>CM060248.1:11011005-11096005 GCA_030684275.1 Acipenser oxyrinchus oxyrinchus
CAGTGTGTTAGCCTCTTTAAACCTGTAATATTTAATTTTTGTCATTTTAAAATAATACAGCAAAGCGCTACCAACACAGCCTCCTATTGCCTATACGTCACACTATTGAAATATATCAATCCTGGGATGGGGTACATTCCAGTACACTCTGTATATATTTTACCATATAGATTAAACCCCTGTACCCTAGTATTTTGCAGGACACAAGTATGCACCTGGCCCTCATTCTTACTTTCCCTACCAGCGGGCTTCATAAAGCATGTGTGTCTGTGGTGTAATGTTGAGGTGTACTGTATAGGTATCCCCACCAGTGCAGATCATCTAGTTTTGTTTTTCCCAGTGTGTTGTACGAAACAGTTGTGTCATGTTCTGTTTGTATAACTCATGAAGGAAGCTTTTGACCAATTCTCTCAACCTGGAGTGTAACTCTTGCATTTGTGCTCAAGAAAACAAAGATAATGTGTTTCTCTGCAAGTCTTCTTCATATACAGTAAATATTCTATGCCTTTCATTTTGCATGACATTTTTTTTAATTTCTTTTAATACACAGTACTCTAATTCAGTGATTTAATTACTCATTTTGTATTGCATATACCTTTTAGTTACCACATTAAGCAAAATCTTTTTTTTTTTTTTTTTTTTTTTAAACTTATCTCCTTATGGCTTGCTTTATGGTAGCTAACTTCATTTAATGTATATAATACTTTGGGCTGATAAACCTACAATGATTGGGTGTATAGCTGACTTGTGATGGGGTTTGCAGGTGTCTGACCTTTTTGTTAATATACTAGATAATGTATAACTGTATACAAGAAATTATAGGGATTCCTAATCTGTATACTTGCTTTTTACCATACAATAAACTAAGATCTTGAAAGTGCCTGAAATAGACCGAGTTTATCTTTTTATTTCCTTTTATTTCCTTTTTATTTATTTTATGTCCATAAACCAGGTCTTACAATTGTCTAGACCATGGCTGATGTTTTCAAAGAGAGTTCAATTCATCCTGCATATAAATCTACTTCTCGTTACACTTCGCAGGGTTACGACGGTGGTATATGTAAGCAATATGGTATGACAGGGTGTGGGATATACTCTAATATCCACACGCCCAGGGTGCGTTATCACAAGCCCGAGCCGAGTGGCTTTAACTGCCCGGGGCGTGTGGATATTAGAGTATATCCCACACCCTGAAGTGCCTTATTGCGCTTATAAAAATGGGTCAACTAACTAAATTAAAAAAAAACATGTTTTAATTAACAAAAAAGTAATTTTTATTAAATATCCTTCCACCTCTGGCCTAAAAAAATAGTCCCTTAAAACTTAAATAAATAAAACCAAAATGCATTCATTAAAAAATGTTTTTATTATTTAATAAACATTGAATTGATTAAAAACAAGAATAACTATTTATAGATGTTAAATTGAACACTGCCATTGAAATGGCAGCTTTGAAGATTTTTATATCCTTTTTTTATGTCCAGAAGCTGTGCTTCGGTAAGTTCGATGTCTAGCAGTATTACTTTTTTTTTTTTCAGCACTTGAATAAGTGTTGGTGTCTGATTCAGACTCATCCAAATTCTCATCTAGAGTTTGGTTTCCCAAAAGATAAAAATTGATATACACTCGTCAGTCATCTTTATTGCAAATTTAAATATGGCTACTGATGGTAGATTAGGGCAGCATAGAGGATACTGCTGAACACTGCGTGTGAGATGTGGATGAGGGAATATCTGTCTTCATCCAGTATGGTAGATTAGGGCAGCATAGAGGATACTACTGAACACTGCTTGTGAGATGAGGATGAGGGAATATCTGTCTTCATCCAGTATGGTAGATTAGGGCAGCATAGAGGCCTGTATTGACAAATCCTGATAAGCACTTCTTTTTGCTAATCAGGTGGACGTGGGTGATCATTAATTCAGGGGGAAAAAAATGATTTAGACTGTTGGTTGGATTCATACAATTGTTTGTATATGTTTTCCAAGAGGAGTGGTGCATTTGTTACAAAAGCAGAAGTAAATGCTCTAATGAGATCTTCTAGAACCTCTCTATACCTCTCCCAGCATGTTACTGACTGAAATGCATGAGTTTGGAGGCTATGAGGGATTGTTTCTGATGGCCATCACAGAATCGGCAGGAAGCACTTTCACCACATGTTCACTGGCACATGACTGAGAACATTGCTGATGTGCTTCATGCACGCTTTGTAAAGTTAGTGATGTCTGTTCTTAAGTGAGGTCAGATGTAATGGGGAGATGGACACTATTAACAAATTGCAAATATAATCCCCCTTATATGTACGCAACATTACATTTATAACAAAGTTCATGTGACCACAGAGGACATCAAGGAAGGTTACCAGAAACGATGAGAGCTGCACATACATCGAGAAATCAATCAATTAAAGGTCCCTAACCGACGATGTACAATTGTTGCAAAATAGAAAAAAAATGGTGGTGTGGATTTTCTGCTCACCTCCTCTTCATACAATTCTATTGGTATAGTTACCAATTTACTTTTTTTTCTTCCCTAACTTGGCAGACTCTTAACAGGCAAAACTACACTTGTCAGCTGCTGTTTATTATGAAGACAAGTTTTATTTGGTAACCAGATAATCAATTTGAGTGAATCTGTAGTCCCATTTATTGTTGCTATGTGATAATTGACAGGTATAGTTTTCTAGACACTGGCAGCAATCGAATTGGACCTTTACCCAGATACGTTGTGTAAACCTGGCACATACCATCATACTAATGATCCTGCACGTAGTATTGAATGGTATCCAATTAAAATAGTACATGAAATTGGACATTTAACTACTTTACCAACACTATTACATTTAGACCAATTAGATGAAATGCATTATTTCATTAGACGTTTACCTCAATACAATTAAAGATGGTAGACATCATATGTCTGGTCAAAATCTAAAATACCATAGGGATGTCTAAGCAGCAGTGTTTGAAATACAGAGTACATGTCAAAGGAAATTGCTTTATCTGTGTTGGAATTTTCTCTCAGGGCAGTTAGTGTGATGTCTGCAAAGGATGCTCCCTGGTCTCATAGCAACAACAGGGCTCCTTGTGTTTGCAAACTCTCTGCAACGTTGTGTGCTCAGGCGACTTTCATTTAACTGTGGATCTGCCCACATTGATTATGGCTTGGTCAATCAGGGTCATATGTTTAATGTGCTAAAATTATTTGAAATGACAGATGTATGCTAGACATCCACCCCAGAAGTAAACTATGCAGCACGTATGCAAGTCGTATTCTTTAATGAAATGTTTACTGAAACATTTTTCACAATGGATTTTCTGTATAAATACATGGTTATTTGTTGTATTGTTTTCATCATATATCACGCATTTCCACATGCTGGCACATGTTTTTATAGGAATGCTGCCAGCACTTTTTCCTTCATTTGGAGGCATTTTTTGTACATGTTGTCCATTTGGTTCCTGGTTGAATAAGCACAAGTCTTCTTTAGATACAAGGTGTATATATAGTACACGTGAGTAGGCCACTTGAACATTGAAAAACAAAACATGTTCAAATCACATGAACATATAACTTCGAGTACAATAAGGGATGCAAAATCCACTCTGGAGTGTATGCAACATGATTAGGTAGGAGCTGTTAATGTGTTTGCTGGCAGCCCCCACGCTAACCCTGGAAAACAGAGGGAATACTGCAGCATTTGAGCTCCTCACAACCTCGGGTGAGGCTCCTGCACAGGGAAGCACTTTACAGTATGCCTCATGCTATGAGTAGTGTTGCCAATGCCTGGGAGACTGGACATCATCCAATACCAGCACAAGGAGGAGCAGATATTCAGAATATGGTAGCAGAAGGGTGAGCACAGTGACAGACAGCAGATGGATTGCACTTCCAAAGCCCTTACTCACATACTTCTATCACATTAAAGTGGCCTATTCACTTTGTGTACATAAAACAATGTTGGTTTTTAACCACTATGGACATGACACTAAGAACACAATACAGAAAATAAGAAAATAATACCAGAGAGCAAAATAATAGCATTTGGGTTTCTGACCATGCCCCCCCCTTATTATAAACTAAGATACTTGAGGGGTGTTTAAATAACAGAAAAACATGAGTTCCGCAGTCAAGGCAATCTTCAAATAATGCTTAAAAATGATAAATCTTCCCAGCCTTCTGTTTTACCAAACTTGACTAAAATCCATGTAAATGTAACACTCGTTAACATGTCCAATTCTTGAGTTACATAGCAGACAGAGGCGTGCCGTGCCGTTGGTCGTTGAAGGATTGTGGAATGCGGGTTGGAAACTCTTGAATATCTATTGGGAGTTATGCGGTTCTGTTCTTGTTCTGGTACCTTGTTGCTGGTAAACACTGTATTGTTAGTTTTGGATCTAGAATTAATACAGCTTGACGCAATCATCACTATTTCCATTTTCTAGTATACCACAGGAATGCTTTGGTAAAACTGTGGGCTTGTTTTCTCTCTGATGAATACAGCAATGCGTCTAGAAAAAGAACACAACTCGCAAGTGTGAGCAGCTGCCCTGTGAACGGTTAGCACACAAACCCAAGCAGGTTTTTTCTGTTTTGTTTTTTTTAAGCTTTTAGACATAAACACTTTCATGTGACCACTGGCACCAAGTTTTTTTTTTTTTTTATCGTGTTAATTATACAATTAATCTAGTACAGAAATAGCCAGTCCTCAAGAAAACAGCCTCTACCCTCACACACAAATTCACTGACAAACACGGCAGCCTGTTCAGTTTAGGAAGTTGAATCCACTCCCTAATCCCCTCAATGAGTCCTTCTTCTGTGCTTTCTGGCAGTCCAATCCCATGGTTTGAGGATACGTGTGTCTGTAAGACTGGAGAACAGCAGCAGGCTGACTGAGGGTAGCAGAAGCACAAGGCTGGTTTCACAGCCCCTGCCAGTAGCTTATGACTAAAATACCCAAGGTTTGTGAAACCAGTCAATAGAGTTCTACAACGAGACACAATCAATAAACGATAAAGGGGCTCTGGAATTACATACAAAGAGTATTTGTGAAGCTCCAATCGGTCAAGCTCATGTTGAGTAAATAATGTGTATTGTAACACACGCACAATCCCCACCTTTAGTAACTTGATTTACTGATATGTATACATGCAAATTACATAAGCCACAGTGTGTAAACAAGTAAGGAGAAACTTCGAAATGTTAAATATTATAAAAATGTGGCCACTTTTGTTGTTATTAATGTTGTAAATGCATATTTTGGATGTGTCCTTGCTGCTATGAGGGTGGATAATTTACCATACATTTGCATTGTGATAATTATTATTATACATATTTATTTTTGTAGTCTTCTTAATATGGCCGTTAAAATGGAAATTGTTTGCAGAAGCCAATCCAACAGGAGAAACTTTGAAATGTATGAATGCATTATGCATGCCCCCCCACACCCAAACCCAAACACAGCAGCTAACACGGTATTCAAGGAAACTGCTAAGTGTGAGGATTTGGGGGGTACTGCAATGCGCAAATGTAGAGTAACAGCTTATGATTCAAAGATCAGTTCACCGATAATAATATATATAAATTAATACATCCAGTATTCTATCATAAAACTAACACATTTGAAAAACGGTTTTAACAAGGAACTTGACTTTTTTTGGTATACCCTCTAAAAGTTGTCCATTTTTAAATTTTTCAGTGGTTTGCCATGCTTTTTTTTATTTTTTACATTGTCCACCTATGCTTTTCAACTCTTTGCTTATAGTCCTTGCTATGCTTTAGACACCTTTTAGATACTAGCTGTTTTGCCCTTTCTGTCTAAATCCAGTCAGCTGATCCTTTATGTTTTTTTTATATTCCAACCACTGGCCTGCCACAAAACCAGCTGTAATTTTAGATTTCTTATTATCTTCCTCAGATCCAGATGCACAACGTTTCAGTATTTATAAAGGGGAGTATTTGTAATTTCTAATTCATGACTTATATTGAATAGTGGCTATTCATCTGCACAGCATATGCTGCTAAACGTCTTGTTGACACCGCTGCTCCTGTCTTGTTGAATAAGTTGCCATGGAAATTAATAAGCAAAAAAATCATAACCTTGAAGCTATCCTGTATCTGACGCAAATAAGCGTGCAGAATTGTAACCTTTAGAAGTGTCTTGTTTATGTTCTCTCAGACTGTAAACAGATATGTTTTCTACGATGAAGGTGCTGGGCGAAGACTGTAGAATTATACTGTTTTTTAAAATGTCCATTTATTTTTCAAGTGTGGATTACTGAAATGTTTGCTGTTTGTGGTCAGCATTTAAAAATGGAAAACTGTGTTCTGCTGAAGCCAGTTTGTTACCAGCCTGGCTAAGCGCTAGTGACACTCCACAGTCTGTAAGGAGTTGATGCTGTATAATATTATAATATGGAGCCGCGTGCCCTCTGAAAAGCCATCTGTATCACTCCCTTTCTGATCATGGCTTGTCATCTTTTGCTAGCAGCATAGGAGCATGCTATCGGACACTTTAATCAGATAAGCTGCGTTGGGTTTGTTTCGTCAGTTTCCATTTATATTAACAACTGCTGATGTGGAGCATGATTTTCCACTTATTTTTTTTTAAAAAAAGTCCTATGTAGGAGATATAAAGTCCTAAGTAGGAGGTATAAAGTACTACGTAGCAGATATAAAGTGCTACATAGGAGTTAAAAAGTCCTACCTAGGAGACACTTTTTTATTTTATTTTATTTTATTTTTTTTAATTGACACCAGGACGCTTCCGTACTGTACGGACGTTTGTGACGTTGATGTTGCATTATTTGTGCTGCTCCGCCTGAGTTTAGTAAACCAGCTCCTGTTGCATCTGTACATTGTCATGCATACAACATTTACAACAAGCTATCATTATTATAATCACCTGGAATCCACAGTTATATTGACAATACTTCAACACACACTGTTTCAAAGCACCTGGTATCCACAGTTATATTTGACAATTAAGTAAATGGAAAGCTTGTTTTTTTGATCAAGCTGAGATACAGGTTTTCATCTGGTCATGGTGACACAAGAAAAAAAAAAGTCAAATACTGTAAAGCTATAAATATTTGCGACCAAAATATTTGGCGAATCACACCCATAAAACCTATTTTACTCCAGTAATGTTGGCGACCTGTTGCAATATACAAAGTATGTATTGTTAGTGGAATTTGATATTCGTGCCAAAAATCTTTGCATTTTTTTTCATATGCGAAAAACGCATAATAAAAGGCTCGCAAATATGTATGGCTTTACAATATCAATTGACCCCTTGCTGATGCAACCACTTAGTGATGAGGAGGAGATGAGCAGATGAACTTCGCTCCCCTGCCAAGCCAATCTCCTCTTTCTGAACCTATGCAGGGGCGCCTAACCAGTGGGTCCCTCAGCCAACCCAGCACTGCCAGGATTCGAACCAGCGTTCTCCTGATCGCATGACTCACACTGCACTCCAGCACGGTATTGAGGTCCCTCAGCCAACCCAGCACTGCCAGGATTCGAACCAGCGATATTTATATTTTGTATATATGTTTTACTATGGTAACAGATGGCTGACCATTAGACTATAAGGATTTAGCATGTGGGGTGTGTGTGTGTGTGTGTGTGTGTGTGTAAATGTCCCTGATTTGTTTTGCTTATATAATGTGAATGGAACCCACTGTTCTTCTTTAATGTCTAGAAGACTGGCAGCTCTGTGTGTTCTAACGATGTTATTTGGATAATGCATTTGGATGAATATTAAATATTATAAAAATGTGGCCTCTTTTATGCATATTTTGGATGTGTCCTTGCTGCTATGAGGGTGGATAATTTAACATACATTTGCATTGTGATAATTATTATTATACATATTTATTTTAGTAGTCTTCTTAATATTTGTATATGACTGTACTGTAAAAGCGTGCTGTATGAAGACACCTGCTGTATGTGTTCATGTCGTTATTTATGGCGGGGTGTGCTTATAAAACAATCTGTTTGCACTTTGATACACTGTGCTTGTACTGGACCTGTACTGTACTAAAATAAACAAACCCAAATCTCGGGAGCCCTCAGATCATGCTTAAATGAATGGGAGTTTTTTTTGCTCATCAGCCTTGCTTAAACCCCCATTAAGAGAGTACAGCATACACAATAAAGAGGATAGACTGTTTAGCCCCTCTGTTCTGTAATCCGAGGCGGAGATAAGGGGGTTGAAATGTATTCCCCACAAAGGAGATTCCGTCTCGTTTTTATTGCAGTAACGCACAGGGCACATTCGTGTAGTGTGTGTGTGTGTACTTTTCTAATTGAAGAGCAGGTCATTGATTGTTGTGATGTGTGTCATTTGCATCATAGTAGATTGAACTGAACATCATGAGCTTTAATAGTTAACAAGATGATTGCACTGAATTTTCAATTGTTCAAAAATCCCCATTGGGTATCTGTAGTACACACAGTCCCCTGATTTTATCACAATTATTTTTAACCCGTTTTAACGCTCATTCTGCGTGTCCTATGGTTTAAAAACATGTTTTTAACATCATTTTAAGAAGGTTATTACCTCACAAGCCCTGGTTGAAAATGTTAGCTGTTTGGGTGTTTTGTTGTTAGTTTTACATGCAAAGCTACCAACAAGTAGGACTATTTCCCCTTCTTTACATTATGAGAAAACAATAGTTTACAAATGGCATGTTTAGTTTGCGCTGTATAATTAGTTTGAGCTGCATTAGTGTTCAGAAAGCTTCTAGGAGGGAGGTAATGTAATCTAAACACACCGATAAACCAACAAGGCTGGCTTTTGGAGAAGCGGGGTGTACAGAAGTCTAAACTAGGGAGTACACATCCCCCCAGACACTGAACATGACTGTGGAACACAGTCTGCAGCTTTGATTACTAACGAACGGGCTGGCTCATGACTCATTTCTGGGACGCTACTGAGCACACCACACTACACCACATCTTTCAGTGGTTTGAACAGCTGGTTAATAAATACGACGTAAACGTGTTCCCCTTACTCTGGGGTACCCCATTGCTTTTTTATGATTGGTTTACTGTCCTATATAAAACCCCGCCCTTATTGAATATCGACCACCGATTGGCTTAGAATGCCATGAATCACACCACAGACTGCTCCTCCTCCCCCTCCCTTGGTGGAAAACTGCCGGAGTGGAAGTTTTTCGATCGCAGTTGTTAGATTTGAAACAGGCTTTGCAATGAGTGGGTCTATATACAGACATACCCATTCCATATAAACTATTATTATTCAAATCATTATTTTTAAAATAAATAAAACCATACCTCCAGCAATATTCTACAGATTTCCACGGAGAACGTTTAAACTTAATATACATCCCACAGGGTTAGTTAAAATCGTCTGCTGTCTGATTTGTTCATATGCATGCACCGTTAACTTACCGTCACTATTTCCATCGCATAAAAAAGGAAGGGTCTGTGTTTTATGTTGCTTTAAATATAGATTATTGTTAGACGCGACGTGCAGCTGCAGGGATGCAGTTGAAGATTTGAACAAAGTGGGCAATGAAAAACAAAATTGCACAGAAGGAAATGACAGTAGCTAAATTCAGCCTGTTGGAATATAAAACGAGACTGCGTTCGCCTGGTGAGGTAATTCAGAACTGTGTTCTTGTTATATTGAACAGCGGAAAAGTACAGTGAGATTGCGACTGGAAAAATTGATGCATTCTATCTTGTGTGGAACACGGTTATTGTTGTATTAAACTAAGTACGACTTTTTTAAAATCTTTTTTTAGGTCTGACCAAAATTAAAGATAGACAACTATTGGAAAATACTCAAACGCAGCGCTTTTGTGGTAGCAGATCGACGCCTAACTACTGGAGTTCATGTTAGTTTTTGCTTTTTGGACGGCGACGTGGGACCCTCAGCAATCGCCAGAATTTGGGAAATGCTCAAATCAAATGTAGAGTGAGTGAACAAGGATGTGTATCATGACCATGCGGTCGACTGACTGCTGTGCAAATATCAACACTTTAATAAAGTATGAACGGAACCGAACAAAGCAACAGAAGAAGGGGCACTGACCAGGGACAGCAAGCACATCATCCCGCGGAACTGTCGACTCGTCAGCCTCCTCTGCCTTCACTGTGTGCAAGGTAAATTCAATCTGTAGCCTGGTGGCATTGACTAATCCAATGAATTAAAAATAACAACAATAGCTGACTTGATGCCTTACGTCAATTAGGAACTTCTGTTATTAAGCTTTTTAAAATGATAGTCAAGTTATTTTGATAGGTTATCACCAAAATGAGGTCAGTTCACCACAATAGGCATTTTTAGCCCCAACACACACACCCATTCACACCATGTGAGGCATGGTTACATGCCTTGTACTCACACAACACACACCCTGGAACGCGTTTCTCTATCACATGCTGTTGCTCTATCATCAACCACAAGGAAACGCCAACCCAGAATGTGGTCCACTTGAGCGGGAATGACAATCTGTTAAGCCCCAAGACGTTTTACGGATAAATCTTGCCTATATTCAGATAGATGCATCACAACAAAAACCGTGGGCTTGCCTTTAGTGTGAAATCACTTATCTGTGTACAATTTAGTAAATGCAGTAGGTACTGAGTGCCGAGTTGAAACCATTAGTTAATAATATTCACACTGCATAGCTCAATCACTCCACTTCAGGTACTGTTAATAATGTTCACACTGCATAGCTTAATCACTTCAGGTACTGTTAATAATATTCACACTGCATAGCTCAATCACTCCACTTCAGGTACTGTTAATAATGTTCACACTGCATAGCTCAATCACTCCACTTAAAGTACTGTTTCTGGGTTATTGTGAGTTTGTACTGGCTTTCAGCTACACGTGTGTTCCTTGATTCAAGGGTTGGGGTTGCAGTCAGTATAAAGGGTTCTGGAGGTTTCCTGAATGGAACCTGATCTGAAGTCTAATTCTTGAGTGTTTCGTTCTTCAGGATTCTTTACATGGTCCTAGTTATCAATGTATACTTTATTTTAGTCATTTATTTACAGCTTTAATTATCAACGAGCTAAGTGAACTTGAATAATTAGCCTTTAATACCAAAGTCAAACTCACCACATTACTTTATTAATATAAAACTTGTGAATACTGTGCTTTACAGTATATTCTGTGCATTGAAAAAAAAATACATATATGAGTAGAAATGGCAAAAAGTAGAAAAAACCAAACAAAACAGAATTGACTGCATTTCAAGCCTCAGCAATAATAAAGACAAACTGGTCTGCCTGGATAGATCCCGTTTCATTATACAGTACTGTACTTTCTGGATGATGTCCCCTCAGATATGGACACATGTCATTTGTATATTCCCATTCATTTCACTCTTCCTTCTTTGATAGCCAGTGCTCCACTCAGCTTCGTTTGACTATCTGCTAGATTAATTGCAAATAGAAAAGAGGAAGAAAAACTACTGATAGGCAAACATTCTGTGAACAGTGCTTACTGCACAGACACCAGAGCTGCTGCACTCTTCTATTGAGACAGTATTGAGACAGCCTGTGTTTATTGCTGCCCCCTCAGTGCTCCCCATGCTCTTGTGTTGAAGATCTTTGGCTTCTTTGCTTGTATTTTTTTTTCTACCACGAGCCTGGGATACATGTTTGTGATTCCACTTCAGTGGGATAACATAAGTGGAATACCATGCTTACCTGGACTAGTTTGCAATGTGCCTTTGCTTCCATTCCAATCCAGCTGAAATTCAGCACAGAGCTGTGCTTCGCTAGTTCAAACAATACTGCCATCGATACAGGATTTATAACAACTTTAAGATGTCTGGAATCATTTCACATTTCTATTGTTGTTTTGCTTTGGACCCCGATTTCCTAGAGAACAAGTTTAGTCAAGAAATGCCAGTTACTGCTCTGCCTGCGTCTGACTTAACCTTCATTAACACCTGGAACGGCGCACATTGATAGACAGAGCTCAAGTTTCTATCTAAAAAGACGGTTGCAAAGAGGCCAAGTAAAGGGCATGTTATTGCTATGTATTGCTGGTATAAACAGAATATTGAATGATCGTTCATGGTAACGGTTTTATTCCCCTTAGGAGGAGGTCCTTGCATGTACCACTCGCCCATGTTGGGGCTTGTGGTTTACTGGGACATCCTCCTGCGGGGAATGAAACCCCTATACCATGTACGATCATTCAGTATCCTCTGTGTAATGACAACCATTCTTGTCATACCCCCTTCCCCAATGTTGACCAAGATCCCATTTATACCAGAGGGGCTTTTACAGGGAATCCGGTGCTGCACCTGTACAGGAAACACATTGGAAACAGAAGGCTTGCTTTTTTAGCACTGCCCTGCTGTTATCAGTTTAACACATTGTATAGTTTCTCTATTTGAGAAGACAAACTTCCAGTTAACTTCTAATGCTGTTACCGTGTGGTGTAGATTATATATAAGCCTATGCATTTCAGATTGCCTTTGCATACTTGTCTGTGCAGAAAATAGCTGTATATAAATAGTATACAAATTAACATTACAGCTAAAATCAGCAATATGCTCAGTTACAACTGCACGACTTAGATTGCAGTGCCTCATGCACACTTGGCAATAGCAAAAAAAAACAAACAAACAAACAAGCAGGATATTTAAGTTCTCTGAACAGTCTATCCAAAAAAGAGGCACTGACTGGACCAGCAAGAATTGAGAGTACATACAGTGATGGTAAAGACAAAAGTGCCTGCATGGAAGCATGTTGAATTGTGTTTAGGGAAAATAATTTTACAGCAGAAGTACTGTGCATCTTGATACTGCAGTGCTGGTATGCAGTATGGGTGTGAAGGGGGTGCTGCAATGCTGGTATGCAGTATGGGTGTGAATGGGGTGCTGCAATGCTGGTATGCAGGATGGGTGTGGGTGCCAATTTTTTACCCCGGGTTATCTCCCCAATTTGGTATGCCCAATTATTATCTGTATCCTCGGCTCACCGCTCGCAGCCCCCCCGCCGACTCGGGACACAGCGGCTGGAACATGCGTCCTCTGAAACGTGCCGTCATTTTTCGTACTGCGGATCCACCGCGAGGCCACCAGACCTATAGTCCTGGAGGACAACACAGATCTGGCAGGTCCACTGCAGAACCACAGACGCCCCATCGGCCACAGGGGTCGCTGATCCGCAGTGAACCGTAGATTCCCCTGCCGACCTAAGCCCCACCTCTACCCAGGTGGCGCTCGGCCAATTGTGCGCTGCCCCCTAGGAACCCCAGGTCACGGTCGGCTGTGACATAGCCTGGATTCAAACCTGCGATCTCCAGGCTATAGGGCGCATCCTACACTCCACGCGGAGTGCCTTTACTGGATGCATCACTTGGGACCCCATCAGTCCATCTCTACTCTCCTAACATTACCTGAGCATGACACCATCAGTCCATCTCTACTCTCCTGACATTACCTGAGCATGACACCATCAGTCCATCTCTACTCTCCTAACATTACCTGAGCATGACACCATCAGTCCATCTCTACTCTCCTAACATTACCTGAGCATGACACCATCAGTCCATCTCTACTCTCCTGACATTACCTGAGCATGACACCATCAGTCCATCTCTACTCTCCTGACATTACCTGAGCATGACACCATCAGTCCATCTCTACTCTCCTAACATTACCTGAGTATGACACCATCAGTCCATCTCTACTCTCCTGACATTACCTGAGCATGACACCATCAGTCCATCTCTACTCTCCTGACATTACCTGAGCATGACACCATCAGTCCATCTCTACTCTCCTGACATTACCTGAGCATGACACCATCAGTCCATCTCTACCCTCCTAACATTACCTGAGCACTGGACCATCAGTCCATCTCTATTCTCCTAACATTACCTGAGCATGACACCATCAGTCCATCTCTACTCTCCTAACATTACCTGAGCATGACACCATCAGGCCATCTCTACTCTTACCTGACATTACCTGAGCACTGGACCATCAGTCCATCTCTACTCTCCTAACATTACCTGAGCATGACACCATCAGTCCATCTCTACTCTCCTGACATTACCTGAGCATGACACCATCAGTCCATCTCTACTCTCCTGACATTACCTGAGCATGACACCATCAGTCCATATCTACCCTCCTAACATTACCTGAGCACTGGACCATCAGTCCATCTCTACTCTCTCAACATTATCTAAGCTCACTGCAGTCTGAACCGCTGACACTAAAAACATTGTGCGCTTTCTTTAAATCGCTGCCATACTGTAGCACAAATTAAAACCAGCACAAATGTATCTTGAACTGAAAAAGAGCATTTGCTGGGTTTTTAGCTCATGGGCTCTAATAAAAATACATTTGTTGGCTCTTTGTATCAATTTTAATTGATGACAGAAGCCATTAAAACAGTTCATTACGTTGTGCTATGAAGCTGTGATTATTGTTTTTACAGGGAACAGATGTTCTCATTTACAGGCTTACAGAAAGGAGGGTTCAAACTTTACACAGATTTGCAGCCCAAACCCTTGGCCACTGAACTTAAAGTACTGTATGGTTACAAGTGTTAAGGATTAATATTATATTACATTATATACCGTAAAACTTCAAATAATTGCCAGGTCTGAAATAATTGCCTGTCTCCGAAACGCGGTGGGTCTGCTGGCAAATATTGTAAATAAACGTTGAGTCTCTACTAAACGCTGGGTCTCTGTCATTGCCATTGAAGCTGAGGAAGATGAGGAGGAGCGTGAGCGTAATGAGCTGCTAATAAGTGACAGCGATGAAAGTGACTCTCAGGATTAATAAATAATAATAATAGAAAATGTAATTTAAGGTAGGCCTTAAATTACGAAACAATGCAGTTATTACGTTATTAAAAGTTCTGATAATTTTAAGCGTGCTAAAATAGGCCAGATACAAACCTCTTGGTGTATTTTAACGTGTTTTGTTGTATTAACAATGTACAAGTTTGAGATTAAACAATACATTATTTTTGATAATGATACTTATTGCTTTTATTGTTTATTTTTAAAAGCATTTTAGAAGCTTGTATTATTATTATTATTATTATTATTATTATTATTATTATTATTATTATTATTATTATTATTAACAATGGTAGATCTAATTCCGTTTATAAATAATAATTTGCTTCTGCTTGTTCATTTTGACATTATATATATATATATATAATCTATTTATCTTTGCACGTCTAATTCTGTAATGTTAGCTTACCCGTGTGTCTAATTTTACATGCCAGTCATTGGATGTTGACAGGAAGGGGTGAGAAAAGTGGTATAGGGGAACATTCAGTGAAGCCACATGGGGTTAACACACTGAAGTGCCATGGTGATTTAGCATGTTACAACTCTAGAATTCTAACGCTCATGACAAGGATGTGAGCTACAAACCTCAGCTGTGACACTAAGTAACCCTGGGAAGTGGCAAGATGTTTATTCCATCCGCTTTGACCATTCATTCCACTGTCCAAAATGGGGTAAAAAAACAGCTGCTTTATGCATGTAATGAACTATGAATAACATCACATTCAATTAAATAAAGGCTAGAGTAATATAGCTATTCTTGGCTGACTGTTAGCCATGCTGTTGTAAGATGACCCACTTTTCCAACCAAAATAGGTACAGTAAACTAAACATTTCCACTCACAAGGCTTCTAGTTCCCAGATTACTAGTCATGCTAGCTGGAGGTTTTCATGCTGGCTGGAGGTCATGCTGGCTGGAGGTTGTCATGCTGGCTGGAGGTTGCATTGCTGGCTGGAGGTCATGCTGGCTGGAGGTTGTCATGCTGGCTGGAGGTTGTCATGCTGGCTGGAGGTTGTCATGCTGGCTGGAGGTTGCATTGCTGGCTGGAGGTCATGCTGGCTGGAGGTTGTCATGCTGGCTGGAGGTTGCCATGCTGGCTGGAGGTCATGCTGGCTGGAGGTTGTCATGCTGGCTGGAGGTTGCCATGCTGGCTGGAGGTCATGCTGGCTGGAGGTTGTCATGCTGGCTGGAGGTTGTCATGCTGGCTGGAGGTTGTCATGCTGGCTGGAGGTTGTCATGCTGGCTGGAGGTTGTCATGCTGGCTGGAGGTTGTCATGCTGGCTGGAGGTTGTCATGCTGGCTGGTGGTTGTCATGCTGGCTGGAGGTTGTCATGCTGGCTGGTGGTTGTCATGCTGGCTGGAGGTTGTCATGCTGGCTGGTGGTTGTCATGCTGGCTGGAGGTTGTCATGCTGGCTGGAGGTTGTCATGCTGGCTGGGGGTTGTCATGCTGGCTGGGGGTTGTCATGCTGGCTGGAGGTTGTCATTCTGGCTGGAGGTTGTCATGCTGGCTGGAGGTTGTCATGCTGGCTGGAGGTTGTCATGCTGGCTGGTGGTTGTCATGCTGGCTGGAGGTTGTCTTCCCAGACTGGCTTGTGCTGCAGTTTCCCTCTTTTAAAGAGCTCCGAACTCCGTTTCTCCAGAAGAGACCCCAGCTGTCCGGCAGCTTTCCAGTGAGCACCTTGCCCAACCGGAATGGCTTGCCTTATTAGACCGTGGTGGGGAGGAACACATGCAATGCATTCCTTTGACCTTACTTGTCATGATTGAGCTGATTCAATTGGACCTGATGGAGATGTGACTTTATTAAAGATGGACTCAGCACATGGTTTGGCTGCATCAAACACTGTCAAAATGATCCCCACATTTTCATTTCAAATCGAACATCACGACAGGTATGATTTCTGGTATTATTTTGTTGGATTAAACCAACTTTTTAAATCTTTTCAAATTGTGTTACCGAGGAGTGAAGTACAGTAAGTAAAAGATAAACTAATAAAATGGCTGCCGTATAGCAAGGCAGTCTCATAATGTTTTGTTCTGAGTGAAACTTTACTAGTTTGTATTTTCTATAACCTAACCTGAAATGCAGGGGTGGCTACTCAACAGAAATCGCTACTGTAACAGGATACGGGTACATTTTAAATCCTAAGTAGAAGTTAGTGTCCTTCAGTCTGAGTTGCCATTGAGTGCATAAGGATAATCTCTTTACCAGCACATAATCTCTTTAACAGGTTTCTTGAACAGTCTAAAATGCTCAAAAGTAATTAAAAAAAAAAAAATCATTATTTTTTCATTATTCATTATTTTTCATTATTCCACTAAAACCCATGGCTGACGCTGGAAAAGCCAAGCCTCTTAACATTATAGATCCAAGAAGCAACGATTGTAGACTTTGCCCATTTCCTCACCTTTCAATATGACCTTTACTGATGTGTATAAAGTTTACTTAATGACTATTGGCTTGTACAGGAGGTCTCACCAGCAGCCTAGCCTGCGATGGGGGTTTCTGGTTCCTTGTGGACTCTTGATGATAAACAGATGTGAATGTCAAAGTGAGATCTTTAACTCTTTCAACTGAACTGAAGAGCAGCATCTGAAGCTGAGCTACTTTATACCATTTCATTAGTGATACTGTATCTCATTTCTAATAATGCATTCATCTTCAGCTGTTGCCATGCCAACCTAGTGACAACTCCCACAGATAATGATTTTACACCCGGGAATCAAAACATAGCATCCACCTGAAAACTTTTTTAGCCAATGCTTGACATTTCTGGAGGATTGTGATAAGAAAACGATTGCCACCTTTTCAGAGTGGCACTGCACAGCAAAACAGCTTAAGCTTTTTTTAAATATGTAAAGTAGCTGTAAATAACTTTTACAGTCTTGCACATAATTAATTCAAGCATCTTTATCTCAAAATGCACTCACACCATCATCTTGCTGAAGGCCGTACAGATGAAATTGATGTTTTGCTAATTAGCAGTAAGTCACAGTACAAACTCACATCAAGCCTGGTAAATAAGACAGACATTTTTTAGAATCCCTTTTTTCTATTCTGATGACTATATATCTAGTCCGGTAATGCATAGTTACGTTTCTGTTCTTGCACTGGTGGTATGTGTATTTGTAATACAGTGTTCTCTTTAAGACTGAGGTAGATCCGGGAGGCAGGCTTCTGTTGGGAGGGTGCTATTCTGGGCTGGAAGCAGCATAAACGACTGTATAAATGTGGATTGTTTTAATTCGTATCTATATGTTTTAGAACAAATATGCAACTTTGCAGATGCCAAAATAAGTGTGGGTGATCTCATTCATTTAAATACTGCATACTACTAAATATTGCAGCCAATCAGAGGGAGTTTATATGGGAAGTAAGGAACATGCCTATGCAGTGCAGGTACTGGTTTTCAGTACATACTTGTACATTCATACACTTTGGTTTTAGTTTTTTCTAGTCCAGGGTCACTCTTACTGTCTGCTGAATTAAAGCTTTGTGTGAGAAGGCTATCACCAGACTCTAGAGGACACTACTGTTTTTCGTTCTATTCCTGTGCTTTAGAATGGCAGTCTCAGAGCTACCAGCATTTTTGATTTTAGATAAGGTCTGTTTGTAATGGATGAAAGCTTACAATGGAATTAGGGAAAATTGAGCGTTCCGAGAACTACACCGGGTAACAATAGAAAGCTTAATGTTGTATCCCAGGTCAAATAAACATGGTATCCTTTGAATTGACCTTTTTACAAACACTGATGAATACCAGTTCTGTCTGAAAGTCATTGGAGAGTCGCAGCTCTCCTGATATTACCCATGTCCCAGCATGCTGTGGGTGTGATGTCTTCAACTGACTTGCATGACCAACATGGCAAGACTGATAGAAGGATAGAAGAGAACATTTCATTTCGCTTTCCCACAATACAATGCAAAGAAAAGTTATGCAAGAAGGCTGGCAGATTTGCTTATTACTATATACATTGCCTCAGCAGCAGGCCTCCTGCCTAACCATTGATCCTAGTGGAAAATGCAGCACTGTGGAACTGGGAGGCGATACCAGGGAGTTCTGCTAAACAGTATGGAGTCCTGGGCTGGCTGGCACAGCGCTTTCACACTGTCTTGTTTTGAATCTGTTGACAATGTGCAGTTGATGGTAACAGGAAAGTGTGACTTCTTATTGCAAACATCTGACATCATCCTGCAAACCGGAAAGTCACACTGCAGGTTTTCCACATGAAGGGAGCACAAACGCAGGCAAATTAGTGTCCTTTCTTTAGTGTGTTTGTCTAAAGGCTTTGGAGTTGTACAAAAACACAGGGTGCTAGACACAGATCAGCAGTGCTGGTTCCTTAACAACATGGCATCTGTGTGCCTGTTCCAGCCTGGCTATGGTGTGGACCTGGTTTATTTATTCAATATTAAGCTGTTCCTCCGTGAGGTTTTTATAATTGCATGCTTTATTTTCATTATGTGGTTGCATTACGAGTTGCATAGCCATTCCATGGTATTGGACTGTATTACACAATGCACAGCGACAATACCATTTTAAAAACCTCACATTTAGTTATTCAGTATTACAGTGAAAAAATGCTAGATACTGCCACTAAAATAGAAAATATTTGCACTGTATTGGAAATACAGGGGACAAAGACCCCCTGATCTTGGAAATAACTTCTTTTTGGGTAATTTCCTTTATTCACAGTGTTTTTAATTTGCTGTGCAGGTACAGTATAGAGAACTGTAAAGAAACTGATATGTGGGCCATACAAGGTTACAGAAAGCTGTCAGTTTGTCTTGCTTGACGCAGTGAATCCTAGAGTTACACCAGACCCTGGAATATACAGTGCCCTGACATCCAGGAAACAAATATAGAACCTGAACTTTGCTACAGTAGCAACCAACATTTTAGGCACGTAATGCAAATGCAAGCAGTAAAAGCCATTAGAACGAGTCTCCTGTTCATCTTGTGTTTGAATCCACGATGGAGTCAGCCAAGATGTACATACCAGGGGCCTCCTGTTCACCTGTGGCTTGAAGATCTGTTGTTTAAAATGGGCTTGCTGGCTGAACCTTGGGTAGCCACAATTGAGTCTTGGGAGATAAGCCAGCCTAGGAACACAGCTGCAAAACCAATGCCGATGCATAGAAGCGCTGCGCTGGCTGTTTTGGTATCTGTTTAGCTGCAGGTCAAGCTGCTCTTCTGTAGATTTATTATTTCACATTCCATTCCAGGTCTCAGGAGTGCATCCTTGTAGAACGCTGCATTCTGGAGCAATGGTTATATTAACAGTTCATACATTGGAATGGGAGGTAAAGGCCATATAACCCAGGAGATTTAGAGATACCTGGAATACCTGCTCTGTCAACATCATCGTGTACTGCAAGCTCGCCTAATGGTGTATCAGGCCAGTCACAGCACAGGAGCTCAGCTATGTTCAGCTGGCTGTCTTTCAGACACATTCGCTTTTTATTACAGTCATCTTAACCCGTTCTGCACTTACAAAAAAACTTTGTAATATCTGCAGTATTATACAGTGTTTGTGGGGCTGTGGACAATATAGAGTAGGCTAGTTGCCAGACTGCATTCCAGCAATTGCCCTGACTGACTAACTTTTCTCACTGTGCACCAGTTAATATGAACCAGACCTGGGTGGGGGTGGGGAGAAAAACATTCCATGTCAGACATCAAGTTGGTTGGTCCATATCATGCAACTATTTCGTTAATAGTATTGTAGCGTGCATGGGGGAAGGCAGCAGCAGGGCTGGTAGGTGACGTAATCACACACAAAGACATAAGCCCGATCTACGCTCCTTGCAAAGGAGCTGGCTTTTTTGTACAACGGTATCGACACTACGCTTTAGTGCAAGAGGTGGGTTTGCACCCGCCCTCCGCCTGTGTGTGGATTGCCTCGCCTTGTGTAATGCGCCTTCCTGCGTTAACCAAGATCGCTACAGTATCTTAACACCCAAGGAGACACTGATAGAACAATCTCAGCTGTATTAAAATCTGTTAGAGTTTAAATGTGCTGTGCAGTAATTACTTTTAATACAGCATGGCTAACACTGTGCAGATACTAAGTTTAACAGCTGCATTGAAACAGTCCTGACATGAAGGGGTTCTGTGATCTGCAAGCACAGTCCTGACATGAAGGGTTTCAGTGATCTGCAAGCAGTCCTGACATGAAGGGGTTCAGTGATCTGCAAGCACAGTCCTGACATGAAAGGGTTCAGTGATCTGCAAGCACAGTTCTTTACATCTAAAAACACCCTTACTAAACCCCCAGGGGTCCTGTTTACTGGCCTCATTGCAAAAATGACACCTTTCTCAGACATGACATTGTGTAATATAATCCATACCTGCAGAGTGGATCGGAGCGGTGACTCACACACCTCTTATTGTGTAATATAATCCATACCTGCAGAGTGGATCGGAGCGGTGACTCACACACCTCTTATTGTGTAATATAATCCATACCTGCAGAGGGGATCGGAGCGGTGACTCTGCACCTCTTATTGTGTAATATAATCCATACCTGCAGAGGGGATCGGAGCGGTGACTCTGCACCTCTTATTGTGTAATATAATCCATACCTGCAGAGGGGATCGGAGCGGTGACTCATACACCTCTTATTGTGTAATATAATCCATACCTGCAGAGGGGATCGGAGCGGTGACTGTGCACCTCTTATTGTGTAATATAATCCATACCTGCAGAGGGGATCGGAGCGGTGACTCTGCACCTCTTATTGTGTAATATAATCCATACCTGCAGAGTTGATCGGAGCGGTGACTCATACACCTCTTATTGTGTAATATAATCCATACCTGCAGAGTGGATCGGAGCGGTGACTCTGCACCTCTTATTGTGTAATATAATCCATACCTGCAGAGTGGATCGGAGCGGTGACTCATACACCTCTTATTGTGTAATATAATCCATACCTGCAGAGGGGATCGGAGCGGTGACTGTGCACCTCTTATTGTGTAATATAATCCATACCTGCAGAGGGGATCGGAGCAGTGACTCATACACCTCTTATTGTGTAATATAATCCATACCTGCAGAGTGGATCGGAGCAGTGACTCTGCACCTCTTATTGTGTAATATAATCCATACCTGCAGAGGGGATCGGAGCGGTGACTCTGCACCTCTTATTGTGTAATATAATCCATACCTGCAGAGTTGATCGGAGCGGTGACTCATACACCTCTTATTGTGTAATATAATCCATACCTGCAGAGTGGATCGGAGCTGTGACTCTGCACCTCTTATTGTGTAATATAATCCATACCTGCAGAGTGGATCGGAGCGGTGACTCTGCACCTCTTATTGTGTAATATAATCCATACCTGCAGAGTGGATCGGAGTGGTGACTCATACACCTCTTATTGTGTAATATAAGCCATACCTGCAGAGGGGATCGGAGCGGTGACTCATACACCTCTTATTGTGTAATATAATCCATACCTGCAGAGGGGATCGGAGCGGTGACTCTGCACCTCTTATTGTGTAATATAATCCATACCTGCAGAGGGGATCGGAGCGGTGACTGTGCACCTCATATTGTGTAATATAATCCATACCTGCAGAGGGGATCGGAGCGGTGACTCATACACCTCTTATTGTGTAATATAATCCATACCTGCAGAGTGGATCGGAGCGGTGACTCTGCACCTCTTATTGTGTAATATAATCCATACCTGCAGAGTGGATCGGAGCGGTGACTCTGCACCTCTTATTGTGTAATATAATCCATACCTGCAGAGGGGATCGGAGCGGTGACTCATACACCTCTTATTGTGTAATATAATCCATACCTGCAGAGGGGATCGGAGCAGTGACTCTGCACCTCTTATTGTGTAATATAATCCATACCTGCAGAGGGGATCGGAGCGGTGACTCTGCACCTCTTATTGTGTAATATAATCCATACCTGCAGAGTGGATCGGAGCGGTGACTCATACACCTAATGGAACAGAAAATCAAATGCATTGTGAATAGTAAGACATGTACGGCAGTCTAATGGAACAGAAAATCAAATGCATTCTGAATAGTAAGACATGTACATCAGTCTAATGGAACAGGAAATCAATCTGATTCCAATCGCTGTCCGTTGTTGAAACAACATTATGTCACTGATGGGATGCCATTATATTGAATATTAAACACTTACTGTATGGCACACCATGCATAAATCAGCATAGCCAACTCTCACTAGCTTAGAAACAGATCTGGGCTGCTGGATTTTTTTTTTTTAGCAAAATGTTATTTGACTGGAAAAACAGATTTCTATTGAAAACACTCCACCCACACAGTAGATTTAGAAACCGCATTTTCAGGGAGTTGCCAGCAAGTTGTATACACATTGAATGCTTGCTTCCTTTTATAAAACACACAGTACTATGCCGTTACATGCCATTACATTAAAAGTGCATTGCTTTTAGTTGGAATTTTCTAACTGTCAATCAGATTACTTTATTGCATGGTTACCCAAGATTAATCTGGGATGGTGTTGTTGGTTCTCCTACAGTATGCCACAAACTATTCAATTTCAATGTATGTGTATTCAGTCTCATCAGTTCAGAATCTCTGTACATTATAAGCTCTAGCAGTCTCATCAGTAATTGATAGTGTGCACACTCATTATTGCTGGAACTGTACTGTACCATTAACTGTGTCACTATCTTTCACTGTCTTGCACAGTGTCGTAGATAGCTCTTCTATTGGAGAACGTAATGCTGATTGGTCTAAATACCCAGCTGAAGGATGCAAGCAACCAGATAAATGAACACCTTCTTACAGTAAACCACTCTTTCCATGGAAGCCAGGACTACTTTAAATAGAATTGAAATGTTATTATGTTACTCCTTTCCTCTGGACAGTCACTCACTCCCTTACAGAACTGCGCTCCAAACTAAACTGTCATGGCCTCGTTAAAACAGCACTGCAGCCTCCCGGGACCAGAGCACATAAATAAACTTTGGCAAGTAAATAAAGACAGGGGGTATAAATAGGACACAATGAGAAGTTATCAATTACGGTCAGAACTGCTGCGCTGGGAATGGGCGGGTGGACATGTAGAGTACGGGCTTGTGGCTCATGAGTTATCCGCCCATCCCCACTGTAACTCCCTCCTCTCCCCAAGCATTGCTCTTTTAAAAGCTTACTGTGGGGAAAGCAGAGCAAGGTGAGCATCGTGAAAGCATGCTGAAAACATGGGAAACAAGGAAAGACTTAAGTCTAGATTTAAAAGCTGTAACAGTCCCAGCCTCCTTAACAAAGATATGAAGGGCATTTCATGACTGTGGTGCTCTGCGTGAGAAGACCCTTCCACTCGTTTTAATTTTACTCACCCTCGGGACAATCAGAAGACCTGCATCCTGTGATCTCAGTGAATGGCTGGGTACATGTGGGATGAGTAACTCTTGTAAATAAATGGGTGCCAGGCCATGCTGGGTTTTATAGGTTAGCAGCAAAATCTTAAAATCAATTATAGACCCCGCCATACTGTAGACTCTTAAAAAAAATAAAAAAATAAATAGCCAACAAAAAGCAATATGCTTTCAATTAAAGGATTGTACAGTAATCCAGGGGATTGTTTAGTTCAAACAAACACTTCCTGTTGCCAGGTCCTGGGAATGAATGGAGGCTGTTCTAGACCAATTAACAGTGTTGTTTCGGGACTTCCTGTTGAGTGGTGCAGTGAGTGACCGTCTTTAATGTCATGTGTGTTTCATCCCTGCAGAGGTTTGCATGTACAAGACTTCTAGTAGAGTCCTGCTTGTTAGGGTGAACTACCTTTTCATCACCGTTTTTTTATTCAAAGTTTCTCTCCATACAGTTTTTATAAAATACAGCTGTACACACACATACATATATATATATTGTAACACAGCAGGGAGGGGGTTAATATCCTCCCTGCAGAAAACATGTGCGTATGCACATTTTGTTTAATTGTTTTATTGTTTTGTTAATTGTATATTGTTTAATTATCACCCGCACCTGGTAACTATTGTAAATTAATGCCAGGTGTAGGGTATTTAAGACGTGCAGCCTGTCTGTACGGGGCTGCTGAGTAGAAGGAGGCAGATAGTGTGCTCTGTCTCCGAGCAGTCGTTCAGAAAGTAAGTGCTGTGTCAACCCTGTGTGGTTTTTGTGTATTTTTGTATGACAGGTAAACGGCTTAGCCGTCCTGCGAGTTAGTCAGGGACTTACCTGTGTAGTTAGCGCTCCAAACGGAGCTAGGTGTTTATTTTGTTTGTGTTTATTTTGTGTATTAAAAGTAGCGCGTCAGCGCTTAAACTCCCATTTCTTGTGTTCTGGGTCTGCTTTTAAAGGGGCAAACAAACGTCTGTGAGTGCCGGCTACGTTATATATATATATATATATATATATATATATATATATATATATATATATATATATATATATATATATATATAGTATATTAACTAATTGTAGATTTACAGCTGTAGTAAGTGCACTGCAAAGCCATGCCATTTCATCTGGAATACTTGCAGCTCATAACCCTGAAACTGTTTTTATGCCACATGCACCTTTTTATGATGTTACCTGGGCTATTGTAATATGAAAACTATCCAGTCCATTTATCATTTTATAAGGTTAAGATTCATACATTCTTTGCATACATTCACAAATATTGCATGCATTCTTTACATTTAATGCCACTACAATGTTAATTCATGTTGACTCCACTGTACTGCATAAGCCTGTTAAACCCGTCTGTCTGACCCTGGGAGAACAAAGTTGGGCTTTGATATTGTAGGCCTTTTAAAGATCATGTATCAGTTTAACCTTCATAGTGTTGTACATCCATTCATTTTCAATTAGAACCAATTTTCCCTTGCCTTAAAAAGTGTTCGTGTCGTGTTGTGTTTTGTCATTCTCTCATTTTGTCAAAAAATAGATTATCACCACATTTGGCAGCTGTGCAGCCCCTTGTGTAAAAACCGCATTTGGGAAAGTAATTTAAGAGTGCATGTATTTGCACATCCCTAGTAGTGCTTGTAAAATAGGGGAATGTAAGCAAGGTTGCAGGAGATGGCTGTTGGCATATTTCAGTAAGCAGTAACACAGGGAAACCATTTGCAAGGGCGATTTACAAGAGCCTGGCCAAAGAGTGATTTACAAGAGCCTGGCCAAAGAGTGATTTACAAGAGCCTGGCCAAAGAGTGATTTACAAGAGCCTGGCCAAAGAGTGATTTACAAGAGCCTTGCCAAAGAGTGATTTACAAGAGCCTGGCCAAAGAGTGATTTACAAGAGCCTGGCCAAAGAGTGATTTACAAGAGCCTTGCCAAAGAGTGATTTACAAGAGCCTTGCCAAAGAGGTGGGTCAGCACAACCCCATGTGGAAAATTGACTGTGTGTTCTGTAAAGGGAGAATCATACTTCACCACATTTGTATTATATTAAATACACCTGGTGGAAATATGATGAGAAGGATTGTAAGACCTAACATAGCACATGGATATGGGTGGAAGCTCTCTTCAAACAATGCAAGTGTTAGGAAGGTACTGCTAATACAGTCCCAGTGCACCGGCAATTGCCAACTTTCTGAATCAAGGAATTATGTTCCTGCTGTACAATATTGATGAATGTCTTGGAGGTATTTTTCTAGAAAAGAGTCATTTTTTAAGTAAAGGAAATGTGCCAAGCTTAATTTTGGTACATCAGCTGTACTTTATTAAAAGTAAGGACAGGATTGCGCTGAAAAACGTCCTTCTTGCACAGAAAATGAATGGTCCACACATGCTTTTAAAACCCGTGTGGGTTGGAATCAGAGAAGATGAAAGAAACCAGAGGAATGATGTCAGATTTCAGTGCAGTTTTTCTCAAATGTAGACCACAACCTTAAGAGGGACAAGATGTTTCACAGAAGCCAGAATTAGAAACTCGCTCTGAAGGACCATGTGATCGTCTCGTACTTTTAACATGTGGGTGCAGAGGCTGGTCAGAAGATGAGTTATGATCTTGCTGTTCTACTGTAGATGAAATCTTGGATTAATAACTTTGTATTTTCCACATTTCAAACTACAAAAACAAACCCAAGCAATTCAGCTCTTCACTTTAATTTGAGTCTAGTGGAATATAAATAAACTAGGCCTGTACAGATGAGAGATTGTCTAACATCGAGGCACTGCGCCTGTACATATATTAATGCTTTATGGTACACCTTTGATCTGGGTCTATTATCCATCTGAGATGCAGGGCTCGGGACGTCAATTATTTGTACTGTAGGAAGGGTTTGTTTCATCTCTGTTAAGGATGAATGTGTGAGTCACAAATAGCTGTTTTTAGTATGGATTACAACAAAACACTACTTCCTGTAGCTGCCTCTATTGTACGTATTCCAAGAAAATCACCATTATTTTTATATTATCATTCCCATATCCTTGACCATGAACTAGTTTTGACCACTGTTTTTCATTTGACATTTGCTGCACATAAGGTTTTCACCAGCACTGGTTTTCAAAGTCCCAGCATCCAGGGTTTGCAGCATACTGTACTACACAGATGTAGATGAGCAGGGTATCTTTCTAAATAACTATACAGTGTTGAGACATCCTGCAGGTATCTTTGTAGACAGTGTTTGATGTGAGAAGTACTTACGGTAAAGCTTCAGACTTCTAGCTTTCCCTGTTGATCAGATTGTTTGCTTCCTCTACACTGCCTTTAAATAATACCGAAATACTTTATGGATCAAAATGTGTTGAAACTATATGATTGCAGTGACTTCATTCACAATTCAGTATTCACAATGTGTTAACCGTGCATTATTTAGTTAGTGTAATTAGACTGTTAGTTTAGTTTACTCGTCGTTTTTTTTAACGGTTTAATCCAGACATCAGCCAGTCCTACAGTTCGAGAGGGAGAGGCTGAGATAACGGGCAGTTTGGGAACGTTAGTAGTGTCTCAGTGTTAACCAGACACACGTCTCCTGCTTAAGACATTAATGTAAGTCACAGCTGCAGCTCGAGGTTTATGCATGGATTAAAGTTTGCTCTCCTTTATCCAGTAACCCCAATGACCTTCTCCTACACTCAGCCGTTCCCCTCGCCTGGCTGGGTTTATCATTATAACCTTGGGAGACAGCTGCATAGCCACACTGCTATCTTGCACTCTAGCTGCTAACATGGGTGCCAAAGACATGTGGTAGGGAGGCCCCAATCCTTTTCTGTAGCTGCCTTTGCGTATGGAAGTCTTTCACCATCGTGGAGACTGAGATTGCTTTCTGTCACGGGGATGCAGACCAGTGATCTTTACCAGCCTATGTGAATTTCTTCTTCTTCTTCTTCTTCTTCTTCTTCTTCTTCTTCTTCTTCTTCTTCTTCTTCTTCTTCAGGGCAGCAACAAAAGGTAACCATTTCAGAATGAATATGCTGTTAAGTGTTTAATAAACTGCAGTAAACTTCACATTGGAGCAGAGCACAGTTTATGATGTGCTATTAGGTTAGTTATAAAGGTCGATTTTAAAAGAAATTGGGTTTGTAGTAGTGGCTTGCTTTATTTTATTGATCTACTTATTTAAACAAAAAAACATTCCACAGTAAGACATTATGATGTTCAAGAATACCAGTTTGACTTAGTGGGTACTAATCTGTGTTCCTTGATAGGATGCACTTTATTAATGATTCAAAGTT
Source organism: Acipenser oxyrinchus oxyrinchus (assembly GCA_030684275.1). Lineage (NCBI taxonomy): Eukaryota > Metazoa > Chordata > Actinopteri > Acipenseriformes > Acipenseridae > Acipenser > Acipenser oxyrinchus. The sequence goes on from CM060248.1 coordinate 11,039,481, forward strand.
ATTTGTGCAGGTTGGAAGCACCTTGTTCACTGGGACGTCCTGTCTGCAACAGCCTGGGTGAGAGAACAGCTCTACAATCACAGTGTATAATGAGAAGAAAAACAATCATGAGTTAAAACTACAGTACATAGCAGAGTGGAAACATGTAAACAGGCATGGTACAAAACCGCGGAGTACTACTTGGTGAATGTACAGTAAACTGCAAAATAACTGCAAGTGCACCTTAGTAAACTGTAATATGACCTGGTAACAACCCGTTCAATTTCAAGTAATATTTATGGTTTGGGAGAATCCCTTTCACCTGAACGAGACTGCTGTAGAATGCTGATGTTGATATACGTGCTTATTATGACATATTGAGGTCAGCTATCTGGACTGAGGGCATGTCAGCCAAACTGTTGTGGTCAGAGTGCACTAGGGAAATGGAGTAAACATCTAGAATGCTTTTAGAACTCTGATAACTACAGTATTTTAATAAAAAGCTGCCTTTTCATTTATTATTATATCTAAATTCTGTCTTTCTTCTCTCTTAAAGACCTGATTGCAATGTATTACACTGTACCGTTTTTCTAAAGTGTCTCTGGAGTTTGATTCTCTTTAATAAGTTTGACAGATTCAAAGTTTGCACTTCAGAACGTTCCATCTGAGCAGAACAAACCCTCAATTCATAAGAATCTGTGTGGTGTCTAGGTTCAGATGCTTTTATTGTCAATCCAGTACTTTTGTAAGCTTTTCAATCCTTTTAAGAGTAATTCAGAACAGAAATATCTCAAATTATTTTGAAGCGATAATAATGTTCCATTCCACTAAAATGGCCCAACTGCTTTTCTCATTTTAGGTGAACTTCTAAGAGATTTAATGACGACCCGTCACATGATTTAATACTCTACACTTCAGTGCTACTGGAATTTGCTCAAACAAGAAGCTAATGACACTTGTTCTTCAATTACTGCTCTTTCCGTAGCCTGGCTCCTTGGCTGCAGAATCTTCTATTGCATGACATCATGCTTTAATTGGTGCCAAGTCGAAGGGAAGGAGGCGTTCAGATGGCTGTTGATCTTATTGTTGGCTTGGGTGGTGGAGTTTTAACTTGTTGAGATGGAGTTTTCTACAGTCATATTTCCAAGGATTTGTTGGGTTTTCAAAGTCGCCCCAGCACTTGACGGAAGGCTTTGCACATGATGTTGGGTAACACCAGGCAGACGCTAGGATGCCCATTACCCAAGAGAATGCTGGGAGTCACCTCCCTCTGCTGGAGTGCTGGATCCACACCCAGGCAGAACAGGACCCCGAAAGGGAGGAACAACACTTGTGCCAGGCTGCCATCCAGAAGCTTGTGGAATACATTCACTTAAACTTTAGCGATGGGGAGAGCGCTCTGCAGAGCTCCATCCAGGGGGATGGGATGGAACTCCAGGTCCGGGCTGTGTGTCTCTCCAAGTCGGCCGGGGACGGCAGCGAGTTCGGCCTCAGCTTTGGCAACATCCCCATCTTCGGGGATCCTGACGGGAGGAAGAAAGGTGGGAGGAGGAGGAGGAGGAAGGGTGACAAGGGGCCTGTGCTGGACGTGGGGTGCATCTGGGTGACGGAGGTGAAGAAACAAAGTCCTGCTGCCAGGTGCGGGGAGATCAAGCTGCGAGATGAGCTGCTTTCACTCAACGGGCAGCTGATGATTGGCGTTGACGTCACAGGAGCGAGGTAAGCACAGTGTCCTGCACTATTGATCGTGGTTGTGTTGATGTCACGGGAGGAAGGTAAGCACAGTGTCCTGCACTATTGATTGTGGTTCTGTGTTGATGTCACGGGAGGAAGGTAAGCACAGTGTCCTGCACTATTGATCGTGGTTGTGTTGATGTCATGGAGGGAGGTAAGCACAGTGTCCTGCACTATTGATCGTGGTTGTGTTGATATCACGGGAGGAAGGTAAGCACAGTGTCCTGCACTATTGATCGTGGTTCTGTGTTGATGTCACGGGAGGAAGGTAAGCACAGTGTCCTGCACTATTGATCGTGGTTGTGTTGATGTCATGGAGGGAGGTAAGCACAGTGTCCTGCACTATTGATCGTGGTTGTGTTGATGTCGCGGGAGGGAGGTAAGCACAGTGTCCTGCACTATTGATCGTGGTTGTGTTGATGTCACGGGAGGGAGGTAAGCACAGTGTCCTGCACTATTGATGGTGGTTCTGTGTTGATGTCACGGGAGGGAGGTAAGCACAGTGTCCTGCACTATTGATCCTGGTTCTGTGTTGATGTCACGGGAGGAAGGTAAGCACAGTGTCCTGCACTATTGATCGTGGTTGTGTTGATGTCATGGAGGGAGGTAAGCACAGTGTCCTGCACTATTGATCGTGGTTGTGTTGATGTCACGGGAGGAAGGTAAGCACAGTGTCCTGCACTATTGATCGTGGTTGTGTTGATGTCACGGGAGGGAGGTAAGCACAGTGTCCTGCACTATTGATCGTGGTTGTGTTGATGTCACGGGAGGGAGGTAAGCACAGTGTCCTGCACTATTGATCGTGGTTTGGAGCATTTACAAAGGGAAACATTTGTTTCACCACAAGGATGTTCTCTTAGGCTAAGTGTTCTCTTAGGAGGTGTTCCTATGCGCAGTATTTCCCATTTTTCAATTTTTGTCAGTATATGGAAAACTGCCAAGCGGTATATAATTTAATATGTTAACATAACATTACAATATAATGCAGGGCTGCTGTGAAAACCTTGTATGATTTTTTTTATTTTAGCTTATTTTAGCTAACCCTCCAGACCATAATAAAAACAGGCTTGTTTGCTGTAGCCCATCCTTCTCGTGATTTTAGCTGCCACCCAAACAACTTTGTGCACTTTATTTGTATGTATAGTTTTTATCAGATGTTGTACTATCAAAGAAGTGTACACAGATTTAGATAGTTAATATGCAGCAAACCAATTTATAAAGGGTGGCCTGACCAAACTCATTTTTGCCAGCAAACCCAGAGTTCAAATCCTCTATTCCCATGAAAAAGTTGGCCTGCATACCAAGTGGTTAAAACATTGGCAATATTTCAGAATGAACTGCCCTCTGAGACTTTAATTAAAATAAGTATATAATGAGAGTTTTATTTGTCATTGAGTGCTTTTCATGTCAATGGTTATGGTTAAAACTATGGGTCCAAAAATATACCGCAAATGCATCCAGAATCCCTCCGTTCAGAGTGTGTTCCGGTTAGTTTGTCCTCTTTTAAATTTGTTTTTTTGCATTATATGGAAATATTCCTGTGGTGTAGCTCTAGCAGTCATAGCAAAACATTATACATGTGTCTAAGCTGGGGGCAAGCCTCTATGGTTTGACTGGTGTATAAATAGTAAATAAACAGTAACTGGCGGTGGATGTATTCATTTGAGATCACCGCTGTGAAAAATGACAGTGCTCAATTTCCACCATATAAACTGTAAAGACTGAGGGCAATGATTGTATGTATAATTCTCCACTGTAAGTCTCCAGATCTCTTTGGAATCGGGGGTTTATATAGAGCTCTGCTTTAAACAGGCTCCAAGCCCTAAGCATGCTACTATAAAACTGGGAGCTGGGATATATCTAGACTTACCACGTCTGTTAAAAAAATATGCTTATCATATCCCAGCCCCCCCACACTCTGCAGAATGGCAAAGGCCCAAGGCCTCCAACTCAGTGGCTTTGGAGAAAAGTTTCTGCAGGGCCTGCAGCCTAAACACTGCCTCTCTGCTGGCTAGATTGATCAAGCACTGCCCCCCCTCCTCCCGGGGCAGATACAGTACCACCTGCCGGAGCCAGTACAGCCCGTCCCAAAAGAATTGCAGTAATTCACTTTGGATTTCTTTTAACAGCAGTTTTGGAGGCTGCACACAGTCCACACGGTGCCACAGCATGGAAACCACTAGATTATTATTAATAATCAATGCTCTCCCTCTATAGGACAGCTGAGGGAGCAGCCAGCACCACCTTTGCAGCCTATTTTTTTACCTTCTCAACCACCCCCTCCCAGTTTTGCAAAGAGGCTGCTTTGTCTATTCCTATGAAGACACCAAAGACCTTCACTGCCCCGCGCCTCCACTGCAGGCCACCCAGCATCCCGGCATGACAGGGGGTGCCTGTCCCTGCCAGCAGCCCAGTGGCATGGCACTGCTCTTGTCCCAGTTTATTCGGGCAGAAGATGCCCTCTGAAAGGCCTCCTGGCTGCGGCACAGTGCCTGCACGTCATGCTGCCCGGTGACAAAGATGGTGATGTCATCAGCATACGCGGTCACTCTCACTGGTTCCATAGGGCAATGGGGAACCACCACTCCAGTTAGTACTGTTCGCAGTCTGTGAACGAGGGTCTCAATGTCTAATGAATACAGCATCCCCGATAGGGGGCACCCCTGACGCATCCCCCCTACGCACTGGAAATGGACAGCTCAACGCCCCATTGATCTTCAATACACAAAAAATGTTGTATAAAAGAGTGCAATTTGGGGTTTTAAAACAGGATCGAAACCAAAAGCTCCTAGGGTTCTATGGAGATAGCCATGATCTACCTGGTCAAAAGCCTTCTCCTGATCTAGAGATACAATCCCGGCATCAAACCCAAACAACTTGGAGGCCTCCATTATGTACCTAACTAAGAAGATGTTATCAAATATTGACCTGTTTGGCACACAATATGTTTCGTCATGGTGCACTTATTTCCCCCATCAATTTCTTTAGCCTATTGGCCACTGCTTTCAAACAAATCTTATAGTTTGTACACAGGAGGCTAACTGGCCTCCAGTTTTTAATAAAGCATAGGTCCCCCTTCTTGGTCAGCAAAGTCAGAACAGCTCGTCGGCAGCTCAAAGACAGCTCCCCCTCTCTGACATTCTCCTCCAGCACCTGCTGGAGATCCTCTCCCATCTTCCCCCAGAATGCCTTGAAGAACTCTACAGTCAGCCCATCAATGCTGGGAGCCTTCCCAGTGTGCAGCCCCTCGAAGGCAGTATACAGTTTCAGTACAAATAAAGGTTCTCAGTGTCTCACCGTCACAGCCAATCACTCAAACTTCCCACACTCCCAGAATGCACCACGAGAGAGAGAGAGAGAGAGAGAGAGAGAGAGAGAGAGAGAGAGAGAGAATATGAATCAGTTGTTGATAATTAAGATTTTTGATTAGATATAATCGTTAATGCCTCACTAAAATTTCAACATGCAATTGTGGTAAACTGGAGAACTGCCAAGATGGCCACCAAGCAGCCATATTGATTTGGAGGACAAATCAAGAAACTTCTCCCATGGAGGACTGTTCTATCTCTCTTCCAAGCACCACTCAACCCGGGTTGAAAACCCTGCTGCCCCTGATACTATGTTTCCCTGTTAATGGGAACCAAGCTGACCTTGATTTTTTTGGACCTTTTCCCAAAGTGTGTACGTCACAACACTGGCCAATCAAGTGACGAGCGTTACCATTTAATCCACATCCCGAGAGAGGAGGTTTCTCTGTGCCTTAATATTCTTGTATCGTTTTTTTTTTGTAACAAAAAAATCCAAACAATTGTTAGGATTATCAGAGACAAAGCAATACCGTCCATCCTGTCGGTTTGGTCAGCAAATTAATGTGACCTTAGCTGCAAAACTTGCTGGGAAACAACCACCAACTTCAGTAGAAAAACTTGTATTGCACGGAAACAGAGTCTTTTCAGTCAGACCACCAATGGGGGTTCAGGAGGAATGCAGAAGAACCCGGATCAGCTCGGATTGGCGGTCAATCCGTGCTCATGGAAACAAGGGAACAAGGTCAATAGAACAAATTACAACAGACATGACTTTCTATGTGTTCTTTCTGGTTGTTCTGCAGGTAGTTACCTGCTTTCAGTCTCGGAAATAAAAGGAGGACTGTAGTCCTTCGTTTGGCTGCTGTGCTCCACTGTGCTGTGCTCCGCTGTGCTGTGCTCCGCTCCACTGTGCTCTGCTTCTTGCCCTGGGTTCGTCTCCCACAAGTGGAGAGACTGCTCCTTATTTGTTGCTGCCACAGTGTGCATGTGTATTTGGCAGGGATAGTATTAACCCTGCCCCTGCAAGACTGGAAGAACAGCAGTATACCAGGGCTTGCGCACTGTCTGTCACACACATTTTCTTGGAGTAAAATGAAGAACAGATATCCTACCCAGTTGTTTTGCATTGCTAGTAAAGGATAACATTTGATGGTACCACTGAAAATGTGGGACATCTGCGTATTTCGTTTTTTCTTCTTCTTTTTTGTAATCTATTCAGCGATATGTAATGAAAAGGAGGTTGTCTTTTGGCGTTCATTTTGGGGTGCCACTGCACAGTAAAATAGTTTGCATGTATTTTCAGAGCAGACTATTGTCAGTTTATGGAGACCCAGTAGTGTATCTGTGTGGGTAAAATGTCCCTGATCATCAAACCTCCCACTCCTGAGCAGAGACGACTATCCCAGGCATTGCAGACCTATGTGGGCAGACACCGGAAACATCCCCAGAGATAATGAACTGTTTTTAACTGGTTTGGCACGGTGGCAGATTTGCTTTGTGTAATGTAGGCCACACTCTATTTCAAGGCTGTGTTAATTAAACTGATGTGAAGCTTGCTTAGCTTGTTTGCATCATCAGCAAAATACAAGGGCCACAAAATTATGACCGCTCTTTGTGGAAATGGGTAGGTCCTGTATTTACACACAGATCAGTGCAGGGCACAGCATCACACAGTTTGTCTATTTAGTGCCATGTGTTAGTTACATTATTCCAATATGCAAGCATTTAAAAAAAAAATGTGATGAAGTATACTGTTTCCGATATGCAAAGATTTGAGGGGGTAGGGGGGAATTTGTTTTTTTGGAGCTTTCAGTGAGTCACAGACACAGACAAAAGTACAAGTTAAATTACCCACACGGTTAGTAAGGGCTGGTTTATGCCATTAGTGTGTGGTTCTAAACTGGTTGTTAGGGCTCACAGTACAGTGTTTTTTTTTTTATTTCATTCTAATGAAGGGTTATGAATCTAGTGTCTTGAGCTGCCCCACACACTGTATCCTTACAGTACAAACATACTTGTAAATTACCCTGGTTTTCCCCTGCGCCGCAAATCCTTGGCTTCTTATTTGAGACTGTACTGTACTTCCTATTGTGTCATATTGTGGTCCAGTGGTGTGACCTACTATTGAAGGCTGTTGAGATGACCAGACTAATCTGGGTTAACCCGCTGTGCCCCCTGTAAGACTAGTGCATTAACCCACTGTGCTGTAAGACTAGTGCATTAACCCACTGTGCCACCTGTAAGACTAGTGCATTAACCCACTGTGCTGTAAGACTAGTGCATTAACCCACTGTGCTGTAAGACTAGTGCATTAACCCACTGTGCCACCTGTAAGACTAGTGCATTAACCCAATGTGCTGTAAGACTAGTGCATTATCCCACTGTGCCACCTGTAAGACTAGTGCATTAACCCACTGTGCCACCTGTAAGACTAGTGCATTAACCCACTGTGCCACCTGTAAGACTAGTGCATTAACCCACTGTGCTGTAAGACTAGTGCATTAACCTACTGTGCCACCTGTAAGACTAGTGCATTAACCCACTGTGCCACCTGTAAGGCTAATGCATTAACCCACTGTGCTGTAAGACTAGTGCATTAACCCACTGTGCCACCTGTAAGGCTAGTGCATTAACCTACCATGCTGTAAGACTAGTGCATTAACCTACTGTGCCACCTGTAAGACTAATGCATTAACCCACTGTGCTGTAAGGCTAATGCATTAACCCACTGTGCCACCTGTAAGGCTAGTGCATTAACCCACTGTGCCCCCTGTCTCAGAGTCCATTCTGTGATGTGCATGTGAATGCAATGGGGTTTTAAAATCATATTTATGTCCTAATTGAACAGATCTGGTTTGAGAATGCCTAGAGATCTTCCACAGAGTAAGTGGGGCCTCAGTTTTATGCTTTGTTGGAAGGCTAGTTCTTCATCTGTCTGTGTGCTGGGTGCAGATGAAATATGTTTTGTGATGTCAGTGATGTTCAGATAAAAATAAGCAGTCTTAGAAGTGAGAACGTACGGCAAGGTTATACTGACTGTATAACTTGAATTAAAAGATGTGCAGAACTATGGGACAGTCCAGTTCAAAGTGACTATGATAGTGGGGATTGATTTCTTTTTTATAGTCAGTAAAGCCTTCCGACTGTTCTGTATGTCAGATTATAATAAACATACCGCCAGGTGCTTTCTCCTTTTAATTACTTCCCTGTGGAAATTGCCAGTGTAAATTTCAGTTTGATATCCCGATACCCATCTGTTTTTCTATTCCAACCCGTTCAGCTCTGGAACATTCATGGCACTGCAAAGTATGGTAGGAATTTAACATGCTTGTGTTTGACATACCTTTCAAATGTACTGTGCAGACGTTCACAAAACGAACACAGTAGCTCCTTTGTTTTCAGCTTCTGTAACATTAAAAGGGATTAAAGCTTCAAATCCTGGGTATCACCAACTAAATCCTGCATTCACTGGATTTTGCAGCATTTTTAAAAAACGGAACACCCTGACATTCCACTGCCAGGATTATCCCTCAATTAGCGAGCACTTTCCACTAGGGGGCAGTAGCTGATAACCTTTCTTACTTTTCAGTACCTTTAATATCTGGCTGAACATCCAGCTGGTCTGTACAGGACAGGCTAACACTGAGGGGTTTGTGTGCTGTTTACTGGGGTTGAAGTGAACTGTGACGGGTTCCGCTGCATTAAACACTGCAGTAGAATGAGTTGCTTTCTAGTTTCTGCAGTACAGCTGGCTTCCAAGACCCTATACTGTAGCATGGCCTGTTGAATTGCATTCAGCTCACCTGAGATGCTCGTTCTCCAGGTTGCTGTTGTGTAGTCCTGCGTTCTGTAGGTTGTTGATTCGTGCTGTTCTAAGTGCTCCGGGAGCAGCCACACTTTGATTAGTATCTATTCAAGTGAATAATGTCTGAGTCGTCTGAAAAACTATTTTTTAATCTGATCGTGATTTTGAGGTTAGTACTGCAGGTCATTGCCTGTCAGTCCTGACAGTCCTGGCACTGTTTCAAAACTCTTTCCACAGTCACTTGGAGTCTGAATGCTGTGGTCAGTTTGTATATATTTTTCTGAAGATGTGTGTACTGTTTGTTCTGTTGGGTACAGAGTGCAGATGAAATCAGCTGCTTCTGCAAGTAAAGACTGTAAAACTTGCCTTTACTCATTAGAGACCATCAAATGAAACCATATGCATTTCCCATACTAAAAATAAGGTTGTAATACATACAGTATAGTGGATGTGGGCGTGCGAATTGTGTGCTCTAACACCAGTACAGCCCTATGTAATACATGCAGTATAGTGGATGTGGGCGTGTGTATTGTGTGCTCTCAACAATACCAGGACAGCCCTGTGTGCACCTGCAGCACTTGCTGATTGAAGTTTACATGAAACAAAACAAAATCGTGGGAACTGCAAAGAGGAAGAACATTATTGTCTTTGTAGCTGCCTTTGCCTGTTGGAGCCTGACTGAAAACACTTACGCGTAGAGAACACTGGATTGAGCAGTCATTGCCACTATGCAATTCATGTTATCTGTATAATCTAGTTGGCTGGAAAACAAAACCCAATGAAAGGAAGATGTGCGTGAATAATGAAATAATGAATGAATATGGATAAGCGGACACCTTCGGATGTTGACAAACTATCGACCCCAATAGGACAAAGATCACCCTACTGGAGCACCACAGCCAATACAATGCTCCCTATGAAATCCTCAGAGAAGACTGGCAACTTCACACAGCCAGGATGTGAACCTGTACTCCCTAACTGTGTAGATGTAGTGACAGAGGATTGAAACCTGGTCTCCAGGCTTTGTGTCTAACACACTGTGTAGATATAGTGACAGAGGATTGAAACCTGGTCTCCAGGCTTTGTGTCTAACACACTGTGTAGATATAGTGACAGAGGATTGAAACCTGGTCTCCAGGCTTTGTGTCTAACACACTGTGTAGATACAGTGACAGAGGATTGAAACCTGGTCTCCAGGCTTTGTGTCTAACACACTGTGTAGATATAGTGACAGAGGATTGAAACCTGGTCTCCAGGCTTTGTGTCTAACACACTGTGTAGATACAGTGACAGAGGATTGAAACCTGGTCTCCAGGCTTTGTGTCTAACACACTGTGTAGATATAGTGACAGAGGATTGAAACCTGGTCTCCAGGCTTTGTGTCTTACACACTGTGTAGATATAGTGACAGAGGATTGAAACCTGGTCTCCAGGCTTTGTGTCTTACACACTGTGTAGATACAGTGACAGAGGATTGAAACCTGGTCTCCAGGCTTTGTGTCTAACACACTGTGTAGATACAGTGACAGAGGATTGAAACCTGGTCTCCAGGCTTTGTGTCTTACACACTGTGTAGATGTAGTGACAGAGGATTGAAACCTGGTCTCCAGGCTTTGTGTCTTACACACTGTGTAGATACAGTGACAGAGGATTGAAACCTGGTCTCCAGGCTTTGTGTCTAACACACTGTGTAGATACAGTGACAGAGGATTGAAACCTGGTCTCCAGGCTTTGTGTCTTACACACTGTGTAGATATAGTGACAGAGGATTGAAACCTGGTCTCCAGGCTTTGTGTCTAACACACTGTGTAGATACAGTGACAGAGGATTGAAACCTGGTCTCCAGGCTTTGTGTCTAACACACTGTGTAGATACAGTGACAGAGGATTGAAACCTGGTCTCCAGGCTTTATGTCTTACACACTGTGTAGATATAGTGACAGAGGATTGAAACCTGGTCTCCAGGCTTTGTGTCTTACACACTGTGTAGATATAGTGACAGAGGATTGAAACCTGGTCTCCAGGCTTTGTGTCTAACACACTGTGTGCACTGCCAGGCATCTTTAGGTAGTTCATGAGACATCCTAACTTTTAAAAAATAAGTTGCAAGTGATTTGCTTTCTGTTCATAGCAATTCGACATTATCCAGTAGCTGAGTGTGGTCTGTTTCTTTAGGAAAAGGAGCCGGTTCTTTCAGTAGTGCTGGTGGTCTGTTACAGTAAGACAAGCTGGCAACCTTAGACCTCTTGCACTTTGGTGCTTCCAAGCCTAGCAGCACCTAGCATGGTTGCTTCATGTCCAAGCTTTCCTCTGCATGTTGGCAATCGGCACCGCTGTTTCATTTCGATGTCTAGAATTTGGATTTCCAGATTAAAATGAACAAACAGGGACACCTAAAATATACAAAGCCCTTTGTTACATGAAATAGAGGACAGGATCAGTAAGGCTAATTCAGCAACACAGGGGAAACACGTGTGGTGCCCTGAGATACAGTATGAGGGGATTTGATGAAAATATATGTGTATTACTTTTTTGGGAATGGTGATGGGAAACGACCCATTATCAAGCAGATTGCCTGTGCGTACTCCATTATCTCTGTTCAAGTAAATAATGTCCTGTTTGGTGCAATCTCAAGCTGGCACTTCCTGTAAAGTTGCAAGTTCCTGTCATGCGTATGAAGGATTTATTTCTGAATACAGAGGACCATTGTGCCAGCGTGCTGACCAGCAAGTTTCAAACAAGTTTCTGATACATGCCCACACTGCAGCAGTCACTTTAGTGTATGGTAATACACATGTTTCACAGATAGAGGGCAGTGTAGATGCAGCCTGTGCTGAGAATCAAAACAACTGCTGCTTTTATGTATTTCTGTGTTTTTGTTAAGAAAGTTCTGCCAGTTCCTACCAGTATTCCGTGGTTAGGCTGCGCTCTGAAAGACCTTTCATAACTTCACCTGCCAGGGCCACATATTTGAAATGAGTGGGCGTGGGTTTCACAGAGGCTGCAGGGCTCATGACAGACACATCCTGTACAGATAAACACACTGACATTGAATCCGCAGCAAGTCATTTGAAAATACGATTCCCAGGGTTTCTTTCTCATGGTAACCCTCGTGCAAGTTTGGGCAGAGTCCCCGAGAAGCCGTCAGTGAAGGGTGTAGGTCTGGTTTTCAATTCCACAGTCAACTGATACTTGTAATATGTGGTAAAGTAATACAAAATATAAGAATGCAATAATGAAATGTGTTTAAATGAGACTGGAGACTGTTGGATACTAGCTTCTCTCTATGTCCTTTTAGAGATTTTTGATTTGTATGTATTTGTTATAATTATGTCTCTTTAGAAAGAGTCAGGCGTGTAGCCAGCACTAGAGAATGTGTGTGTGGGAGGGGCTTCTCGAGCACTAGAGAAGTGTGTGTGGGAGGGGCTTCTCTAGCACTAGAGAAGTGTGTGTGGGAGGGGCTTCTCTAGCACTAGAGAATGTGTGTGTGTGGGAGGGGCTTCTCTAGCACTAGAGAAGTGTGTGTGGGAGGGGCTTCTCTAGCACTAGAGAATGTGTGTGTGTGTGTGTGAGGGGCTTCTCTAGCACTAGAGAATGTGTGTGTGTGTGTGGGAGGGGCTTCTCTAGCACTAGAGAATGTGTGTGTGTGTGGGAGGGGCTTCTCTAGCACTAGAGAATGTGTGTGTGTGTGTGGGAGGGGCTTGACTTGAATTTATCACCTCCTTTCTTTAAAAAATCTCAAACGGATTCATTACATGAATTTGCCAAACTATGCTGTACATGCATTGCATCAGGAAAAGACAATTGACATTCTATGCATAAAGTAGTGCTGAAGAACTCAAGGAGTAGCAGTTTGCATACAGTACATACATATATTTAAAGGATCTGTCACTGAGGTATTCCCATGGTTTTCAGTAGACATGTAGACAGGTGCAACCGAAGATTGACTATGGTAGTAAATACCAATCTCAGAAGTATGGGAGTGCTTTTATTTGTGTAGCAGAGCAATGAAAAGTGGTTTTCAAACTCTGACCATGCCACATGAATAAAAACATAAACAAACAAAAACAGGGATCCAATTAATCCAGCTATATACTCTTCAAGAGGTCTGTTTTTTTGGTGTGCGACCTACTTTTGTACAATCCCTTTTTTTCCCTGTAGCATTCAGCCATCCCATTAATGTTACTTGAGACAGGAAGCACTGGAGGAGTGTGATGTAAACAGTTTAGCTGCCCAGATCAGGCTTCCTAAGTATTTTGCAGCTGGATCAGCTCGCTTTTGGTGGTGAAGTGTGTTTTTTTTTTCTTGCAGGCTCTCTTGAGTAAGGACTGATTGAAGTTGAGAAAAGGGGAGGCATGAGAGGAGTAGTGAGATAGGTCAGACACATTTAGACAGTAGCACTGAAGGGCTTAACCTTTGGCTACGTGTGTTCTGGTAGGTATTCTTGCCTGTGAGCTAAACGGTAGTGGTGCATATTTTGAAGTACAGTAAAAAGAAACCTTCGCTGTAAAGTCTTTAGTAGCGTTCTCTCCTACTGAAAAATGCAAACTGCAGTATATTTGCATGAAAAAAATGAATAGGACGGAAAGCAAATAAACAACAAATAGCATGCTTTTTTTTTTTTTACAGTTCAATTTTATCAGCTCTGGTAATCTGCAGATACTAACGCGGGTATTGCAGTACACACACCGAGTTTTTGACAAGCGCAGGCAGCGGTGCTGCTGCTGGTAGTGGCAGAATCACTGTATGAGTGAAGCACGCTTCGTCTCCTGTACGACGAGGTTGGGTTTGGAAGAGAAACTGAAACGCATCTGAAGTACCTCAGTGAGTTGCATAAATCCGTTCTTTCAACAGTGGCCGGTCTCTGGAGGCCAGCGGACGAATAGACCAATTAACGACCCCATGAGATTGCTAAACCCTTCTCAATGCAGATTAACCCCAGGCGCCAGCTGCTTGTGACAGAGAACTCCGTGGATACACCGAGACCGAGAGAAACATGAGGGTCATTTAAAAGGAGCAGGTATGGAAACAATTTTGTTACCAATCTGGACCTGCGTGTGATGGAGTTGTTGTGCTTCTGTGTAGTACGCTTTTTCTGTCGAATGGGGCATATATATAAATATATAATTGATAGTACCAAATACAGTACGTAGTGGAAGGTATACACTGTTTGTACAGTAAATAACTAGTTATGTGGTGCACACTGTGCATTTGTTTTTCAATGGGGCAAAACATTTATTCACCGAGGAACAGACAATCGGACAGTGCTTGCCTAGAGTCCCCGATTTACATTGAATTACTTTTGTGTAGTTATAGGTTTGTTTTTAAAAAAATGTTTTTCTCCTTCATATACCGGTACCGGAATAAACGCTTTTGTTTTTAAACGGTTTACAAATTAATTCGCAAATGTAGCTATGCTATGAAAGTGTTTTTTTTTTTTTTTTTTACCCCAGACTTGTTAATTTTATTTTAGAAATTGTAATGAATGTTATTTGTTGAATATCACAACATGAAAATAGCCTGCTTATTTTGGCTTTAAATATATCGTTTTTCAGAATAATATTAACTGAATTTTCTAATGTATTTCTTATTAAAAGTTGCATTTTTTAACAGAAATATTTATTGTTTAATATTGTTCTTTTGCTACCCTGAAGTCCGATGTCGTTTGCAAGATCTTGACGTGCAGTAATGACTAGAGGTACCAGGCGAGTTTAACGGGACGATTTAATTCTCTAACAAGTTGCACAAACGCATTTAATTCTACATTGCGGTTTTATACGATGACATTCGTGTTTTAAAAAAGGGCACCATTCGAGCCTCATGTATTAAAGTCTCCAAACAGCTCTCTATAAACTGTATTTTGGATTTGTGTTTCATGTTGTCAGCTTGGTAAACCATTGGAAAAATGCAATCTAATGTGTCAATCAAAAGACATACGTAATCAAGACAAATAAGTCAGTTCAAGTTCCACATGCATGACCAATTCGATGTCATGCCTTTGTGCAGGACTCTTTATTCTTGCACATTGTTTCAGCACAGCCAAAACAATGCCTTCTGGGCAGTTGTTATGAATGTAGTCATATCCTCACATTGTAGTATCATAGACTGGGGGTGGGGGCTAGGCTTGACCTTCAGGAAACAGAGCTCAACTGTGTGTGTTACTTACTTTTTTGTTGTCATTTTAAAGCTTTTGTAAAAAGTAACATTTTGATGATGATGTCTTCCTTGATTGGTAGTAAAAAAAACAAAAAAAAACAACACTGAGCACTCGCACAGGCACTCGCACAGGCACTCGCACACGCACAGGCACTCGCACACGCACAGGCACTCGCACACGCAGAGGCACTTTCGCTCGCACAGGCACTCGCACTCGCACAGGCACTCGCACACGCACAGGCACTCGCACACGCACACGCACAGGCACTCGCACACGCACAGGCACTCGCACACGCACAGGCACTCGCACTCGCACAGGCACTCGCACTCGCACAGGCACTCGCACTCGCACACGCACAGGCACTCGCACTTGCACAGGCACTCGCACAGGCACTCGCACTCGCACAGGCACTCGCACTCGCACAGACACAGGCACTCGCACAGGCACTGGCACTCGCACTCGCACAGACACAGGCACTCGCACAGGCACTCGCACAGGCACTCGCACACGCACAGGCACTCGCACACGCACAGGCACTCGCACTCGCACAGGCACTCGCACTCGCACACACACAGGCACTCGCACACACACAGGCACTCGCACAGGCACTCGCACACGCACAGGCACTCGCACTCGCACATGCACAGGCACTCGCACTTGCACAGGCACTCGCACAGGCACTCGCACTCGCACAGGCACTCGCACACGCACAGGCACTCGCACACGCACAGGCACTCGCACTCGCACAGGCACTCGCACAGGCACTCGCACTCGCACAGGCACTCGCACACGCACAGGCACTCGCACAGGCACTCGCACACACACAGGCACTCGCACAGGCACTCGCACAGGCACTCGCACACGCACAGGCACTCGCACAGGCACTCGCACACGCACAGGCACTCGCACAGGCACTCGCACACACACAGGCACTGGCACTGGCACTGGCACTGGCACTGGCACTCGCACACGCACAGGCACTCGCACAGGCACTCGCACAGGCACTCGCACACGCACAGGCACTCGCACAGGCACTCGCACACACACAGGCACTCGCACTGGCACTGGCACTGGCACTGGCACTCGCACTCGCACAGGCACAGGCACTCGCACAGGCACTCGCACAGGCACAGGCACTCGCACAGGCACTCGCACACGCACTGGCACTCGCACTGGCACTGGCACTCGCACTCGCACAGACACAGGCACTCGCACAGGCACTCGCACAGGCACTCGCACACACACAGGCACTCGCACTGGCACTGGCACTCGCACTCGCACAGGCACAGGCACTCGCACAGGCACTCGCACAGGCACTCGCACACGCACAGGCACTCGCACAGGCTCTCGCACTCGCACACGCACAGGCACTCGCACAGGCACTCGCACTCGCACAGGCACTCGCACACACACAGGCACTCGCACTCGCACAGGCACTCGCACTCGCACAGGCACAGGCACTCGCACAGGCACAGGCACTCGCACTCGCACAGGCACTCGCACAGGCACTCGCACAGGCACTCGCACTCGCACTCGCACAGGCACTCGCACAGGTACAGGCACTCGCACTCGCACAGGCACTCGCACTCGCACAGGCACTCGCACAGGCACTCGCACAGGCACTCGCACTCGCACTCGCACAGGCACTCGCACAGGTACAGGCACTCGCACACGCACAGGCACTCGCACTCGCACAGGCACACGCACTCGCACTCGCACAGGCACTCGCACAGGTACAGGCACTCGCACTCGCACAGGCACTCGCACTCGCACAGGCACTCGCACAGGCACAGGCACTCGCACTCGCACAGGCACTCGCACTCGCACAGGCACTCGCACAGGCACTCGCACACACACAGGCACTCGCACTCGCACAGGCACTCGCACAGGTACAGGCACTCGCACACGCACAGGCACTAGTCTAACATACCTACAGTAAAAGTAATGATTGATTTATGTTGTCACTTTTGAATCAGTCACAGACGAGCTGGGAGCTGGAATTGTATTTTCCCAGATTGCTGGTCTCGTCATAAATCCTCACATTTTGCAGATGGGCACCTTTCATTCAAAAAACATAGGGCAAGTCTGTTAACAAGAATATTACTTGTGGCTGATTATCTCTTTATTACCCAAGACAAATAGTGATTCTCTCATGATACATTTTTTTATTATTATTATTATTATTATTATTATTATTATTATTATTATTATTATTATTATTATTATTATCCCAAATCCTGAGTTTGAATCTTAAACTTTATCAATTACTGATTTATAATAAACATAAATGCCTTTTTAGTGTTTCTATACTCATACATACTATATGTAATATACTTATCATAACAAAATCAGAGGACAGAAGGAGGTGCCTGTCTTTCAGCCTCTGTAGATATGTTATACTTCCCTTTTGTACATTCATACACATGTCTGTGAAGTGGATGCATGTCATTATTGTGAACTTTGTGTTTACAGCGCTGGCGAGGGAAGCATGCCGATGACACACTGGTGTAGAAATGCAGGGCTGCAGCCTTCCTCATTGTCCTGGCCCCACTAATTAGCAAAGCACTGATTAGAAATCCTTTAATCAGCTGTGTGAGTGTCAGGTGATGTCTATGGGAATGCATCCCCTCTGATTCAGCAGGATCGGTTTACTCTTTTGCACTTCTGGAGCAGGCATCATACACTTCCTGGGATCAAGTGGGGGTCAAGCTAGTTTAATTAGTTGACTGATAGTGTGGAACTCTTCAGATATTATTAATTTATTGGTCATGTGCGATATGTACAAGCAGTACCCATTTAGCATGTCTAGTTGTGATCAGTAATCTTTGTGTCGTAGAACCGTGCTGAGGCTTAGATTGAGTTTTTTGTTTTTAAGTACAAAGGCTTGTGAGCTGGTTCTGTGTGTCGTATTGAAGACCCACACACTGCTGCTGTGCATTTGGTAAAGAATGACTCACCTACCTTCACTTCCTCTTTGTTAGTATTGCCAGGAGTGGGGCTGTCATGCCACTGATTGGACGAAATAACAAATTCAGTTCCAACGTGTTGCTGCACATGCCTGCGCATGATAGTCAGGTATTCCGGTAACCTGATAGAATGTGCAGATGATAAAAAAAAACGTGATGCATTTCATCTTAAAACAAGTTCTAAAACCTTTCAATATAGTTTACCATTCAGCTCTACTTATCACAAATCCATAGCACACACCCAGGAATGTGTAAAATAACCTGACTCTTATATGAGACAATGGGTTGCATTTGTCAATTCTTTTTTAGTTATTCAGACAGACATTTCATGTAATATACATTCTTATTACATCAGCTTCAGGGAAACACCCTTTCTGTGAAGAAACCACTGTGTCTGACTTTACCCCTGTACTGTACTCTATTTATTTGAAAGCACATACTGTATTATTAATTTTTTATTCTAAAGGAAAGGGCAAAGTTCAACCAAAACTAATATAAATATAGATTACAGTAAACCTTCTTGTGATTGCCTTCTTTTAGATTCAGCTCTTGTGAATTACAATTTGGTCCATTTTTTGTGAAAATAATGTGAAACTGGAAGACAAATTTGTTTCTGTTAGTAAAAGTCCTTACACACCAAGCACGTCCTGTCAGAGCGGCAGTGTCCGCTGCAACAGTCATGTTTTACAATTCTGTGCAGCTTATAGAGGCTTTCACAGTGGCCACCTAGCATAAAACAGACCATGTCTAAAATAGACTGTGTTCCTATTTATCTGTGAACGTTCTGTGTAAATGTACGTCTTTAACATAGATTCTTTGCAAAAAACTTAGTTAATGTATCAGTTAGGGTTGATATTAAAATGACAAAAGTAGGGAAATGCAATGTTAGGGTTTTTAACCCTAACTCTGCATTCCCTCCCACCCCCTTACAAGCAGTGGAAGGGGCAAGGCAACACCATCAACCACAGACAGCCATCATCAGTGAAGACAAAAACATACAACACCAGAGAAGTGACATCCTTTTATCAAGATCAAACATCTAACTGCAAGAGAGCAGTACTGAGCATGCTCAGAACCAAAATTTCAAATCCCAGTAATTCAGGAACAGATTCATATTTTTTCACCAAACCAGAAAAAGGCACTATTCTGGGCCAGTCCCCTTGTACCCTAAAATTGTCAAACAAAAATTCCAAACCGTTTTGGACCTGGAGGCTGACAAAAAAACAGCAAAAACACAGATTTTAATTTTTTTTCACTATCTGGATCTCGGAATCTGAGGAGAATGAAATGGCCCACATCAAGAGATCTAACCAAAGGGACCACACATCCAAATTTTCGTGCAAATACATTGAACAGGGTCGAAGTTATTAAAGTACAGAAATTGGTATTTAACATTAAACTGCCTACTCAACCCAAACCATATATCTATGTATATATATTTTGTTTAAAATAAGCTAGTCTTATATATAATATTTTATATAGTCATGTCGTCAATAAAAATGCATTTTTTAATACATTTTTTAATATATGCCTATTTTCTGAAACTGGTCTTCCTGTGTAGTTTTTATGAATGAGTGAGTGAGTGAATGATGCTACTTAGGTAGGCGGGTCAAACAAGCTCTTCAATCGTAGCTCTGTCTCTGTCCCCTGAAAACATAAAATAAAAAATCTTTGTGATTCATTTCAGACTTTGACCGGGCATTGTTGGGCACTCCTAGATTTGCCCGGGCAAAACCGGGAATGAAAGATCTTTGTGATTAATTTCAGACTTTGATCCGCAAATCACCCGGGCAATCCGCAAATTACCCAGTTTCTGGGTTTGCCTGTAACACTATAAATAATGAGAAAGATAGTAGGCATTGCTGTGAGTGCATTTCTGTTTGTTAGATGAATTGAAGGAGGCAAGTTAGTTTCTATAGTAAAGATGTACAGTAAAGAAAGACTGCTCTGCAGTGCAACAAAGATAACACCACTCGATCGGCAGACTACTGAAATGTATAATGTATGCTATTTTATTCCTGTAAAAGACACACCACTTTATTAACTGATTATCATGCAATAGTATTTTTGTTACAGTGCTTAGTGCAGAAGGATACAAAAATATAACTCTGTATTTTATGGAACTGTTGCTTTCAATGACAGCACTTCAGAGTGATTGATGCCTGACTGATGCTTTGAGATGCCACGCTTTGACACTGACGCTTTGACTGGCGCTTTGACTCCGATGCTTTGAGATGCCATGCTTTGACTCTGATGCTTTGACTCTGACGCTTTGACTCTGACGCTTTGACTCTGACGCTTTGAGATGCCACGCTTTGACTCTGATGCTTTGACTCTGACGCTTTGACTCTGACGCTTTGACTCTGACGCTTTGAGATGCCATGCTTTGACTCTGATGCTTTGACTCTGACGCTTTGACTCTGACGCTTTGACTCTGAGGCTTTGACTCTGACGCTTTGAGATGCCACGCTTTGACTCTGACGCTTTGACTCTGACGCTTTGACTCTGACGCTTTGAGATGCCACGCTTTGACTCTGACGCTTTGACTCTGACACTTTGACACTGATGCTTTGACACTGATGCTTTGAGATGCCACGCTTTGACTCTGACACTTTGACTCTGACACTTTGACTCTGACGCTTTGACTCTGACACTTTGACACAGATGCTTTGACACTGATGCTTTGAGATGCCACGCTTTGACTCTGACACTTTGACACTGACACTTTGACACTGATACTTTGAGATGCCACGCTTTGACTCTGACGCTTTGACTCTGACACTTTGACTCTGACACTTTGACTCTGACACTTTGACACTGATGCTTTGACACTGATGCTTTGAGATGCCACGCTTTGACTCCGATGCTTTGACTCTGACACTTTGACACTGATGCTTTGAGATGCCACGCTTTGACTCTGATGCTTTGACTCTGACACTTTGACACTGATGCTTTGACACTGATGCTTTGAGATGCCACGCTTTGACTCTGACACTTTGACACTGACACTTTGACACTGATGCTTTGACTCTGACGCTTTGACTCTGACGCTTTGACTCTGACACTTTGACACTGACACTTTGACACTGATACTTTGAGATGCCACGGTTTGACTCTGACGCTTTGACTCTGACACTTTGACTCTGACACTTTGACACTGATGCTTTGACACTGATGCTTTGAGATGCCACGCTTTGACTCCGATGCTTTGACACTGACACTTTGACACTGATGCTTTGAGATGCCACGCTTTGACTCTGGCGCTTTGACTCTGATGCTTTAACCCTGGCGCTTTGAGATGCCACGCTTTGACTCTGACGCTTTGAGATGCCACGCTTTGACTCTGATGCTTTGACTCTGACACTTTGACTCTGACGCTTTGACACTGATGCTTTGACACTGAGACTTTGACACTGACGCTTTGACACGCCATGCTTTGACACGCCATGCTTTGACACGCCATGCTTTGACACTGAGACTTTGACACTGATGCTTTGACACTGAGACTTTGACACTGACGCTTTGACTCTGACACTTTGACACTGACACTTTGACACTGACGCTTTGACTGACGCTTTGAGATGCCATGCTTTAACACTGACGCTTTAACACTGACGCTTTAACACTGATGCTTTGACTCTGACGCTTTGACACTGACGCTTTGACACTGATGCTTTGACACTGATGCTTTGACACTGAGACTTTGACACTGATGCTTTGACACTGAGACTTTGACACTGACGCTTTGACACGCCATGCTTTGACACTGAGACTTTGACACTGATGCTTTGACACACCACGCTTTGACACGCCACGCTTTGACACTGATGCTTTGACACACCACGCTTTGACATGCCACGCTTTGACACTGATGCTTTGATACGCCACGCTTTGACACTGATGCTTTGATACGCCACGCTTTGACACTGATGCTTTGACACTGATGCTTTGACGCTGATGCTTTGACACTGACGCTTTGACACTGATGCTTTGACACTGATGCTTTGACACTGATGCTTTGACACACCACGCTTTGACACTGACGCTTTGACACGCCACGCTTTGACACTGATGCTTTGACACTGATGCTTTGACACTGATGCTTTGACACTGACGCTTTGACGCTGATGCTTTGACACTGATGCTTTGACACTGATGCTTTGACGCTGATGCTTTGACGCTGATGCTTTGACACTGATGCTTTGACGCTGATGCTTTGACACTGACGCTTTGACACTGATGCTTTGACACTGATGCTTTGACACTGATGCTTTGACACTGATGCTTTGACACTGATGCTTTGACACTGATGCTTTGACACTGATGCTTTGACACTGATGCTTTGACACTGATGCTTTGACACTGATGCTTTGACACTGATGCTTTGACACTGACTGCTTTGACACTGATGCTTTGACACTGATGCTTTGACGCTGACGCTTTGACACTGATGCTTTGACACTGATGCTTTGACACTGATGCTTTGACGCTGATGCTTTGACACTGATGCTTTGACACTGATGCTTTGACGCTGATGCTTTGACACTGACGCTTTGACACTGATGCTTTGACACGCCATGCTTTGACACTGATGCTTTGACACTGATGCTTTGACACATGATGCTTTGACACTGACGCTTTGACACTGATGCTTTGACACGCCACGCTTTGACACTGATGCTTTGACACTGATGCTTTGACACTGACGCTTTGACACTGATGCTTTGACACTGATGCTTTGACACTGACGCTTTGACACTGATGCTTTGACACTGATGCTTTGACGCTGATGCTTTGACACTGATGCTTTGACACTGATGCTTTGACACGCCACGCTTTGACACTGACGCGTTGACACGCCACGCTTTGACACTGATGCTTTGACACGCCACGCTTTGACACTGATGCTTTGACACTGATGCTTTGACACTGATGCTTTGACACTGATGCTTTGACACTGATGCTTTGACACTGACGCTTTGACACTGACGCTTTGACACGCCACGCTTTGACACTGATGCTTTGACACTGATGCTTTGACGCTGATGCTTTGACACTGACGCTTTGACACTGATGCTTTGACACTGATGCTTTGACACTGATGCTTTGACACTGACGCTTTGACACTGATGCTTTGACACTGATGCTTTGACGCTGATGCTTTGACACTGACGCTTTGACACTGACGCTTTGACACTGATGCTTTGACACGCCATGCTTTGACACTGATGCTTTGACACTGACGCTTTGACACTGACACTTTGACACGCCACACTTTGACACGCCATGCTTTGACACGCCACGCTTTGACATTGACGCTTTGACACACCAAGGTTGCTGTGAAAAGACCTTAAGAACTGTGCACGATGTCACTTCTGGGTGAAATGTTAATTTGCTAGTGCTGAATTGTAGCAGACTCACATTTACCGTAACTCTTCAGTGCTTTGTTCTTTGTATTTTGAAAAGGCTGTAAAGGCTTAAACAATAAATACAAATAAAAATTCTAAACGACACAGTATTTTACTAATCGTTTAATCTGAAAATGTCCTTCTTTGTGAGTATCTTGCATTGATTTTTGCTTTCTGGTCAAAAAGTCACTTATCGTTACTTTGATGCATTGTAAATTGCTACAATTGAATACTGTATGTGAACTTTGAAATGTATGCAAGAATAAAATATAAATATGACTAGAAATATTGAATCAGTACTAGAAATGGTGTATGATAATTTAAATGTAATCTATTAAACAGAAATATACAACTTTATATTGAGGGTTTTGCGAGTTATTTATGAAAATGTCCTGCTTTTACAGTAGGTCCCCTTCTGGGGTTGGCAGCTAAATCCCTCCTAAATAATGAAGTAAAATTTGTTTATCCACACACTCACACACACGCCTGTATCTCAGATGAAGCTCATTATTCAACAATCACAAATTACAAGAGGCACATGTTGCCATGGCAGATCCTTTCATATGTTTACAAGCTGCTGACCTCAGTTTTCCTACAGAGGCTGTTCATTACGGCTTAGCCCATGAGAAGCAATGAAAAGCTGTGTTACTGTAAGCGCTGGTCTTATGTTTGTTGCATGGGTTTACTGTCTGGTGCACCAATGAGCAACGCTGATGCACAGAACAGCTGTTAAACTCAAGTGTGCAACAACTGGCACCACTTTATTGACAAATTTATATTTACATGCTTTTGAAATCAGTTGAAAATGGAAAGAAAAACACTACTCTTTTTTTTTAACAGTTCATGAATGATGGTTTTTAAGCAAGGAGATGTGAATTGTGGTCTCTTTAGATATATTGTGGTCCATTTGTATCCTTACAACTTACCATTACTTGAGGTCCTGTATTCATGTCACATGATACTGTTCCATCAGTTTTGGTCTTCCTTCTGTTGGTCCCTTAGCTCTAATTTGGTTGATGTAAGAGATTAGGAGATGCTGGGCAGTTTGATTAGTATGCTTTAGGTTTTTGCAGATTCTTGCAATTGATGTTGGTCATGCTCCCTATCAGGTGTTTTGGCTCATTCTTGTGTAACAGTGGGTAAGGGTGTCCTCAGTTTCATTCATTTGCAGGTTCTTGCAATTGATGTTGGTCATGCTCCCTATTAGGTGTTTTGGCTCATTCTTGTGTAACAGTGGGTAAGGGTGTCCTCAGTTTCATTCACTTGCAGGTTCTTGCAATTGATGTTGGTCATGCTCCCTATCAGGTGTTTTGGCTCATTCTTGTGTAACAGTGGGTAAGGGTGTCCTCAGTTTCATTCATTTGCTATCTGGATGCCTTCTACCAGTTGTTCGCCAGTAATTCCCTGAATCAGAGCTGGAGTGTGGGGCATGGCTGTGTTATGGCCCCCTCATGGTCCACTGTGCATGTTATACCTGTTTGGCTTCTCTAGCAGCAGTTTCATGAAAATCTGTGGAAGAAGAAAATGTTTCTATTAAGAAATCAAAAGCAGTCACGGCAAACGCCACCCATATTAAAATGCATTAAAGGGCAGCACCTTTAACCATAATGACTTTCTTCATGTTGTTGGCTTCAAAACTAGTCAGGGAATACATTAAAATGGGAAAGCTAAGAAAAACAAAGTGCTGCTCTCGTCTTGGTCTAGGCTGTCACACAGAAGTATGTTTGCATTTAATATTGCGTTTCAAAGTGAATCAAGAAGTTATTCACAGCTTTAGAGCGGAAAAATACATGAAATGTTAACAGTTCCCTTGAGTGGCTGTGCTGAGCGAAGTCCCATTCCTTCCCATGGCCCAGTGAAGCAAACGGAAGCAGAACACGCACTGGCAGCAAACGCAGAGGAAACAGCACATCTAATACCTCAGGATGATCTAGTGTGTGGGATTGTCCACAGGGGCACTTTTCAGCTTTCCCACTTACTTTACTCTGTAGATATGCTGTGCAAAACCACTGGTGTTCAGCTGTTTTCAGTCTAACTGAACTAACCCAGCTTTTTATCCCAATAATATACAACTATACAACTGGAATATACAACTGTTGTGTTTGTACAAATCACACCTTTTCATCAGAGGTTTTTACACATCACACCCACTGTAACACACTGGCACATGTCATTTTCTTCAAAGGTTTTGCTGAATAATATGCTATTTAGAATTTCAGTAAATGCTTAATAATAGGGTGAGAACTATTATGTTTGGCATGTCAAGCATATAGGGGTGCAACAATTAATCGCTGTGTCGATTATTGATCATCTGTCCTTAAATTTTACCGAGCTTTGATTACATTTTGGTGAATCGATGCATCAAATTAGTACCCAGTTTGAAGTCTCCTGTTGTCGTTTTGCATTAAAAATGGATTGTGAGTGCGCTGCTTCTAGTGTTAGTAAGGTAGATTAGCACGTTGCTAGGACACACATTTACGCGTTGGATAAGATAAATCAGAAGTAGGCCAAGTATTCACGTTTTTTTTAATTTAAAAATTAAGGCAACATGTTTTTTTTTTTAATCTATTAAATCTACCAATTACCTTTTGTTTCAAAGCATGTTGTGTTTGGATTGTATGGCAATATTATAGAAAATGAAGCTGAATTTAGTACGATAGTTACGTTAGTCAGGGTTTGTGAGATTAATTCAAATGCTTTGCTTTTGGACATAAAATGTAAACAGTATTGAACAACCATAGTTCAGAAATTACTTCTGTTAAAATATAGTATTTTTTATTATATTCTTTTCAGGCTCCTACGTTCATGTTTGATAGAAACATTTTCAAATTATTTAGTAAGGGGTACGTTTTCAAGCCCCATTGAGGAAAGGATAAATATAGGAAAACATACATGTCAAAGCGACCGTTATTATAATGCCATTGCCTAATAATAATAATAATAATAATAATAATAATAATAATAATAATAATAATAACAGACACTTTTAGAGGTGTTTTTCAGAGTTGTTTGATATTTTAAAAATGCAAGCCTGCGTTTATGTCTTTTTTAATATTATTACAGCAGCATTACCGTAGCATTAAAAATGAAAGGATGAATGAATAGCCTAGGCAAGGTGCTGGAATGAGCAGGGTTCTGATTAGGAGCACACGAGATGACAAGTCTAACACTGTCCTTTACTTTGATTAACAGCTGCATCACCGATGTGGACTGTGCCCTCTTCTGCGCCCCACCTCTGGACCTTTTGTGACCCACA
This sequence comes from Acipenser oxyrinchus oxyrinchus, assembly GCA_030684275.1. Lineage (NCBI taxonomy): Eukaryota > Metazoa > Chordata > Actinopteri > Acipenseriformes > Acipenseridae > Acipenser > Acipenser oxyrinchus. The sequence continues at coordinate 11,066,093 of CM060248.1, forward strand.
GTTTGGGAACTGCTGATCTGCATCTCATCAGCTGGTCTTTTTGTCATGCAGCTGGCACTGTCAATAGGGATTCTAGTGCGCTTTAAAAACAATATGAATCTAAAGTATTTATTCTACGGTTAGCAATGTTTTTTTTTATTTACACAGTATGATTAGGCTTACATTTAGGATAGTACCACACAGAAACCCAGTAAATGAAATATCACGACTGCTCTGGTTGTGAGCTAAAGTCAGAGCCCGTCATAGGCGGGCCTACAAGGGGGCAATCAGGGGCATTTACCCTCCCACTGCTTACAACATACTCCAAGCTGCAGGTCTAATACAGCTTCCAGGTATTGTTATAACTTAGTTATAGGGACGTGATCCTGGCTGTTTAAGTGCAGTGTTACCTGGACTGATTCTTTGATTTTAGGGTTTTGTTTCTATGGCATGTTTTTGACTGAGGTTGCCCTACTGGAAGGATGGGGTATTACTCTGTGCTTTTACTTTTTGGCCGTTTATTGTAAATAACAAGAAGAGTTTTAAACGCACTTAACACAAAAAGGATACCATCACATTACAGGTGTGATTACATGGTAGCTTACATTTTCTTGATTTTTTTAGGACAGATTGCGTGATTGAAGTGCAGTACTTGCCTTTTATGTAGCCTTTTGTGCCGAACTGCACAATTAAAATACAGCTTTTTTAAATACCTGAACAAAATTACACAATTTTCTTTATCACATGTTTTGAAACAAAGTCTTGGGGGTATTTGCTGTTTTGCTTTTAGTTGTTTTGACACAGTGGGCTTGATTCACTAAGCATTTACTTCCCTTTTTTTTTCTAAAGGGAACAACAAATTAAGCATAAAATAACAAAGGTGTATATACAGTAGGGGGCGTTGAAATAACACATGAATGCATTTGATGTTTTGCAACTCATCCCCATCTTGGCCGGTTTTGCCTAATGTTCTGATTATTGTCCATGCCTAGTGGTACATCAAATATACTGGATCCCTGCATAGCCACACTTTCTGCAGCGTATCTACATGATGGTCTAGCTGAGTGCTGGAATTTGGCACAGTGCTGGCACAGAGGACTACAGTATATCACATGGTTTATTAAACACCTTGCATTTCAACATAAGCCTGCTCTGTACTGTAGCGGTTTCAACTGGGTTTTAATTGGTAATGTATGACGCAGCTTTTAATTGAGTCCTGTGTTTGAAAATAAAAACATTTTATTAAAAAATAATGCCTTTAATAAATGTAATTTCTGGACTGGCTGGTACAGTTAAAATCAGAGCCTAGTTAAATTCATGTTACAAGAATGGTGAGGACCGCTGTCCTGTGTGTGAGGCTTGCGAGGATTGGTGTACAGTCAGAGGCTGCCCTTGCACCTCCAACCACACAAAGGAAATCTATCAGGGCCGTATGTCTGCCTGTCCGTCCGTCCGTCATGCTTCACACATTTTTCCATCTGGAAAACCAGATTTTGGAGGGGTGTCTGTCATTCCATATATATATATATATATATATATATATATCTGTATATCTGTATTTCACACTTACATTTTTCCATATAGCTGGCGAACCGTGTTTCCAATTGTCATGAAACTTGCTGTTAACATTATTGATTGAGTTTTAGATTCTGGAGACACATTGAGATGTCAGTCTATCCATCCTTCTTTATGGCATACATTTACATTTGTGTATATATATGGAGCATTGCTTATCAAATTGTAATGAAATATTTCATTGCTAGTTCGTATTCTGTACTATTTTACACATACAGTACTATTGATATATTTCATGGCTGTCAATCAACCTTTTATTAATACTTTTAGCTCTAATTTTGAATTTACAGCCATGGTGCGGGATGTATGTTTGACATACCTGTTGTTTGCATTTGTATGAATTGTGATGCAACTCTTGACTGTGAAGGTAAAATAAAATCTTTAAATAACATTACAAAATAAATTAATTAGGGTCATGTAACTTTCTAACAGGTATGCAGAGTTTCATGGAAACTCTCCTTGCTTTATCAATTGAGGCCATCATTTTGACCTAGTGCACAGCAGACTACAGGTGGAACGGTTTAGCCCACAGTACTGCTTGGCAGAAGGACTGGAGTTTCGTCATTTTGCCAGTGAGTGCATACAGCTGTTCTCAGTGTGTCTTTGACTCCGTGCCCGTTTACTATATGTGCTGGTTGGTTTCCAGTGTCTCAGACCATGAAACTATTATCCATTAGAGTTGGGATGAAGCTGGCTAGGAATTCTTTATCCCATTATTGTGACTATCAAAATCTGGAGTATAATGTGGAGCCAGTGGTGGAGGATCATGTGTGTAACTGACTAACGGAGGATCATGCGTGTAACTGACTGACGGAGGATCATGCTTGTAACTGACTGAAGGAGGATTATGCGTGTAACTGACTGACGGAGGATCATGCGTGTAACTGACTGACGGAGGATCATGCGTGTAACTGACTGACGGAGGATCATGCGTGTAACTGACTGACGGAGGATCATGCGTGTAACTGACTGACGGAGGATCATGCGTGTAACTGACTGACGGAGGATCATGCGTGTGACTGACTGACGGAGGATCATGCGTGTGACTGACTGACGGAGGATCATGCGTGTAACTGACTGACGGAGGATCATGCGTGTAACTGACTGACGGAGGATCATGCGTGTAACTGACTGACGGAGGATCATGCGTGTAACTGACTGACGGAGGATCATGCGTGTAACTGACTGACGGAGGATTATGCGTGTAACTGACTGACGGAGGATCATGCGTGTAACTGACTGACGGAGGATCATGCGTGTAACTGACTGACGGAGGATCATGCGTGTAACTGACATTATTGTATCACCTGCCAGTTGAGTCACTCTTTTAGAAGTCACTTTCACTTTTGTAACCATTGTATAGTTTCATGTTTTCAATACAATTTGTGGAACATGGTAATGTTTTGTAAGGTATTGATTCCTGGGATGATGAACAATGGAAATTGCTGGGAGTTTTTCTATTGTCAAAGGAACTACTGTGGATGTTTTACTGAGCTGTTGATTGGTCAATTTAAGATCCCTAAGATGCTTATAAAGACATTCTATAGAAACTGCAATTTTCTCCATTGCTTTTGTACTCTTTAAATACTGAGAGACTGGAGTGTAATCACTTTCAGACACAGAGGGTAATTACAACCGTGTGCAATCTGACGATGTTTAATAAGACCATATGGGTTGTTAACTGTTGAGAGAGAGAGAGAGAGAGAGAGAGAGAGAGAGAGAGAGAGAGAGAGAGAGAGAGATAAAGAGGGAGTTTGTTTGTTTGTTTGTTTGTTTGTTTGTTTTTGGTCAGCAATCACAGATGTCCAGTGCCCTACAGCACAGTTCATAATCAGTTCCCCTGTGAGTCTGTTACTAACTCATCACCAGTGGATATGTAAAAACACCCTGCTCAATAGTTATGACTTCAGTCACAATTCCTGACAGTACTGTGGTCTGAAGTGAAGAGGACTTGCAGTCATTTTTCACTCGTCAGAACACTTGGTTGGTAATGTGTAAGGGAGGATGAATGTGTATTATAATCCTTGCAGGGTGGTAGTACTTCGATCTATAGAACAGCTTACCAAAGCTATTGAGAACCTGATACCTGTCTGCTTGTTCATACTGACTGACATACAGAGCCAGTCATGGGTCTGATCCTACCACCAGAAAGTTCTCTGAGGAAGACTTGTGCAAAGCAGTATTGTGCACAGGTGCAGGGGGCTGTTGTTAGAGATTACCCTGTAAACACAATGTTAGTTTCTAACTAGCTAAATCACATCACCCTATACAGCTAGTACTGTATTTGTGTTACATTGCAAAATTCACTCTTTTTCCTATTCGTAGGGTTTTTGGTGGCAGCTTTTTCATGTAAACCACATCCCTATAACCTCCTTCGACTGGCTTATCACTGACTAAAGCACCATACTGCAATTATTTCAGGAGACCTTTTGAAGCAATTGAAAATTGATATTCTCCGAATAACACAATCCTGCCCTGGGTGCCTTGACCTTACAAAAAGGGTTTAAGTGTAATGTTCCCCTTAACACTTTAGTGTCACACTTCACCCCTTTCTCTGCAGTATTCCTTTCACTACACCGGTCTTTGTGAAAAGCTATTGCAGAAAACTGCTCTGGAACTCAGAACATTGTACAGAAGAGGGAAGTTTACACTATACTGTGTGTTCACAATGTTCACATTCTAGGTATTGCAGAGATCTGTTAGGGGCATGTCTGGAAGTTTTGTGGAACTGCACCACAAATCAGAGAAATAGTTCACTTTTTTTGGATTGAATCCACCGTCAGACATTGATATCCTTTTGGAAAAGAGCACTCAGTGTGGAGAAATGAAACTGTGCATATATTCTAGATTGATATCCTTTTGGAAAAGAGCACTCAGTGTGGAGAAATGAAACTGTGCATATATTCTAGCCCAGGACTGAGTACCAAGCTTTAGTAACTTCCACGAGCGTAAGAGAGCATGTTAATAATAATCATGGAGTGCATTAAAGAGCTTCTTGTGCATAATCACAAGGCACTTAATAAAAAACATGTGTCTCACGAGCTACGAGACAGTTGACACAGCGCCACCCCAACGGCTTTCAACTGTGAAAAGGCACAACAAAGAGTAGTCAGTCCAGCGCATTCACAGCTGCACACCACAGATTAAGATAATTGGCTGTACTGCGGTATTCCAAATGGGATGAGTCACCATAGCTTTCCTTTGTTTAATTGCTCCAAAAGTGTATTCAATAATAAAGAAGAAAGGCTTCAAAATGCCTTAAAAAAACAATTTCATGGAACGAGTCAAATCAGAACTACTGTAACTTGTTCTAACACGTTTTCATGAAAAACAGGAGTATCTTTATAGTAGTTTAATCTTCATGCTATTATGCAGGATTTTTAGATTTTTGTAACCTGAACTTTATCAAGGTTGCAGCCTGAAATGTTTAGAGGGCAATCTCGTGCATTCTTTGTATGCAAGGCCTGGACTTATAATAGCCAAGAAGTTCATACAGCTCAGCTGTCTGCAATGTCTTGGGTCTGTTTTCATTTTAAGTTGAATAACCAGTTGCTACAATTGTGCACTCAAGCAAGTGGAGTTAAAAAAAACCCACACTACTGTATTCAGACGTTCTGTGCTTTGTTTTTCCAAGCCAGACAGCTTGCTTGTTAAAGACTTGCCTTCAGAGTTTTCATCGTGCGTATTTCAACCCCAAGTGTGCTTCCTCTTCTCTTAGCTTTTGTTTGTTTCATGTAGAGAGCTTTTTTAGGTACTGTATGGTTACATTAGCTATGTAGTTCTTAGAGGTATAGACATCTTTTAATGTGTGCCCATTAATGTGGCAGATAATCTAATGTCTAAGACATATTATGTACAGTAATATGTTTATTTTCAATGGCTTCCGATTCTACCTCACATTGCACACGTGGCCATTAACATTTTCCAAACAGTTCTCTACTGCGGAAAAAAAAAAAAAAAATCAATACATAAATTAAATAGATTTTCATTATTTGTAAAAAAAACCCAAAATGCATCCAAGGTTTCAACGAATTTGTCTTAAAACTTTCCCCCACTAATGACTGCATCTCTGCAGATTAATAGACAGGAAACCTAACACTCCAGTTCCAAGGAGTTCATAATAACTGAAGCTGTCATTTATCTGTAGCCTGCTGTGTAGAAGTTGTACTTTTCAGCAAGGCCAGCATACCATTCCTACAAATATATGACAATAGAGACAGCGTGGAATAATATTTCAAGTTATTTGCCCACACAGTGTGCTTTCAAGCACAGTGCTTGTTGGCCTGTCGGCTGACCCAGGTTACTGATCCATGAGTGTTATTTAATGTGCAGCACTCGAGTGGAGTTCCCTTGAAGGGACTGTGTTGTTAAAGGAACGTGAGCTGAAAATGACCTAATTTGTTCCGTCACTCTGTATAAACCATATACTATATACTAAACCATATACTATATATATGTATATATATATACATATATACATATATACATACACACTAAACTGGTTTGATGCTGTGGCTGGTGTGTTATTGGACACAGGCTGGCTGTAACGATAACAGGTATTTGGATGCATTTTTTTCCTACTTGGTCAAGGGCTGCCAGGTTTTTAAAAGCATGCTTGCCTGCGGGAGGAGAATGTGTTTTCCTTCTCAACAGATCACCAGATGCTGTTGTGCTTGGCTGATAGGCTTGAAGACTGCTTAAAAATGTCAGTTTCCAGACATTTAAAAAAGGGTTTGCTGTAGGTATTGTGCAGCATTAATCATGCCTTGTTAGGATCAGTGTCTAAGATTGAAGATGGTGGTGATCCAACTGACCCCGACCATGTCTGGAATTAATCTCTTTCTGTAACTGGACCTGAAGAAATATTGCAACTCAATTCATCCCCGAACCCAGACTACAGTATTTCACCCAGAAGCAACAGCCAAGTTGAAATATATTGCATTGTCATTCAGAAATCTGCACATCGAATTACAGTAGAAAATGACACGTTGAGAAAAGGTTGCAGGAAGTGAAGTTTAGTGTTAAGGCACGGAAGCCCAGGTTCGATGGTTTGTGTCACTGGCGAGGTTTCATTGTTTTAATGTCACTTTTAAATTGCATTTCATGACGTCCACAGGCTTGGACCTGCCAGTGTACTGCATGGCCCTTGCATGTAACCAGGGTGTTGTGCGCCACCACTATCCAGATGCTGATTGCATTATTGATGGAAGAGTTTCTTTGTTCAATGGCAGGATTCCGGATCTTGTGACGGGTGCTCGGCTAGCAGACATGGCAGTTTGGTGAGTTCAGTGGGTTCCAGAGTTGTGCTGCTTTGCAGAGGAAACAGTTCAGTAAAGGGATGGCACACCACTGGACCAGGCACTAGTACAATATTGTGTTCTATTCTGTTTTGTAGTGAAGGAGATCAAAACAAGTACTGTACGATAATAAAGGATGTTCAAGTATTAAATCAGGTTTTGACCAATTTCACCCCTGTGTACAGTACAAGGGAATCATTTCACAAGCACATTGTTTTATAAACCAGTTGATCAGAGATACTATTCCTCTTATATTTTGCCCCTCGGGATGGTTTGTTTTGAGATGTTTTTTTATTCCACAAATAAACCACAATGCATTTGTATAGAATGTTGCACAACTGCCACAGTCAGACCATTTAAATAACATATTTTAATAACAGTATACACATAATAGAAAAGCAGCAACTTTAAAGTTACATTAAAACCCACTAAGATAAGAAAGACATTTTATAAAAGTACATTTTTGGTCTTGACTTGAAAACTGTAATGGTCCCAGCTTCCCTGACAGACGCAGGCAGAGCATTCCATTATTTAGGAGCTCTACAAGAAAAAGCCCTACCTCCCTTGTTGACCCTAGGAATAACCAGCAGCCCCGCATCCTGTGATCTCAGAGAGCGGTTTGGAAGATATGTGGTCAGTAACTCCTGCAAATAATTAGATGCTAATCCATTTGTTAACTCTTTCGGGTGAGACTGATGCATAGTTCACACACCCTAGTCTCTGTAAGTCGCCTTGGATAAAGGCGTCTGCTAAATAAACGAATAATAATGATAGATCAGAACCAAAAATGACCCCCAAACTCTTAATTTCTAGTTTAAGTTTTGATGAGAGACTGCAAGTGTCAAGCTCATGTAATCCCACATTTCCTTTTAGTTGGTTCTGTGAGCCCACTAGCATAACCTCGGTTTTATCTGAATTTAGCATTAGAAAATTCTGTGACATCCAATGCTTGATGTCTGTAAGGCAAGTAGCTAATAACACCCAGGCAGAAGAAATTCCAGGCTTTAGGGAGAAATATAGCTGGGTATCATCAGCATTAGCAGTGGAAGTTCACTTCGTGTCTGCAGATAATGTCATGTAATGGTAGCATATATAACGAAAACAACAAGGGACCTAGAATGGAGGCCTGTGGAACACCACAGACAACTTCTGATAATGCCTATTTTACCTCCCCAATAGAGACAAACTGAAACCTATCAGAAAGATAGGACAATCCCACTGCGCTTTCAAGACGATTCAGTAGGATGGAATGCTTTACAGTATCAAAGGCAGCACTTAGATCTAGAAAAATTAAAACTGATGGAACGCCCGAGTCAGAGCTTATCAGTAGATCATTCACAGCTCTGACAAGGGCTGTCTCGGTGCTATGTGCAGCACGAAAACCAGACTGAAGCTTCTTGAATATACCATTAAGTAATTGAATTGCAACGACTCTCTCTGGAACCTTGGTCCAAATTCTGTTTCTTAAGCAGAGGCTTAAGCTACTATACTGGAGGAAAGTGAACCGTATATAATGTAATGAACGTGCAGTTTAGATTCCCTCCATCTCCATTCTATTTTACGACCTTCGTATTTTATATCACTTGTTGTATCATTAAACCACGGTGAGCTTTTTTTAAAAGACACTCTCCAAGTTTTGATTGGCTTTACAGTATCTAAGATACCAGTCAAGGTGTTGTTGTAGGTATTAACCACCTCATCGACTGATGAGGACTCAGAGAGTGGTAATGAGCTCAATACACCAGAAAGCTCAATTCATTTAGTCCCTCCCAGTTCAACACCACTACTCCCAGCCCCTCTCAGTTCAATCCTAGCTCCTCCCAGTCTGTCGCGGTCGGACTCCTCAAATTAAGCCCCCTCAATCTTAAGAAGCATCAAACCTTGCAACATGACGACACAATTGTGTGCGTACTTTCTAGAAATTTAAATCTGCAATGTTTAAATTCGTTATTTGCAGGCACGTCACAAAGGTACTCTTAATCACTGAGACGCAGAGTGTTTGTAAAAAGTTAATAACGTGACATCGGGCGGTATGAATCCCACACCCCTGTAATATTACCCTTGTTAAAGCTGAAGATTAGTGAAACCAGCCTAGCCGTAAAATCTCCGAAACATCAGCCTCTAAATGAATGCAACATATTATTCATTATTCAAGTACACAGTGTTAGTGGTGGCAGCTAGCTAGGGAGTGACCCACAGAGCTAGGGAATTGGGGTCAGTAGCAGTGATGAGTGAGTCAACTGGTAAAGCCTGCTTTTCAACCTCACAGGCTTCTGCTGGACATCTTCCGTTTAAAAAAAAAAAAAAAAGAAAACACTTCAACAAGGGGGACAAACGAGAGGTGAAACTGTCAGTCCATTTTCTTTTAGCAACAGTGTTCTCGAAGGTGCAAACCAGAGCTATCCCTCCCAGCACAGCTGACCTGAAGGGATGGGAAGTGTGTTCAGGGCCCTGCAGGAGATAAAGGTACAAGAAAAAAAGTTTTGTGTGTGTGGTTGTGGGGGGGGGGAGGTCGGGATTTAAGGTTAAATTTGTGTGGTGGTGTTAATTGTACTGCGCTTGGAAAATGGCAACAGAACAACAGAAAACAGAAATGTTGGTACCCACTACCTTACAGGGTACTGATTCTGTACTGATTTTAGCAGATGATGCAGTGATTCAGTGTGCTGCATGCTCAACACTAGAGGAAAGCTACTTTCTCTATCTCAAGTACTGTATCAGTGCTCTGCTCTGTGCTTCCTTTATCCTGTAATAGTCTGTGCTCATTACTACAGACGCATCATCAGTGTCTTGCCTCTGGAGTTGGAAAGAAATGAAAGAAATGAACACAAAACAAGGTGTTGTAGTTAGGTTTGTACCACAAGCGTGGGTATATGTAGCGCGGGATACATTTTTGTAAAATGTCAATTGGTCCGAAACAAACCCAGTACTTAGACTGGGAGGTTATGGAGGTTTTGGGTTGGATCCATTGTACGCTTTACCACGTCCTTAACTCAAATCGATGATAAATTAACTTATGAAGGGCGCTAATTCTGCCTAATCAGCAAGAAGGTGGTAAGAAATTTCCCCTGACATAGCAGAAACCTGATCAAACTCCCATTCGTACTGCTCATGCAAATGCTTTCTTCTTTTATTTTTTAGAAAATAATCTATACAAACGTGTTGAGAAAAATACAATTGAACAGCCCCTTTCTGTTCAGGTGTATCTACCCACTCCCTCGTGTCTAAACAACAGTTTGCAAATTACTCTTTGTGCCAGTAGTTGTCTTGGTAACACCAACTAATTCATGTTTAACTCAGTCTTTGAAGAACCAACATTGCAGCTTTTTATGCCTCTTAACAAATCTATGAAAGATCACAGGGAAAGTGCTACACCTCCGTCTTTAATAAGCAGTAAGGAGCAACTACAGCCGTTTGTTTGACCAGGCTTGCTTTATGAATAATTCTAGTTTTCTTCTTACCCTTGGCACAGAATCACTAATGTTTAATATGATAACCACACACAAGTAATTGTTGTGAAAATGCACTTCATGGTTGATTTGAATGTTTCAAAGCTCACCCACACTTTAGCTTGCAGTGACATAATATCCCTTTCAGTGGAGTGGATTTGATTCTTCTTGCTCTGTAGTACAGAAGGGGCTATTTTTGGACTGAGCTGCACAGTTGAGTTAGAAATGGCTTGCTTTTCTGCAGCAGCACCGTGACTCCTTGCAGCTCCTAAGCTGAAGGGTTGGATGATTTATGGCATCCTCAGTTAACGATGAGAGTTGAAGCCCTTCATAGGGGAGACCAATTATTACAATAATACAATGATACTTTCTAACTTACTGGAATACTGGGACCGTGTCAGCTTTTCTGTTTAAAAGTAGAACAAACAAAAAAACCTTGAAATAATGTGTTCATCTAAAATGTAAAACCAGAATTGCATACAACTGAGTTCATTGTTACACTGCAATAGAAATGAGATGTCGTTGTCATTCACTTGAGTTTTGAAGGCGCCTATGATTGACGCAGGAATCTGGATAGTCTGTGATTGAAGCAGGAATCTGTCCTCCGGATAGTCTGTGATTGAAGCAGGAATCTGTCCTCTGGATAGTCTGTGATTGAAGCAGGAATCTGTCCTCTGGATAGTCTGTGATTGGAGCAGGAACCTGTCCTCTGGATAGTCTGTGATTGAAGCAGGAATCTGTCCTCTGGATAGCCTGTGATTGAAGCAGGAATCTGTCCTCTGGATAGTCAGTGATTGAAGCAGGAATCTGTCCTCTGGATAGTCTGTGATTGAAGCAGGAATCTGTCCTCTGGATAGTCTGTGATTGAAGCAGGAATCTGTCCTCTGGATAGTCTGTGATTGAAGCAGGAACCTGTCCTCTGGATAGTCTGTGATTGAAGCAGGAATCTGGATAGCCTGTGATTGAAGCAGGAACCTGTCCTCTGGATAGCCTGTGATTGAAGCAGGAACCTGTCCTCTGGATAGTCTGTGATTGAAGCAGGAATCTGTCCTCTGGATAGTCTGTGATTGAAGCAGGAATCTGTCCTCTGGATAGTCTGTGATTGAAGCAGGAATCTGTCCTCTGGATAGCCTGTGATTGAAGCAGGAATCTGTCCTCTGGATAGTCTGTGATTGAAGCAGGAGCCTGGATAGTCTGTGTATTTCTGTTTAGAAGGCAAGGAACAGAGCAGTGCTTTTTGAGAGCTCATTTTCATCCAAAATTGTGGTCATTGTTGTAACAGGGAAAGGATATTATTATTATTATTATTATTATTATTATTATTATTATTATTATTATTATTTGTAGTAGTAGTAGTACTACTACTACTACTACTGCTACTGCTACTGCTACTGCTACTGCTACTGCTACTACTACTACCAGGTGCTCCATGCCTAATGAGTCTGTTGTCCTGGTAGTTATGTTCCTGATAAGGATATGAATGCAAGAGTTTCTCTTGTTGTAGCATGTGTTAGGCAGGGGATTCCTGTCCTTGTGCTTCATGAGTCACGTTACATTAGGAGCTGGAGCGCCGTGCCTCGTCTTTCTGTCTGCTTGACAGAGCCAGTAGCAGCAGCTCACAAAGTCTGTGCCAGGGGTTTCCAGGACAATTTGATGTGAATGACGGTCACATGGACTTTCTGTTTCATCTGGAAGTGACAGTACTATATGAAGTTTGGGATTGTCTGTCTTTTTATTTTTATCATTGTAGATGTTCATGTGCTACAGCAGTGAGCATCCCCACCATAGTGCCGTGAAGTAAATGATACAACAGGAACCTCAAAAGTAAGAGAGAAGTGTCTTATACAATTACGGTTTGGAAAGCTGTCTGCCACATGTGGAGGAAATTGGTGTGCAACATTAGATAGTCCTGGCAACTGGACAGGATACGAAGAGCAAGGCTTGATAGTACCTCAGACAGGGATCTTCAGGGCTTCCAGGTGTGGATTGGAAACACTGCAGGTGACAGAGCTGAACACTAGCCACTCCTTATCAGGTAATCTGCTTCTCACAGTGCTGCCGTATTGCACTGCAAATTCGGATTTCAGCACATTACTAATGGCAGGCTTTCAAGAATTTACCTGTGGATTGTGAAATGTATCTTGGCCTCTTTTTTTTTTTTGAGCAAATAACAACAAAAAAAAGAATATATCTTTTAAACCAATTTTTATTATCTTACAAATGTTTAGCACATCTTCAATATAATTCATGCTGGCTCTCATTAAAAAAAAACAACAAAAAAACATATTTTCCTTCCTGTATGCACTAATGCAAACAGAAGAGACATATTATTTCTATTTTCTTTTAGAATAGTTTACAACTAGTTTACAGCTGAGCTCTGATATGTATTTTTTTTCATCCAGAGCCTTGTTAATTAGTTTTTTGATACAAGGGAACAATGAGGCTTTTTTTCTTCAGCTGATTAATATTTGAATGGATGCTCAAATCATTAGCCTGCTATTTCTTGAACAAGTTACCCTGTGGGTGGTTAATAAAGATTATGACTGGGTACAGTAATGAAAGGAAACTTTGTTAATTTAGCCAAATTAATGCTGTCTGTTTTTTGTCATTAAAAAAAAAAACAAAAAAAACTTCTGGAGGGCTAAATAACTGAGAAGTCCTGATTGCATTGGAGTGACTGGGTTGAGGGACATGTTGGTGCAGAGTGTGGTAAAGCACTGCTGTTGACATAAACACACCAGTGTGCTGCCTTTCTTATGAGTGTCTTCCACATTAACTAATTATCAATATCTGCAAAAGCATTATTAAGAATCAACAAATACTGAACTGAAAGGCATCTCTTCATGCTGTGTGGATACAGATGCATTGAATTACAGCTTGTATTTGAAGAATGTATTTTAATTGAAGATTTGGGGATTTTGGTCTCTGCTTTATTCAACTACATGTTTGGTGTTACTGTATATGTTTACATTTGTGTCCATTGTCTCACTTCCTTGTGGCAACCCTAGACCGTGTTCTGTAACACATAGTATTCAACAGCACTTATTCACATGAACACTGGAAGCTTCGTACTGTAGTTCTGTAACACATAGTATTCAACAGCACTTATTCACATGAACACTGGAAGCTTCGTACTGTAGTTCTGTAACACATAGTATTCAACAGCACTTATTCACATGAACACTGGAAGCTTCGTACTGTAGTTCTGTAACACATAGTATTCAACAGCACTTATTCACATGAACACTGGAAGCTTGTACTGTAGTTCTGTAACACATAGTATTCAACAGCACTTATTCACATGGACACTGGAAGCTTCGACTGTAGTTCTGTAACACATAGTATTCAACAGCACTTATTCACATGGACACTGGAAGCTTCGTACTGTAGTTCTGTAACACATAGTATTCAACAGCACTTATTCACATGAAAACTGGAAGCTTCGTACTGTAGTTCTGTAACACATAGTATTCAACAGCACTTATTCACATGAACACTGGAAGCTTCGTACTGTAGTTCTGTAACACATAGTATTCAACAGCACTTATTCACATGAACACTGGAAGCTTTGTACTGTAGTTCTGTAACACATAGTATTCAACAGCACTTATTCACATGAAAACTGGAAGCTTCGTACTGTAGTTCTGTAACACATAGTATTCAACAGCACTTATTCACATGAACACTGGAAGCTTCGTACTGTAGTTCTGTAACACATAGTATTCAACAGCACTTATTCACATGAACACTGGAAGCTTCGTACTGTAGTTCTGTAACACATAGTATTCAACAGCACTTATTCACATGAACACTGGAAGCTTCGTACTGTAGTTCTGTAACACATAGTATTCAACAGCACTTATTCACATGAACACTGGAAGCTTCGTACTGTAGTTCTGTAACACATAGTATTCAACAGCACTTATTCACATGAACACTGGAAGCTTCGTACTGTAGTTCTGTAACACATAGTATTCAACAGCACTTATTCACATGGACACTGGAAGCTTCGTACTGTAGTTCTGTAGCACATAGTATTCAACAGCACTTATTCACATGAACACTGGAAGCTTCGTACTGTAGTTCTGTAACACATAGTGTTCAACAGCACTTATTCACATGAACACTGGAAGCTTTGTACTGTAGTTCTGTAACACATAGTATTCAACAGCACTTATTCACATGAACACTGGAAGCTTCGTACTGTAGTTCTGTAACACATAGTATTCAACAGCACTTATTCACATGAACACTGGAAGCTTCGTACTGTAGTTCTGTAACACATAGTATTCAACAGCACTTATTCACATGAACACTGGAAGCTTTGTACTGTAGTTCTGTAACACATAGTATTCAACAGCACTTATTCACATGAACACTGGAAGCTTCAGTACTGTAGTTCTGTAACACATAGTATTCAACAGCACTTATTCACATGAACACTGGAAGCTTCAGACTGTAGTTCTGTAACACATAGTATTCAACAGCACTTATTCACATGAACACTGGAAGCTTCGTACTGTAGTTCTGTAACACATAGTATTCAACAGCACTTATTCACATGAACACTGGAAGCTTCGTACTGTAGTTCTGTAACACATAGTATTCAACAGCACTTATTCACATGAACACTGGAAGCTTCGTACTGTAGTTCTGTAACACATAGTATTCAACAGCACTTATTCACATGAACACTGGAAGCTTCGTACTGTAGTTCTGTAACACATAGTATTCAACAGCACTTATTCACATGAACACTGGAAGCTTCGTACTGTAGTTCTGTAACACATAGTATTCAACAGCACTTATTCACATGGACACTGGAAGCTTCGTACTGTAGTTCTGTAACACATAGTATTCAACAGCACTTATTCACATGAACACTGGAAGTTTCGTACTGTAGTTCTGTAACACATAGTATTCAACAGCACTTATTCGGTGTTAATTACAGTTTTAGTGTTGCTGCTTAAAAAAAATCTGCCCCACCTCCTTTAGTGTCCCGCCAATGAGATGGTCTGCAAGGCTAAAGCAATCTGTAGCCTAATTGTTTCACTTCCATTAGCATGCCCTATAAACTCTTACATTAGGTTAGTGTTGGAGCAGCGCTGCTTGGGTTTCATCTATATTTGGTTTAGGGTAGGATGTTTCTACAGATGCTGTTTGCCCTTCTCTTGTCTGCTACAGGCTGTTGTAGGGATCTCTTTGGAAGTTGCTAATCCTACTGTAATTGTTGCTTTGCTGTGGGTCGTTTGGGGTTTGTTTTGCTGAGCTATGTGTTTATTTGCTGTCTTGCTATTTCATTTGTTTCTATTTAGGAATGTGAGATATTCCTCTGTGGGGGGGGGGATTTCAGAAAGTGAAATCATCTGTACTTAACTGCCAATGTTTTATAGTTTTAAAACGCTTATCCATCTTGTGCTAATAGTTACTCTCCACCTTGTCAAGTTCATAACATTTGAATTTGTGGTGAACCTTGTTTTGAACAAAAGAATCATCTGGAGCAGATCGCCTTCTTGTTTTATAGCATGTCAGTCTGTTTCAGGAAGTTCTTCAGCACACTGTGAATATAAGGCATGGTATATCTATCTGTCCGTCCAGCCGTCTGTATGGCAGTCATAGTTCTACTCTGCTTGTTGTCAAAACTGCTCAGAAAATTGTAATGAAACTCAGTTATTTGCCATGAATTGTGGAAGGTCTTAGTATTGCAGCAGAAGAAAGAGGGAGCCAGGGATTCATATTGCTAATGCAAAGTCAGAAAATGAATGGGCTTTAAAACCTTTGTCAGTACTCCATTATGACAGGACACAGGGTCCACAGGGGTCCTGTGCTTGGACAGTAGTCTGTGTTATTACACAGTTTCCTTATCTGTACAGGTACTAATGTATTCCATGGTGATCTGACTAGAAGGAAATTTGTATTTATTATTAGCCTGTTAAATGCAATGCAGTCTGTTAAGGGGTTAGAAAGGTGTTTTTTCTTAGAATACATTTGAGTGCACAGTATATAAAGAGACCTGGGCACTCGTACAGTAAACTGAATACGTAAGTAACTAGAATACCACTGCTGATCATAATGACAGCCCAGCCATTAACAGAACCACTTGTGTTAGCAAGATCATTGTCATGTAAACATTTGCTGGAGAGAGTTTCAGAGTTTAAAAATAAATGGGTTTGTGAGAACAAGGGAATAGAGACCTTTCCTGTTTATAGGAGGTACTGTATGATAGGAGGTTGAATGATCATTGTCTTTCATATGATTGTTTTTTTTTTTCTGTTGTGGTAAACCTTGATAAGATCACAAAGCACACAAATACAAGTTATTAGTAATTGCAGTTGTGTAATTATAATAACTGGGGAGCATTTTTTTCATTGGGCTCATCCAGTTGATATTTCCCATAATAACCGAACAGTTATTATAGGAAACACATGCTCATTAACACCAGCAACAGTGCGCAACCCCACTGCGAGCTAATTAATTTAATAACTCACTGACTAGTAGAGTAAGCCATCCACAACAAGCAACACGGAACTGTAAAACTCTGGCAGGAAAACCATTGCTCACCAGAGATGATAAACAATACTGCATGGGGTAGTGTGTGAAATAAGAATGGAATGGCCACCCTCGGGTGGGATGCTTGGGTAAACACCTCGGAATGAGGAATGAGAATGGAATGGCCACCCTCGGGGTGGGATGCTTGGGTAAACACCTCGGGGTGAGGAATGAGAATGGAATGGCCACCCTCGGGGTGGGATGCTTGGGTAAACACCTCGGGGTGAGGAATGAGAATGGAATGGCCACCCTCGGGGTGGGATGCTTGGGTAAACACCTCGGGGTGAGGAATGAGAATGGAATGGCCACCCTCGGGGTGGGATGCTTGGGTAAACACCTCGGGGTGAGGAATGAGAATGGAATGGCCACCCTCGGGGTGGGATGCTTGGGTAAACACCTCGGGGTGAGGAATGAGAATGGAATGGCCACCCTCGGGTGGGATGCTTGGGTAAACACCTCGGGGTGAGGAATGAGAATGGAATGGCCACCCTCGGGTGGGATGCTTGGGTAAACACTTCGGGGTGAGGAATGAGAATGGAATGGCCACCCTCGGGGTGGGATGCTTGGGTAAACACCTCGGGGTGAGGAATGAGAATGGAATGGCCACCCTCGGGGTGGGATGCTTGGGTAAACACCTCGGGGTGAGGAATGAGAATGGAATGGCCACCCTCGGGGTGGGATGCTTGGGTAAACACCTCGGGGTGAGAAATGAGAATAGAATGGCCACCCTCGGGTGGGATGCTTGGGTAAACACTTCGGGGTGAGGAATGAGAATGGAATGGCCACCCTCGGGGTGGGATGCTTGGGTAAACACCTCGGGGTGAGGAATGAGAATGGAATGGCCACCCTCGGGGTGGGATGCTTGGGTAAACACCTCGGGGTGAGGAATGAGAATGGAATGGCCACCCTCGGGTGGGATGCTTGGGTAAACACCTCAGGGTGAGGAATGAGAATGGAATGGCCACCCTCGGGTGGGATGCTTGGGTAAACACCTTTGGGCATTCAGTTCTCATATCACACACTACAGCATGCAGTATTCATTAAAAAGAAAAAAGAAAACAAATTCATTTAAAGACTTTTAAAAGAGTTCATATAATTGTGGATGTTTTCCATTATGTTTCCTTCCAGCTTCAAACTGTTGTTGATATATTATTGTATTTTCTTTGTTTTGATTCTTTCTGGCTTCTGCTTAGTCTAGCATCACAGTCCGAGATCTGCAAAAGCATTGTTACTCCGTCAGGGCGTTATGAATAATGTGCTGCAGAAAGGATTAGAAAATACCAAACATGTATAGAATTGCTCATCAGCTTCAGGTCCAAGCCCCCCACAGTGAACGAGTAGGGATGTATTGTTTTCATGGTAAAACAATTGCTTATTTCAATAGGTATTTCAAGATCAAACAAAATAAACAACACAAATACATGTAAAAATAACAACAGACACGTGATATGTCCCCTTCTTGTACTGGACAGAGCGATCTTCAGCAGAAATATTTACGGTCTTTGATGTAGCTGGCGTCTTTTTCGTTAAAGACATTTTAAAGAAATCGTGCAAATCTATGCAGCGTGTGTTCAGACATTTACCGGAAGCAACCTAACAGTCTGCCAGGTTCCTAAATGCAGGTAGTGCGGCAATAATGCAAACGTGAAATCTGTGATAACTGTGAAAGAAAATATCAATGAGCCATCTTATAATACAGCCTTATGAATGAGCCATCTTATAATACAGCCTTATGAATGAGCCAGCTTATAATACAGCCTTATGAATGAGCCATCTTATAATACAGCCTTATGAATGAGCCAGCTTATAATACAGCCTTATGAATGAGCCATCTTATAATACAGCCTTATGAATGAGCCATCTTATAATACAGCCTTATGAATGAGCCATCTTATAATACAGCACTTTTTAACATAACCTGCTACAAACACTTTTCAGTTACACATGGACTACAGTACATTAAAACAAGCATTCGCAGGGTTAATCGTTTATCACAGAGAAAAATAACGTTTAAAAAAATACTGAACCCTTGATAATAATCTCAGTTTATTTATTAACTTTTGTTTTTCAAGTGCTTTCTTCCCATGCATTGTTTCACAGTGACTGTGGCAAGGAAGCGTAAGGTAGGATTTCAGGGGTCAGGAATTCTAGCTGCTTTTTCAAGAAAGTTCAGAGCAAAAAAAACAAACAAAACAAAAACAGAGGTAAAAAGGTTACATGTTTAAACAGTAAACAAAAATGAAAATCATAACGGTTTTATAATTTTCAAATGTGTTAAAGTGTAATCATTTATAGTATCTTAATGCATTGTAAACCACTGTAATTGAATTTTAAATGGGGAAAATCAAAGTCAAATTTGAAATAAATGCAAAAGTAAAATAAAACAATGACTATAAAAAGTCTAAAGTGTGTATGCCAGTACAGAACTGTTTACACCCTTAATACTAAGGAGAAAAGGACAACCAGGAGATTGAGTGAGGTTACACGCTCAGTTTGAAAGTGCTTGATGTCGGTGCGTGGCGCCAATAGCTCCTTCCCATCGATGCCAGCCCCTGGATGAACAGTGATGTGTTGCTCTAGCAAGTGCTTCTTGGAATGTATGAGAGTGCTGACTGCCTGGTTCACGACCTGCTCCTTGTATTCACAGTCCATTCCTATCCAAGGAAAACTGCATTGCAAGGTAGAGTTCCCGCTTCCTGTTTCCATGGCAGCAATGAGGGGTTGCCATTCGGTGGGTAGGTTAGGTTTCTGTTTTCAAATGCTCGGCCTGTAGGTTGTTGTATAAATTGGTTAGATAGGGTTTGCTTCTGTGAGCAAGAGTAATCAGTCCAAAGTAGGGCACAACAGTAGCACCTGCCTGATTCTATCATTTCTGCATGGAAATAAGAGGAACAATTGACTCAACAGAAGCTATTTTTGTACTATGTGGTTACCGAATGTTTCGTCCATTGGTAATGTACAATGTTTTTTCAAAATGATTAGTGCATCCTGACAGTTGATAAATGACTGACTAATCTCTCTCTCTCTCTCTCTCTCTCTCTCTCTCTCTCTCTCTCTGTATATATTATATATATAATGGTTTTATGATGCTATGAATGTAAACTGAGCTCTCAGATAACCCGATTACACTGGTTTCTGCTGCCTTCCCAGTAGTTTGTGAGATGACTCATTTCCACATTATATAATGCAATCACAGTAAAAAGAAGGAGCAATGAAAATAGATCTGGACTTAAGAAGTAACCGAGCCAGACCCCTAGACTTTCTGAGCTTTTACAGTAATACATGCATGTAAGGGTGCATTTACAAATCATTATGCTTAGGGATCTTATTAGCCGGTGGGCTTTTGGTGTGTTTCGGAGAGTTGGGTTGTGATACAAATTTGCCGCATACACATTTTCAGATCAATCCAACAAGGAGTTACTGTATAAGTCACCCAAGCTTCCATAACCATCCCAAAACACATCCCAGTCGTATCCAAACATTGTGATCTGAATGACTGAACTCCTCAGGGCATTTTAACAGCGCTGTTGTAAACCTCATCTGTACTGACCTCTTTCACTGTACTTTTATTTCTTTTTCTGTGGCGTTACTAAGAAACCTGACTAAGAGCTCGCTAATGGTGAGATTACCTTAGTTAATAATACATCCAGTGTACTTGCCTGTCATTCATACAAAGTGGCCATTTACTGTAGCTGAGTAATTTCTGCAGTTTCAGTCTAGTTTTTGTCCCATAAGGGAAATAACTGTACTTGTAAATGAGGTCACAAGAATGTCACTTGAATATTACAGTGTAAGAATCTTCAGCACACTCTTGTTGATAACATCACTGAATATTACAGTGTAAGAATCTTCAGCGCACTCTTGTTGATAACATCACTGAATATCACAGTGTAAGAATCTTCAGCGCACTCTTGTTGTTGATAACATCCCTGAATATTACAGTGTAAGAATCTTCAGCGCACTCTTGTTGTTGATAACATCACTGAATATTACAGTGTAAGAATCTTCAGCACACTCTTGTTGTTGATAACATCACTGAATATTACACTGTAAGAATCTTCAGCACACTCTTGTTGTTGATAACATCACTGAATATTACAGTGTAAGAATCTTCAGCACACTCTTGTTGATAACATCACTGAATATTACAGTGTAAGAATCTTCAGCACACTCTTGTTGTTGATAACATCACTGAATATTACAGTGTAAGAATCTTCAGCGCACTCTTGTTGATAACATCACTGAATATTACAGTGTAAGAATCTTCAGCACACTCTTGTTGTTGATAACATCACTGAATATTACAGTGTAAGAATCTTCAGCACACTCTTGTTGTTGATAACATCACTGAATATTACAGTGTAAGAATCTTCAGCACACTCTTGTTATTGGTTGATTTTGTAAATCGGTTGTACTGTACCGTGTAAGGCAGATACAAAAAAAAAGAGGGAGCACGATCTTTGACATTCTGTACATTTCTGGACTAGCTACAGTAAGTTTTTCGTTCTCCATCAACTCATCAGCCTTGCTGTCCTAGATTTATGTCCATTATTTTAATTGAGTACTTAATTATCTCCACTTAATTGTGATGTTTGATTCAGATAGAACAAAATTTTCTATTAAATAGAATAAGAGAACGTAACCCCTGTGTCACACTGGTTACAGAGGAAGTATAGATGTCATTATTTATTTCTTTGTTTTGCAGTTACCTGGCTGACCAGTGCTGGAATGGCGGATTTATCTACCTGATCATGCTGCGTCGTATCAAACGCAAAGCTCCTCTTCCTCCTTGCAATGGCGGCGGCGGCGGTGAACACAGGGCAAGCATCTCCTCGGAGCCGAGCGGGAGCCCCGCCCACAATGGGAAGAGGACCCGGAAGTTCGGGGTCATCTCCCGGTCCTCCTTCACCCGGGACAGCAAGGACAGTAGCAGGGACAGCCGAGACTCGGGGCACGAGAACGGATACTGCAACTCCATGGACGTGGAGGTCTTGCCAAGAGAGACTGTGCACCCCGCGGAGCAGCGCTTGGAGGGGAACACAAGCACTGAGTCGCCGCTCCACAACGGGACTGTGTCAAGTGGGATCCCCAGAAGTCGGCTCTCGGACGGCGGGAAAACAGACTCCCTGAACAGCGAGCATCCTGGTCCGGTAAGACATGTACCTGGCTCAATCGATAGTTTGCCACGAAACTCACTCAGCATTAAAGGATTTTAGGAAAGGGCACGCTGCATTACTGCCAGGGCAATGCTTTATTAGGCTAGGCTGATAAAATTGTGCCATGGTCACAACTGGTGCCTCCAAAGCTGAGGCGACATGAAGGCACTTTGTGGCTTGGTTTCAGGAGACTTGGTTTCAGGCCACTGCCTGGCACACCAGAGGAGACTTGGGGGTATGATACAGCAAATTTGCTTCAAACAAGGTCTCCTGGCTTCCTGGAACCAGGTTTCAAGCCACTATTCCTGAAAAAGTGGCTTTGTCTTCCCTCAGCTTCAGATCTGTATTGTTCTAGCCCAAACAAGTAAAAAAGTTCATCTTATGGCAGGAACCGGATTTTTGGTTTAATTGTCATTTTCTCACTTGCATTTGGCATTCAGTAATGGTCAATTTAAACAGTGTGTTTATTCCCATTGAAAGTGCTGTCCTTGTGCTTTGAAGTGTAATATACTTAGAGGCATACAATAGTAAGATGTGCATGTGATGTTGAGTCATTGAGCTTATACAGCATTAAAAAATTCTGAATGAAATGTATTGGTCAACACTGAAAGAAATCTATTTCTGTATTTGTATGTATTCTTGGTTTGAGGGGTAGAGCACAATAGAAACTAATGCACTGCTTATCTGGTGCCTATTTGATGAGTGAGTATCGAAGCTGCCTGAAGTGCCCTCATTTACTGCCTGTTTCATAAGTGGTATGGGCCCCATAATTGCCTCATTGTGGTACAGTGGTTGCTTAGTTGTCCCTGTACAGGAAATGCACTTTCAATGTGTCTGTGTGCGTCTAGATGGAGCTGTACTGCTTAGAAACCAACTTATAAAATCAGTTCATTAGTCTAAAGAAAATAGTTTGGATAAGAACGGAGCTGACAGGCTCATTTTTGATAGGGATTGTAATGAAACAGCAACCTTTAGTTCAAAACCTCTGATATTGAACTAAAATGTGTTCAGGATCAATAGTGAATTTAAACTACTGTATTATCTGTGAATGAAGCACACCCTGTGAATGACTTGTATCCCAACCCTCAGCTGCTTTTAAATTGCTGGATACGTCCCTCCAAAGCCATCAATGGTGCAGTCTTCTTTTAGAGAATACATTTTGTATCACTGTGTTGGACACCCGAATACTGTAAACCTCCTGTTTTAGATTTATTATTATTTGTTATTATTATTATTTGTTTATTTAGCAGACGCCTTTATCCAAGGCGACTTACAGAGACTAGGGTGTATGAACTATGCATCAGCTGCAGAGTCACTTACAATTACATCTCACCCGAAAGACGGAGCACAAGGAGGTTAAGTGATTTGCTCAGGGTCACACAATGAGTCAGTGGCTGAGGTGGGATTTGAACCGGGGACCTTCTTGTTACAAGCCCCTTTCTTTAACCACTGGACCACACAGCCTCACTGGACCACAGTGAGCCTTGAAAGGCTCTAATGCCCTGCATGTATTTTTTAGTTCTTATGCGTGTGGTTGTCCACATGTGTTTCTTATCTGTTTCCAATGCCTGATCCTGATCCTGAGTTGACGTCATGATTTATTTACATCTTAAAATGGTGCAAATAAAAAAGCAACCACAAAAAAACAAAAAAAACAGCTGGCACTTGAGCTGCACTTCATTCTGTGCCGCTGATCTGCTATCACAGATACTGTGCTCCCTGATTGACCACTTTATTTTCAGTGGTCTGGGGTTTTCACTTTGCAGAATGCTTTGGTCATAATTCACATGGCTGTCTTTGTGTCAGGTAAAACCTATATAAAAAACATATTCATGTACCTTAGGCACTAAGAAAAAGTTTTACCTTAGAGTCTATTAGTAAGTATATTTGACATTGTGGCTGAGCCATCCTGTTGTGAACAGAAAATAAAGAGAGCTAAACTTGCAGTGGGTACAATCTGTAATTGCAATTTTATTGAAACTTTCCGGAAAAAGCACCATGTGCAGACTGATCTGTGTTCACTTTCTTTGAAGCCTTGCAGTCAGGTTGACTCTGCAGCAAACAAAAGCACAGCCGCCCTGTCTGAGGTGTTCTGTCTTATCTTCCTAGCTCTTCAGTTTAGTATATAACAGAAAATATTTCTTTGTGATAGAATACAAAGAAAGAACATTCCAGTAACTCCAATTAAGTGTCTCTTTTGAAATACGTGATGTTTTGAGTTTAACTACCAGTCCTGGGAGGGAGATACACGAAGATACAACATAAACAGGAAATGTCCGGCCTCCAAAAGAATCAACAACATGGTCAAACTCCCAAACAAACTGTGTACCCGAATTACACTATTTCAGAACATGACTTACAAGCAATCCTGTATTCCCTCTGTCTATGCACAAGTTAACATTGCACAGGAGGCCTTACAGTTGTGCTTACCTTACAGTTAACATATTAAAGAGGCATGGTATAGGAGGACCCCTATCTGCTTTACTACTTGACCTCCATACTGTACATTCTGCAGAGGTAAAGACACAAACTAGTGCCGTACAGTAGCATCTGATACAATGTGTGAACTTACATCAAGAATCAAACAATCGGCAGTATTGATGGGCTACAAACATGCATGTTTGAATGAAAGCATAGACCACCTATTGGTAATAACATTTTGAATGCAGTGTCTCTGTTCTCTTGGTAATGAAAGGACACCTCATTATATAAATTAATGCAATTAATTCAATAAACACAGCAGCAAAATCCATCTCCTGGACCAGATGCAGTGCGTTCCACAATGAACCAACATCAAATAAGTGCAAGACTTGAACATGCCTGTAATGCAGTGTATTTTCTGCTGCAGCGATGGTGTGTGAATATGTTACGGTAAAAGAATATTTGCAAATCTTAAGATTTACTGGTAAAGCGGTAAATATCAGAAATAAACATGATCACGCTTTACTGCGGACATTTACCGGTAAATCTCAAGAGTAACCGAGTGCCTTTGGGTAATGACTGAATGCCTTTCTAATCACTTTCGCATTGTAAGGCTCCAGGGTCCTTTGTAACTCCAAGTGCCACAAGAGCCTACCATGCTGCAAAAAGTACGCATATCTATTCACTGCCTGTCTTTGTGGCGTTTTGTGTCGTAACCAAAGGTCCTAAATGATATAATTTGCATGTTACACAATGTTACTGTTAATCAAACTTCTACGTATTTGGAGTACAATATCCTTCAACACCGTTGTGAATAGTTTTATACGCACATTTACCAGAATGTTGGTTGTTCTGTGTAAGTGGATCACAGTATTGTTCAGTGCCATGTTGAACTAGTTTAAATTGCATGACTGTAAGCTCATTAATGACTGTTTTGTTAATGGAAAATACATGCAGAAATACATATATTGTTCAACATTAGTGTTTTTTGGTAATGGGCCAGGGTTCGACATTAATCATGGCCCAGCGGCCTGAGCCAGTGGAGATCACAGTGTTCCCTGTAGTTAAGACTGGGCAGGCTACATTTTATATATTGTAAAGTGCACATGGCTTTTGTTTTCATGAACCCAGGAAAATGGCCAGTATGCCAAAAAAGATGAAAAAACTAATTTACAAACCAATTTTTTTAAACATAACTACTGTACCCCCCCCCCCAATGAGCGTAATTGAGTGTTCCCGCCGCACGTCATATTTGTTGTACAGTCAGAATCTGAGGATTGTTATTATTTGTATTATTGTTGTTTTTATAGTGTTTATTATTAAGATTATTATAATTCAGTTAACCTTTTAGCGTTGCTGTGACCATATCATACATGACAGCTTGGTTGCGGTTGCAGGATGCAGGAATAAATAAATTATTTGATGATATACCTGCATTTACCAATAAGCTTTGGTAAATCATAAGATTAAGCAGTAAATTTCTGAAAAGCAATCTATTTCTTCATAATTTCAGACATTTAACAAAAAGCTTCAGATAAATCATAAGATTAAGCAGTAAATGTCTGAAAAGCATTTCTTCATAAATTCTATTTCTTCATAAATTCAGACATTTACCACTTTGTTTGGTAAATGTTGAAATTTACCTGTAAAATTTAAGATTAACCAGATTCAGACTTTTTACTTTAACATGCACCCCTTTGTTCTCAGTTAAGAGAAACAAGGACCAGCTCTTAATACTGTGCTGTGTGTTAAACCCATTCTCCGAGGGAACCAGAGTTAAACAAGTGATTAGTGTTTCAGTCAAACCATTTTTATTTAAGTGGCTGCTTAAAACAGTAATTCAGCAAATGTCATAAACACACCTCACATAAGCAAAGCTGTTAAAGGCTCCTAATCCGCAGCAACTGTCCTCAAACATTGTGTACCTCGAGGGAAATACTCAGTAATATTATTATATGACTTGAATTGAAGAGCTTTGTAACTTGTTATACGTGTGTGATCTCCAGGACGTGTTTATTGGTTGTAGAGCCCTGTGAAATTATTTTTATTTTCTATAATTTTTCATTTTATTTTTCACAAAGTTCATTTTATTTTTCAAATTTCATTTTATTTAGTTTTATTACATATACACATTAATAGAACAACTAAAATAGATCAATAATAGTATAGTATACAGCATGTTTTAACTACATACATATTTTTTATTAAACATTATCTGCTTTTTTTAACATTTTGACATAACATAACAAATTTCATACCGTAACAAATTTTTGATTAGCGGCAGTAACGGTAACGTACAGTCCCCGACTCTCATTAATTTACAGTAAATGCTGCCCATGCCCTCTGTAAAAATACAATAAGATAAAATAAAATATATATATTTACACTGCCCTACTATTGTGTGGGCTGTCATAATAATTGCACATACAGCAATCTACCCATTAAATAAAACGATAGGAATTGTATTTCAATCCTATTGGACCGAAGCAGGGCTCCAGTATACAAGCTTGGGGATTCTCAGTATTTAAACACGAAGCAAAGCAGATTCATTCATTCAAATTCATTCAAAACCAAAACAGCATTTGCTCCAGTGCAAAGGTTGCACCACTTAAAAAAAAACAAAGAATTCGCGTACTAATACAAAATATAAGCAAACAAGCCATATTTTCCCTAAAAGGAATAAACAGCTAATGCTTAACAATGGTATCTTTCGACTCCAGCCGACAGTTGCAAAATTATTTTGTCACCGTCAGCTTCATACATCCCCTCAAGTTCAAATTCTTTGCAACGTTGTTTAATTGTTATGCGCGGTTTAGGCATTTTAGAAACAAACATCTCTTCCATCACAATTTGAATTCCCAGATGACTCGCTTCAAATTATACATCTGCACAAGTGCTAGTCAGAGCTTCCGTTTTCCTTCAGACTGTGTCTATGGTAACGGCTGAGCCTTGACAACTACGATTGCAAGTGTTTATTTAAAGTGTTTTTTGTATAAACCTCCCAATTTAAAAATGTCATTCTATGTTTGCTTTTATAATGATCTTTCGTTTTATATTTGCATTTCATTTTATTTCGTTTTATATGTTGCATTTCGTTTTATTTTTTTATATGTTGCATTTTGTTTTATTTCGTGCTATTTCGTATTTGCAAAAAACACAGGGCTCTAATTGTTTGCTGTGATGTTTTCAATTGAAGAGCTTTGTAACTTGTCATACGTGTGTGATATCCAGGACACGTTGATTGTTTGCTGTGATGTTTTCAATTGAAGAGCTTTGTAACTTGTCATACGTGTGTGATATCCAGGACACGTTGATTGTTTGCTGTGATGTTTTCAATTGAAGAGCTTTGTAACTTGTCATACGTGTGTGATATCCAGGACACGTTGATTTTTGCTATGATGCTCCGGATGCGTGCTGAAGGAGATCTGCATTCCTGCCAGAATCCTGATATCAGGAATGAGTGAGCAGAGGAGGGTTCCCCTGAGGCCAGTCTGCAAGTCTTATAAACACTTCAAAATCTCTTCCATCTGAAGGAGGAACCCTTTCCAGCTGTCTATAAACTGTTTTGGAAGGGTGTGTGACTATTCCTCAGTGGTTCCTGTTGTATTTCTTTCAGGGATGCACAGCACAGTAACTTCTATAAAGGCCTTCTAATGACAACAAGCTAGTCTTTTAATATTCTAATAGGACATTGCTTTTGCACCTTTTTCAGTTGCAGCGGAATTTTAAGCAGTTTAAGAAAATTAAGCCAAAGGTTAGCTGGCATAATATTTGTATACCTTGTGCTGAGTGGCTGGGACTGATTGGGCTGCAGTCTTCCCTTCCAATTGATTTTGTGTCAGGAAGTGGTCCTGCATTCACAATACTTTATCCAGTTGATTATCATATGCAAGTTGCCCATGCTGTATATATTACACGCAGGATATCCGGAAAACTACTGCAGGCAGATTAACAAAGTCCATTTTTGTTTAATGCTTCTCATCATATCTAGTGCAACAGGACAGAAATGCTGGCACAGCATGTATAATCTATCAGAACTGATGTCCTACACACTTGCTATAATAAGTGTGAATAAGTTCAAGAATAAGATAACATATCATGTTGGCTTATGCGCATATCTTCAAATACTAAGATAAAACAGAATAGTTTTTCTATCTGAAGTGACTGAGCTAAACTGCACCTGCTTATTCCTCTTTTCTGCATTTGCGTTTTGTTTAGTGTAGAGCACAAATGCTTATACATTTGAGTAATATAAATAACAGTAAAATGGCGTCTACGTGTGACGTCCGATTTCTTATCCTACATTTAAGAATAGTTTGAAAGCTTGAAGGAAATGTGTGTGGAGCCTTTGAGCTTGTTGAAGCAGGCATCTCATCAGCAATCACTTCATTTGTTTGTAAATCTTGCTGCATCGTCATTGTGAGTTCCATCTACAGTAGCTATTGTATTCCATCTAGCATGGAACGTTCATGAAAGGGTTTGTAAAGAAAGACGTGTGTGAAACAGATCTGTCTTGTTTTGTCACCTCAGCACAGAGAAGGCAGTCGAATATGGAAGATGCACATGGTGAAGGGACAGGATGGACTGGGGATCCAGATTACTGGAGGCCGCGGATCTAAGAAGTCCCCTCATGGCATCATCGTGACTCATGTGGAAGAAGGTGGAGCAGCTCAGAGGTACCGGCTCTCTTGTATTCTGTTGTTGTAAGGAGGGGTCTCCTCATCCCTGCAGGAGATGCTAAGTTCTGGGACATCCTTCAAAGAGACCACACTCCAGCTAAGTTCTAGAGAAGACCATTTTTAATTGAGCGCTTGTTCAAACGGTTTCTTCTTAAAATACTGTACATCTGAGAGTGACTCAAGTATCACAAGGAGGAAACACAATTCGGGTGACCAGATCCAACCTGTCAGTAAATTTGAAACCCTGTCTCGTGCACCTCATAGCAGAAATAAGAAAATTAGCATCATTTGTATTTGGGGGACACGCATGTCCCATGTAACTTAAAGGGTTAAAGGGAAAGTAACTTTTTAATCTGAACAAAACTTTCTACACTCAAATGTTTTTCAATGTTTCTGCCAGCTTTTAAATCATATATTTTGCCCCCCACTAATACACAAGAAGAAAACTGTCTGGCCTGATGAACTGTTTTAATTTACTCTCTAATGACCTGAGAATTGAGTTGAAAGCCAAACATTTAATTTTATAACCTTATAAATCATCCCCAGCTGATAATATTTCAACCTAACGTGAGCCTAGATCATCGAGCAAAAACAAGTAACTGAAGGAAGGTTAAGACTAGAGTAATGATTGAAGCCTGGAGAACTCGTGTCAGGTCACCCCAAGACATTCTTCTAACCTATTCAAAAGGGAAAGCCACAGGGTGCACATATTCCACTGGACTGCCTTGACTCTAAGGTTAGTGTGAGTTATAGTTGAGAACACACTGCAGGTCTCCATGTAAACAGATTAATGGGAATCAGAGGGAAT
>CM060248.1:11098505-11101811 GCA_030684275.1 Acipenser oxyrinchus oxyrinchus
TCTTTCCCTGGCAGGAGGAGTCGCAGGTGGATCTCCAGAAGTATCCCTCGACCAGCCTGCCTGATTTAGTGAGTACCTGCTCGTCCCAGGGCAGCTCCCCGTCCCCCACAGAGAATAAAGAGAATGTGAAGCCGGATGTGGAGGATGTGACAGCCAGCTGCCTCTCTCTGCCCACTCAGGACTCGGTATGTTGGACTATAAGAAGGTTTTTGTGGTTTGTATGTGGCAGTCTGCCTCTGTGTCCATGTACTGTATTTTGGGTCAGCTTTAGCAAGCTTCTCTGCAGTGTTGCAAACCTACAAACAGACGTCTCAGACTGGGGATTGACAGGCCCTGACTCACACCTAGGGTGCTTCTTACCAGTTTTGTTTTACTGGAGACTGCAGCCAGCGTGCAGTAAATCAAGCCCTTTTGTGTATCCTTGTACTGTCGTAATGTAGATATAAACTTGCTGAATCAACCGTCACTGCATTACACAAAACAAACAGAAGTACTTGCAGGGGGCAAAGTCACAAATCCTTTACTTTGAAATGTGGAAGTTACAGTGTTGCTGCTTTATCATTTTTTGCCGGCGTCACAAAAAGAAAAAAGCAGAGGTTTTTGCAAGAGGCTGGATATGAATTGGCTTGTGATCCACAAGCATGAAGTCAACCCCATTGTCTTATCTCACCTGCCGGAGACTGCATTTCAATGTTAAAGAATCATATACCACCTGCTATTTCAATTACATGGTTTGTTTGTTTGTTGGTTTCTTGAGTTAGCATACTGTATGTAATTTTTGCAGGGAATGACGCAAGTCCATAATTAAACTGGGGAATAAATAATACCAATGATTTGCCTCTTCAAAGCCCTTTTTAAATCTAGCAAACTGGGTCACGGTCCCCACAGTGTTACGTATGGTGCGCGGTGCTTCTCAGTGTTACTGGCCATGGTTTGAAATTAACCACTGCTCCCATCTGTGACACAATTAGCTGATCTGTTGGGCCTGCTGATGAAACATACAGATCATTACAATTAAAAATAACTCGGGGCTTTCTTTAGATGACAAAAGTATACCAGCTGCTTGGGGTGTTTGATATATTGTCTGTAGCAATTTCTGCCTCTGGAAGGGACTCATTTTCTTTTCTTTTTTTTTCTTGCAAGGAGAGTGATGAGTGTGACAATTAAACAGGCAGGAAATCCAGATTAAAGGCAGTGGTACTGTACGTAGGTGGGAGGATAGCAAACACACAAAAGAAACTATTTGGCATTCCAGTGTGCCACCTATCCACTCTATGAATCACTGGATGCTGCAGAAGTTGGTGCTGAGCTGAGGATCCAGGGCTGCTCCCGTTGTCTGTCCTCTAGCATGATTTCTGGAGTTTCATAATGTTGGCCTTTACACCGCATATTATCTAACAACACTACTGTCCGTCTGTCTTGCAGTGTTTCACAGCTCATGAAGCTGGTTCTCTGCATCACAGCCCCTTGTACATTGAGATACTAAGAGTAATGAGAAGGACCTGCGAGTGAGATACAGGGAAGTGATTCACTCGAGGGCTTTTTGCTGCTACCAACAAACCATGATTCAGCAAGCTGAAGTGGTTTATAGAGTATATGTGAGAGAAACACAGGGAGTAAATTACTTATTTTTCTCTCTGTTGGGTACGTATTGTTTTCTTTATATCAGACAGCGTTATGTTGCTGTGCTTACAGTAGTGGATGCACTTCCCATGTTTAACTTTTAAAACCTACAGACGAAATTGTCAGTCATCTTCATAATTATCTTAGAACTGTTTTTTGTATTCAGTTTCAGTGTTTGCATCGTGGCTAATCCTCTGCAGATCTCAAGTAAATATTTTACTGAAAAAGAAAACAGAATGCAAGCATTTAGAAACTAAGTAGTTGTAGCTTTGCATGGTTTTTACTACCTAACAGAGTATCTCTGATTTAGTATCAGTACAGCCCTACTGTCTGCAGATGTGATTGTGGGCAGGGGAAGGCAGCGGTGGGGTGAGAATGCTGGTGAAGGACATTTCAGAAGCTTCGAAATGGATTCAGTGAGTTATACAGACTGGGTGAACTCAGGACTGTGCTGATAACACACACACAGCTGTGTCTGTCAGGCTGCATCCCCAGTGCTGTGTAAGTGTTTGGTTTTCAAAGCAGTCTGGCTGCCTGGAGACTCAGCTCTGATATTGTAGCCGTTCAGGCAGATGAAACAAAGGCTTTTGACAACTGATAATCCCCAGATCAGTGTCTCATCAAATTAGTTCTCCTTCTGTCTTTTTCAAATTGGAGATCAAGTGCACATATTATGGTTATAAAAAACAGATTCATAAATTTATGTACAGTCAGAGCTCACATATCCGACCCTATAAAATTTTGACTTTGACTCGAATATATTGTAACATTGAAGAGAAGGGCTTTGCACGGAAGTCGCGTGCAATGGGTAAGTGGATTAATTTGTTACATTATATATACAATGGGGATTGATTTTATTCTTAGTACAAGGGCGGTAAAATGCGACTGGACATGTATCTGGGTAACGGATATCCAAGTGCTGACTGTATTACATTATTGTGGACAGACAGAATATTACATCAGTACTTTATGTGATATTATTATTATTATTATTATTTATTTCTTAGCAGACGCCCTTATCCAGGGCGACTTACAATTGTTACAAGATATCACATTATTTTACATACAATTACCCATTCAAACATTTGGATTTTTACTGGAGCAATCTAGGTAAAGTACCTTGCTCAAGGGTACAGCAGCAGTGTCCCCCACTGGGGATTGAACCCACAAGCAGCTTTGTGTTCTGCTGTGTGTACTTTCACATTCCAGATTGTTATTTCGTATTGCAGCTTTGTGTTCTGCTGTGCGTACTTTCACATTCCAGATTGTTATTTCGTATTGCAGCTTTGTGTTCTGCTGTGCGTACTTTCACATTCCAGATTGTTATTTCGTATTGCAGCTTTGTGTTCTGCTGTGCGTACTTTCACATTCCAGATTGTTATTTCGTATTGCAGCTTTGTGTTCTGCTGTGCGTACTTTCACATTCCAGATTGTTATTTCGTATTGCAGCTTTGTGTTCTGCTGTGCGTACTTTCACATTCCAGATTGTCATTTCGTATTGCAGCTTTGTGTTCTGCTGTGCGTACTTTCACATTCCAGATTGTTATTTCGTATTGCAGCTTTGTCTTCTGCTATGCGTACTTTCACATTTCTTTTTGTTTGTCCTATATAAGCCAGGCCATAAGGGCATTTCAGCATATATATCACATGAGCTGTATCGCAATTAATACAATCTTCAATATA
>CM060248.1:11102311-11118380 GCA_030684275.1 Acipenser oxyrinchus oxyrinchus
TACAGTACTGTGCAAAAGTTTTAGGCAGGTGTGAAAAAATGCTGTAAAGTAAGAATGCTTTCAAAAATAGACATGTTAATAGATTATATTTATCAATTAACTAAATGCAAAGTGAGTGAACAGAAGAAAAATCTAAATCAAATCCATATTTGGTGTGACCACCCTTTGCCTTCAAAACAGCATCAAACATCAATTCTTCTAGGTACACTTGCACACAGTTTTTGAAGGAACTCGGCAGGTAGGTTGGCCCAAACATCTTGGAGAACTAACCACAGTTCTTCTGTGGATTTAGGAAGAATCAGTTGCTTCTCTCTCTTCATGTAATCCCAGACAGACTCGATGATGTTGAGATCAGGGCTCTGTGGGGGCCATACCATCACTTCCAGGACTCCTTGTTCTTCTTTACGCTGAAGATAGTTCTAATGACTTTCGCTGTATGTTTGGGGTCGTTGTCATGCTGCAGAATAAATTTAGCCAATCACATGCCTCCCTGATGGTATTGCATGATGGATAAGTATCTGCCTGTACTTCTCAGCATTGAGGAGACCATTAATTCTGACCAACTCCATTTGCAGAAATGCAGCCCCAAACTTGCAAGGAACCTCCACCATGCTTCACTGTTGCCTGCAGACACTCATTCGTATCGCTCTCCAGCCCTTCGGGCGAACAAACTGCCTTCTGCTACAGCCAAATATTTCAAATTTTGACTCATCAGTCCAGAGAACCTGCTGCCATTTTTCTGCACCCCAGTTCCTGTGTTTTCGTGCATAGTTGAGTCGCTTGGCCTTGTTTCCACGCCAGAGGTATGGCTTTTTGGCATAAGTCTTCCATGAAGGCCACTTCTGACCAGACTTCTCCGGACAGTAGATGGGCGTACCAGGGTCCCACTGTTTTCTGCCAGTTCTGAGCTGATGGCACTGCTGGACATCTTCCGATTGCGAAGGGAAGTAAGCATGATGTGTCTTTCATCTGCTGCAGTAAGTTTCCTTGGTCGACCACTGCGTCTCACGGTCCTCAACGTTGCCCGTTTCTTTGTGCTTCTTCAAAACAGCTTGGACAGCACATCTGGAAACCCCTGTCTGCCTTGAAATTTCTGCCTGGGAGAGACCTTGCTGATGCAGTATAACTACCTTGTGTCTTGTTGCTGTGCTCAGTCTTGCCATGGTGTATGACTTTTGACAGTAAACTGTCTTCAGCAACCTCACCTTGTTAGCTGAGTTTGGCTGTTCTCACCCAGTTTTATTCCTCCTACACAGCTGTTTCTGTTTCAGTTAATGATTGTGTTTCAACCTACATATTGAATTGATGATCATTAGCACCTGTTTGGTGTAATTGTTTAATCATACACCTGACTATATGCCTACCAAATCCCTGACTTTGTGCAAGTGTACCTAGAAGAATTGATGCTGTTTTAAAGGCAAAGGGTGGTCACACCAAATATGGATTTGATTTAGATTTTTCTTCTGTTCACTCACTTTGCATTTAGTTAATTGATAAATATAATCTATTAACATGTCTATTTTTGAAAGCATTCTTACTTTACAGCATTTTTTCACACCTGCCTAAAACTTTTGCACAGTACTGTATATACAGTGGCTCTCAAAAGTATTCACCCCCCTTGGACTTTTCCACATTTTATTGTGTTTCAACATGGAATCAAAATGGATTTCATTAGGAGTTTTTGCCACTGATCAACACAAAAAAAGTCCATAATGTCAAAAAGAAAAATAAAATCTACAAATTTTTCTAAATTAATTACAAATACAAAACAGAAAATAATTGATTGCATAAGTATTCACCCCCTTTGCTATGACACACCTAAATAACCTCTGGTGCAACCAATTGTCTTTAGAAATCACATAATTAGTTGAAATATATATATATATATATATATATATATATATATATATATATATATATATATATATATAAGATGATTCTGACACTGGTAGTAATGGTACCCAAATGTGTAAATCTGTTAAACTGTGTGCATCGTTGCAGGTATAAAGAGAGTGTCATTATACCTCATCACTTCTTCTTTAGATTCTGTTTAGAATTATTTGTAGTTGAACAGCTTGTGAGATATCAGGGACTGACAGGAATAGAGGCATTTGTACAGAGTGGTTTTCAAATTGTCTCTGAGTCTAACACAGACCCCAGAATTTAACCTTTTCATTGGTCAATTTGGGCATCGGTGAGTAAAGTGTTTTAGAATGTACAGCCCTGCCCTCTCCCTTGGTAATCTCGTCCATCATATTGTATATTCCATTGGGACCACAGAGCTGGGAAACCAGGAGCACCTGCACAGTGTTTGTGGTCTGCACATGTCAGACATGCACACAATACACTGGAACAAGTTTATAATGTTAAACTGTACTTCACAGAATCAGTAGACCGGTTGTATTGTGACACACACTCGGTATTTACTACCGTGGTAGCTTTTGAGTGAATGTATATGAAGGGTTCTGACCCAGTGCTTTTCAGATACTCGGGCTACTTCCTCTGCACACAAGCCCTGTGCTGCTAATTGCATGTGCCATTATTCCACTTCCAGGGGTTTGTCTGAGAATACTGCTGAGCATGCTGCAGTAAACCAAAGAAAATATGTGATTCAATGTGCTCTCCAAAGTTTAAGCTTTATGCTCCATTTTAATACTCTGTTACATAGATGTCTGTTGCATTGCCTGGGATCACTATTTTAGGTGTATTGGGCTTTTTATGCCAGGGTAATTAACTACAGTCTGTAAAATCGACTGCTATTTACTGGGTGAGAGCTAACACGCAATAGTAAATTATAGGGTCAATATTAACATTGTGTGAAAGATTTGACTTATTCTGAGGTTTGTTTGCCTCTTTGAAACAGACCCAGACACAGGAATATGAAGTTTTTAAGCACTTTCGTGCCTTTTATTATTTTAACAGAAATAAAATTAAAATCTAAACAAAAACCTAACTCCCATCACTAACTAAACATTTCTTCACAGTTCTAACTAGAATCGGACAGCTAAGCCATTTACCGATAAACAAAAACAATTTTTTCAAACACACACAAAAAGGTTTACACACTGCCTTTATGAACCACACAGGTCTCTTCACAATGACAGCCTCTACCTTCACAATGACAGCCTCTTACCTTCACAATGACAGCCTCTACCTTCACAATGACAGCCTCTACCTTCACAATGACAGGCTCTTACCTTCACAATGACAGCCTCTACCTTCACAATGACAGCCTCTACCTTCACAATGACAGCCTCTTACCTTCACAATGACAGCCTCTGCCTTCACAATGACAGCCTCTTACCTTCACAATGACAGCCTCTTACCTTCACAATGACAGCCTCTACCTTCACAATGACAGCCTCTACCTTCACAATGACAGCCTCTTACCTTCACAATGACAGCCTCTTACCTTCACAATGACAGCCTCTTACCTTCACAATGACAGCCTCTTACCTTCACAATGACAGCCTCTTACCTTACAATGACAGCCTCTTACCTTCACAATGACAGCCTCTACCTTCACAATGACAGCCTCTACCTTCACAATGACAGCCTCTACCTTCACAATGACAGCCTCTTACCTTCACAATGACAGCCTCTACCTTCACAATGACAGCCTCTTACCTTCACAATGACAGCCTCTACCTTCACAATGACAGCCTCTTACCTTCACAATGACAGCCTCTTACCTTCACAATGACAGCCTCTACCTTCACAATGACAGCCTCTTACCTTCACAATGACAGCCTCTACCTTCACAATGACAGCCTCTTACCTTCACAATGACAGCCTCTTACCTTCACAATGACAGCCTCTTACCTTCACAATGACAGCCTCTTACCTTCACAATGACAGCCTCTACCTTCACAATGACAGCCTCTTACCTTCACAATGACAGCCTCTACCTTCACAATGACAGCCTCTACCTTCACAATGACAGCCTCTACCTTCACAATGACAGCCTCTACCTTCACAATGACAGCCTCTTACCTTCACAATGACAGCCTCTACCTTCACAATGACAGCCTCTTACCTTCACAATGACAGCCTCTTACCTTCACAATGACAGCCTCTTACCTTCACAATGACAGCCTCTTACCTTCACAATGACAGCCTCTACCTTCACAATGACAGCCTCTTACCTTCACAATGACAGCCTCTTACCTTCACAATGACAGCCTCTTACCTTCACAATGACAGCCTCTACCTTCACAATGACAGCCTCTTACCTTCACAATGACAGCCTCTACCTTCACAATGACAGCCTCTTACCTTCACAATGACAGCCTCTACCTTCACAATGACAGCCTCTTACCTTCACAATGACAGCCTCTTGCCTTCACAATGACAGCCTCTACCTTCACAATGACAGCCTCTTACCTTCACAATGACAGCCTCTTACCTTCACAATGACAGCCTCTACCTTCACAATGACAGCCTCTTACCTTCACAATGACAGCCTCTTACCTTCACAATGACAGCCTCTACCTTCACAATGACAGCCTCTACCTTCACAATGACAGCCTCTTACCTTCACAATGACAGCCTCTACCTTCACAATGACAGCCTCTACCTTCACAATGACAGCCTCTTACCTTCACAATGACAGCCTCTACCTTCACAATGACAGCCTCTACCTTCACAATGACAGCCTCTACCTTCACAATGACAGCCTCTACCTTCACAATGACAGCCTCTACCTTCACAATGACAGCCTCTACCTTCACAATGACAGCCTCTTACCTTCACAATGACAGCCTCTACCTTCACAATGACAGCCTCTTACCTTCACAATGACAGCCTCTACCTTCACAATGACAGCCTCTACCTTCACAATGACAGCCTCTACCTTCACAATGACAGCCTCTTACCTTCACAATGACAACCTCTTACCTTCACAATGACAGCCTCTTACCTTCACAATGACAGCCTCTACCTTCACAATGACAGCCTCTACCTTCACAATGACAGCCTCTACCTTCACAATGACAGCATCTTACCTTCACAGACTGCCCAGAACAAAACTTTTTCCCTGTTTTTATATCTGCCTGCTAACCCAAGCAGTGTGGAGTAGTGGTTAGGGCTCTGGACTCTTGACCAGAGGGTCATGGGTTCAATCCTAGGTGGGGACACTGCTGCTGTACTCTTGAGCAGGTACTTTACCTAGATTGCTCCAGTAAAAACCCAACTGTATAAATGGGTAATTGTATGTAAAAATAATGTGATATCTTGTAACAATTGTAAGTCGCCCTGGATAAGGGCATCTGCTAAGAAATAAATAATAATTACAGGCAGGTGATATCAATTAAATTAAACACAACAATTAGAAACAATAATTGCAGACGCCCTGGATAAGACTATATATAAGAGCAGGGTCTTGGGCGATTCCTGTTTCAAATCAATTCCCAATTCATATGCCAATATCTTCAAAGGAATTGGAATTGATATTTTAGAGACATTAATAATTGTTGGGCTTGTTCAACTGCTTTCTGAAGCCAATTTAATGGACTAACAAACAGTGACTTCAGGTTTTTTTTTTTTATGTTACTTACTGTATTTCCATCTACTCAAGCAAGGCATGGTTTTTAAGCTTTTAATCCAGTGCAAACATGTCTCTTTTTAAGAAATAAACAACACAGGAATTCATGAGATGCCTGCATCCTGTAACTTGATTCTTATTGGTTATTACGGACACATTTGTTTCTTTTAGAACTTTGGCGCTGGAGTGAAAAGTTGTCAAGATAAAGCCTGGATTTGAAATGTACGTCTCACATGGCATGAACTAGATAGATAGTGGATGAAGTGATGTTTGAGGCACTACCCATATGTCACCTGTGTGAGTCTGTTTGGAAGGGTTAATGCAATATTTCCCATTCTGCAGAGCTGCACCTTTGATACAAAGACTGACCTCATGCATGTGTTTTGTATACACAGGTGCTCGTACCTCAAATGTCACTTCATACAGTAGATTTATAGTTAATGAAGTGGGAATGAATACGGTCCCCTGTTGACAGCTAGCCTACAGTATATCTGCTTTGTGGTTCCATTTCCTATTGAAGAATGCTTGGGTTATGTAGAGATTTTAAAAGACTACTGAACTGTTTTTGCTTCAGTTGTTTATTATTACTGAAATTGGACTAATTGTCTACACTCAAAGAACCAATTTTTCTGAAGTTGTAATAAATGTATATTTATTCACCTCTAATCAAAGGCAGGATCTTTACAGTTTAGTTTTACATCCCTATTTTTAAAATTGTGGCCATATGGTGACGCTTAGGAACCTGGGACTGTTGCCCAGGTTTTGTGGGCTTCTATGCTCTCACACAGAACAGGCATAACCTCTGTACAAGTTAAAGCAAGAAAGAAGGGTAAATGATCCTTTCCATGTGGGGCAGTCTCAGTATGAGAAGGCAGTAGGAGCGAGACAATGATTTTGCAGGATAATCTGTGTTTAGTTTTTGGCACAGCTGACAGCCTTTTATCTACTGTAGAGATGCCT
This sequence comes from Acipenser oxyrinchus oxyrinchus, assembly GCA_030684275.1. NCBI lineage: Eukaryota > Metazoa > Chordata > Actinopteri > Acipenseriformes > Acipenseridae > Acipenser > Acipenser oxyrinchus. Next base: position 11,108,814 of record CM060248.1, read on the forward strand.
TGCAGGCAGATGTTTGGGGTTGGAATCCCAGCAAAGGCTAATGTTCTGCAAACCCTTCTCTGTATTGCTTCCTTTAATTGAAGTTGTAATCCAGATAGTAAATCATTGCATGAACTGTTACTGTACATCTAAACATAAAATGTGCAACATTAGAGTGCTGTAATTTCAGAATATAATGTGCACCCTTTGTGTGATATATACAGTGCAATGTAACTGGGTAATAGTATTCTAGCACACTACTGTGTTTTTATAGGGTTATAAAGAAGCGCTTTACTCAAGGAATAAATAAAATGTCACTGCACACGATTTATTCCGGATCCATTAAGTTAGTATTCGTATGAGCTTCGGCAAGTAAAGGTTTTATCAGCCCATGGCTTCTCCAGGCGCTGTTGCTACCAGTGACTTCATTGTCACTTAGAGAAAGACTTGCCAGTCATCTTCTCCTGTAAGGGGGGTGATTACCAGGCTGCAGTGTGTCACATTCCACACAAGCTGACAGATTCTTGGAGGAACGGGGAAACTAAACCAAGCCAAGCAGTCACCATGGTAATAAAGATCACGGTGCTGGAACCATGCCCTGCCATTGGTGAACACGTTGCCAGACACTTCTTCCATTTCACAATCTTAAAAAGCTTTGAAATGGTAAAAGCTGGCAGCCACCGTGTTATTTGTGTGTGTTTATTTCTCGACTTGATTAATACACATGGACAGATTGCAGGGGTGTATTTTAGAATTGTATGTGTGTTTTATTATTCTAAAATCATATCATAAATTGCCATTCAACTTTACAGAAAACCTTGGAGTCCTTTCAGAAGCTGCTGTCTGTGTTTTTGTCTGTGTTTTTGTCAGTATTCCATAGCAAATGCAATTTTTTTTTCCTCACAACTCTTACTAGTACAGACATTTCTAAATGTCCCCATTCTCTTTATACAGTACAATCCCAATTTTATCCTTGTAGTCATTTTTCAAGCAGGTAATAAGACAATGAAAAGTATTTAACTAGAGATTTTCAAAATAATTCATAACATACCAAACGCCATGCATGACTGGAACCTTTTGGCTTCTTCCATATCAAGCTTGTAATCTGTAATAAAGAAAATCATTTCAATGGAAGTTATGGGAATATCTATAATATAATAGCCGAAGGCTTTTCTTTAAAAAGCATTAAATAATCGACTGAATCATTCATTTGTGGTCTCTTACGATGTTGTGTTTGATCTATCCCGCTCCTAAACTGGAGAGTGCGATACATATTTCAGTAGGAAGCAGCTACAGTAGTTATGTCCATCGAAAGACTCTTTCTGCAGGCGTGCTTTTACAGACCTACTGCACCTTGCATTTGCTGCAACACCAAGTAAATCATTAGATACAGTGTTAAATGTGACATGCTGGATATGCCTTCTTCCACTCGACTGCGTTTCTCATAAGGTTTAGTTTACAACCTTTTAATGGAGTATTTTCAAAGTTAAGTGTTGAATACACGTAATCAGGAAGTGAAGTGAGCTGCTGTGGAAGTGTGATCTATCTACCAAGAGAACCAAAGCCTGCTATCACATTCTTACTTATTCAAGGACAGCTTCGTCTACGAATTAGCAGATGTGCTGCATAGCAATGGCTACAGCAATGCCTGCTTATCTTCGTTGTCTTCTGCTGCAGCTCACAGAAGCTGATAAGCTTGAGGATCGAGGAAGGACAGAGGGACCCAAGGGATGCTGCCGCAGTCCAACGCCCATGAAGTTCAGAAGCAGATCTCAAGGTCAGTAACATAAGGATCCTCCTAATGAACTTCCAGCAGGTCAGCAGTTGCATATGTTGCAGGTGTACAGAGGATTCTTTTTTTTTAATTCAGAAATGTGTTGGCACTTTGGTGTGTTCCTTATTTCATGAGTGTTGCCCATTTGTGCTGTTAACATTTTCAGTTAGGGTGATTCAAAGGTCTGAATTTGGCTCACTCATCGAAGTTTCCAGGATTCGTTTTTTCTTTCTTGGCTTTCTTTGTTTTTGCTGGCATTCTCTATTGGCGTTTCACTCATAAAGAAAAGGTCAAGAATAAAGGCTGCTTCATACTTAAGTTTTGTGACAATTGGGAGATTGTCTTGCAACGCAACCAGCTACAGGTAAGAAAAAATACTTGATTGACGTATCACGTGTGTAAAAATGCCCTACTCTAACAATAAAACACATTGCACCTGATCTGTAGATCACCATTGCTAATAAATAGTATGCATTGCCACAGCTGATACTGACAGCTGGTTTTCTACCAAAATGTGGTATTGATATCAGCTAGTAAAAACAACCCCATGATGCATCACTATGTCGGAAGTGCATAATGTAATAAATAAAACATTTATATTGAGTGCAGAATGAATAACACAGTTACAATGTTGTGGTAATGAAGTATACTGCACAACAGCTGCTATCAACCCCACTGCCTTGGATATAGTGTATATGAATATATAATGAACCGCTGATCCATTATGTAAGACTTCTTGGTGAGGACCTGCTCATTGAATATATTGTGGATGTCAGAATTGATTGTTATATAAGGAGATGTGCAAGGTGAATGTAGGTGGTGTTTTTCATGATTACTTTTACTTTATTGCCATGTTTGTATTTGTTTGGCTTTTAACTTGAAGCGTCATGGCCCAGAGATCTCACTGAAAGTTAGACCTTTGCCTCAATGACTAAACAGCCTGGTTCACTTAGGAAAATAAAATAAATGCTCACTAAGCATTACCCTACTATTTAGTGGCTGTTCAACAGGTAACCTGGACAATATAGCTATCCCCTGCAGGCCCTGGGCTCACATTGTGCTGGTCTTTTTCTCTGTGTATATGAGATTGAAGGGCAAACGGTACTCTTAAGAATTTGTTTCAAAAGCAATTAGATTCTATTTTGACAGTGTGCAGTTTGCAGCAGCACAGTGTGCACTGCAGGCTCCTCTTGGGTTACTGACTGTGACGTCGTTGCACTGGACAGTGTGCAGTTTGCAGCAGCACAGTGTGCACTGCAGGTTCCTCTTGGGTTACTGACTGTGATGTCGTTGCACTGGACAGTGTGCAGTTTGCAGCAGCACAGTGTGCACTGCAGGCTCCTCTTGGGTTACTGACTAGGGTTAGGGTTAGGCTCCTCTTGGTAACTGACTGTGACGTCGTTGTCTCACAGGGGGAAGGAGCCGCATGGAGTTGGTGGGAGAGGACGACGAGCTCATTGTAGAGAATGAGGAGGGTTAGGGTTAGCGTTAGCGTTAGGGTTAGGGTTAGGGTTAGCGTTAGGGTTAGCGTTAGCGTTAGGGTTAGGGTTAGGGTTAGGGTTAGGGTTAGCGTTAGGGTTAGGGTTAGGGTTAGCGTTAGCGTTAGGGTTAGGGTTAGGTTCCTCTTGAGTTACTGAATGTGACGTTGTTGTCTCACAGGGGGAGGGAGCCGCATGGAGTCGGTTGGAGTTAGGACGTTACGAGCGTTAGGGTTAGTTAGGTTAGAAGCGAGGTTAGGGTTAGGGTTAGGGTTAGCGTTAGCGTTAGGGTTAGGGTTAGGGTTAGCGTTAGGGTTAGCGTTAGCGTTAGGGTTAGGGTTAGGGTTAGCGTTAGGGTTAGGGTTAGGGTTAGGGTTAGGGTTAGGGTTAGCGTTAGGGTTAGGGTTAGGGTTAGCGTTAGGGTTAGCGTTAGGGTTAGGGTTAGGGTTAGCGTTAGGGTTAGCGTTAGGGTTAGCGTTAGGGTTAGGGTTAGGGTTAGGGTTAGGGTTAGGGTTAGGGTTAGGGTTAGGTTCCTCTTGAGTTACTGAATGTGACGTTGTTGTCTCACAGGGGGAGGGAGCCGCTTGGAGTCGGTTGGAGAGGACGACGAGCTCATTGTAGAGAATGAGGAGGCCGGTTGCGACGTGTCAGAGAAACACTCCCGAGGGGGCCGCAAGCACTCCCTGCCACAGCAGCTCGACACAGTGGGCATCCGGCAGGTCAGGGCTCAAACACTCCTTTAATATACTGTCTTTATTATTACCTTGTATTTCACTAAACATGCCACGCTGTACGGAATGTTGTGGGACCGCTACTGAGCTACTCTGCTCTAGACTGGGCAGGGCTGGAGTCTGGGGTGATGACAGTAGTGTCACATCACCCCCTGCGCCCTATTTGTTTTCCTGTCTGTCTGTTGTTTTCAGTGATGTAAGCAGTGCTATGACTGACTAGGTGGGCACATGTGATGAATGCTGGCTCACGCATGCTTCTGCAATCTCATGAGTCGCACCCATTCAAGGGGTTGAATAGACCTCTCAGATTCCAGCTCTCAGGGTGTATACAGAAATGCACCCTGGGATCTGTGAAGAGCAGGGGACGCCAACCAAATAGAAATGAGTTTCCAAAGCAATCGTTAAACATCTGCACAACCATGAAACAAGTAAAACGGTGTATGCAGGTGTATCTACATGTAACAAGTGCACAAATATTAGTATCTAAAACATACGCAAACAGCATCACAATTACAATTTAAAAGTATTCAGACAAACGACAGATGCAATGTGTTGATAATTTAAATGACTTAATTATACTATATCTTCATATCCAAACAAGCAAACCTCAAAGCTTACTAGATTATGTGAATGTACAGCCTTCATGCTTCATCCATTCAGGCATAAATTCACAGCTCAGTGTAAACAGAACATGCTATACAAATAAAATGAGGTGCTCTAATAAATGTGCTCACTACTGTAACACTTGTACAAGTCATGGAAATGATCAGTCAGTGATTTGCTGATTGACAAACCAGGGGTTGAAATAAACCAGGAATCTTGGCATATTAAAAGTCCCATTAACAATCTCCACGTAGTACAAATTAAAATGAAACTATTAATAACTTTGTTATTCTGTGTCAGCACTGAAAGAAATAAATTCATAGCTAGGCTATTAAGTTCTGCAAGTGCTATAAAGAATGATACACAGCCAGCTAGACTGACAGCATGGAATCGTGTAGATTTCCAGTCTCTTCTTGGAAAATGCTTTTAATTCTTGTAACAGTGCCCTCTGTCTTCTTGCTTGGAAATTCTTCATTAATGTTACATCTTACTACTCTAATATAATAGCTGTCTATTTACAACATTCTTCATTAATGTTACATCTTACTACTCTAATATAATAGCTGTCTATTTACAACATTCTTCATTAATGTTACATCTTACTACTCTAATATAATAGCTATCTATTGACATCATTCTTCGTTAGTGTCGCCTGGATGTCATGGCGATCACTGCGCCTTGATAAGAAGGTGAGTGGTAGAGAAGGCCTGAGCATTGTGTTTGATTTGTCTCTTCTTCTCTCCCTTTACTGTTTTCAGGAATACCAAATTGTGAAGAAATCAGCACGCCCCTAAGCACCGTTCAAGTGGAGTCTCCATGGCGACTGGCCCAGCCATCTATTATCTCCAATATAGTTCTGATGAAAGGGCAAGGGAAGGTGAGTTTCTAGCACTTCCAGCTGCTTCTCTGGGAATCAGGGCATTCAACTCACTCTCAGCTCTAATCTTTCACACTCAAGCCAGGTTTGGGGAACTTACGAACACTATTTGCCTTCAGACAAAATATGTATGTGAATCCCCTGTACAAATAAATTCACTAAAGCACCTAAAAACATTTCCGTTTCAGAGTTAATAGTTGCTAGTTCAGAAAGCACATTGTTGTAAACTAGTTGGCCGTTGCTCTAACTTTTTCATTGAAAGCCTTGCACCATAGCGGCGTCTAAGGTCATTTCAAGCTTGAAAGAACAAATGTCAGAACATAAAATGGGTCTACTTACTACAGCCCTCTGACAAAATTAATTTCTAGGAAATACCAAGACCCGGCTGGCACCGTGAATGCCACTGGCATTTCATTAGCATCTGGCACGACATCCCACTGGCTTAAGAACTCATTTAGCCGAAAGTGTCCCGGTACTGCAGAAGCACTTTATGAAGCGTTCAGTGAAACATGCTGCTGCTCTCCCCAAGTCACACAAAAGCGGTTCATGTGTATTGATGTATTTATTCATTTCCTGTTTTATATCAGGGTCTTGGCTTCAGTATTGTTGGCGGGCAGGATTCAGCTCGTGGAAGGATGGGGATTTTCGTGAAGACAATCTTTCCCAGCGGTGCAGCTGCTGCTGACGGGAGGCTCAAAGAAGGTAAAGCGTGTCTTTCTTTGAAGCAGCATGCTGTACTTTACACTAAAACAGGTGAGCGCTATTCATTCACAAGCAGTGCAGTTCTATCCTCTTAATCCCTGGATTTCACTTGCAGTTTATTATTTTATTTCTTAGCAGACGCCTTATCCAGGGTGACTTACAATTGTTACAAGATATCACTTTTTTTTTTTTTTTTACAAACAATTACATTATTTTTACACATTATTTTTACATACAATTACCCATTTATACAGTTGGGTTTTTACTGGAGCAATCTAGGTAAAGTACCTTGCTCAAGGGTACAGCAGCAATGTCCCCACCTGGGATTGAACCCACAACCCTCCGGTCAAGAGTCCAGAGCCCTAACCAATACTCCACACTGCTGCCCACTGTTCCATTCCCTCCTTGTTTAGTATAGTGGGCTTCACTTGTCATGAAGTTAGCAAGCAGACCGCTTAGCTTACTTTATGAATACGTCTCTGATGGAGTTAGTCCATTTAAAGTATACAAAATAATATAACTGACATACACATATTCAATATGTAAACTTTATGTAATACATTTAAATGTGCAGCTGTAGGCAAAAGTTTTGCATCACTCTATAGAATTAACTAATTTTGCATCATAAAGTCAAATGAAACGTTAACATATTGAATTACATATACCGCTTTGTAGTTTTCCATATACTTAACGAAAAACTGACAAATAAAAAATGTGACACATCGAAGTCTAACATGAAATACTGTACTATTATTAGACTTTTGCAATATCATTTTGTAGTTTATTTGATTTACATGATGTTAAATAAAATTATGTTCTGTAACAGGGGATGTGTTACATGTGTGGGTCGTCACTGGATAATAATGAGGCAGACTCAGGGCATTGGTGTTGACAGGCAGACACAGGGCATTAGTGCTGACACGCCGCACAGGCACACAGATTTAATCACAACACAAGTGCTAACACTAGGGTACCAGCAATGGTAGCCCTAGTGTCACATTTAATAAAGAAAAGAAAAGAAAACAAAGCTAAAAATAAAAAGGTTGCCACACAAAATGGCGCGCGCTAGTCCCACTTAAAGGAACATCCCACTCCAAGAACCTAGTACCCTACGATAACCCTGTCTGTACTGTTGGGATCAACATCCCCTAAACTGAACTATTGCTGTTGCTCCCGAAGTCCCGGCCTCCCAGCGACTCCGGGTCGTTGTGACGGTCTTGGCTGAGCAGCTTCACAGGCACCATCTTGCAGTCAAGGGGTTCCGTAGTAGTTTTCCTGTAGAGCAGACGCTCTCCTCCTTGATGTAAACAAAGCAAGCTTTCCCTCAGCGCTCGTCTGTGTGGCGGTGGCCGTGCGGTAGCCTCGAACTATGGCACAGACGATTTTTGAACTCTGAGCAGCAAGCCCGGGCACGCCCTCCAGCCAATCCAGACCTCCTGATCCGCTAAGTGCTGGCGAGCCTAACTGCCCAATCGGTTGCCCAGCAACGCGTCTCAGCTGCACACACTTGCACAGGAACCAGCGACAGGACTTCCTGTCACAAGTTCCTATTGTTTTTTGTTTTTTTAATTATGTCTCAATCCTATAATTCTAGGTGATGCAAAACTTTTGGCCAAGCTAGAGTTATTGGCTCTCACTGTGCACTTTGTTTTTAAGAGATGTGATTAAGGATTGTGACCTTTCTTACATAATCTGTAATCATGTACTAAAGCATGACTAAGAAATGCACTAGTCATAGGCTTCGAGAGACAAAAATAAAACAGACGAGAAAAGGGTCTTAAATACCAAGCTACATTTTCTGTGAAAATTCAATTGGACTGGTTATTTAGAGAAGAGAAACACATGCCACAAATTCCCGTGAAAGTGTGTCGCTGCTTGTCAAAATATACTTACTGATGTATCTACAGTACTGTGCAAAAGTTTTAGGCAGGTGTGAAAAAATGCTGTAAAGTAAGAATGCTTTCAAAAATAGACATGTTAATAGATTATATTTATCAATTAACTAAATGCAAAGTGAGTGAACAGAAGAAAAATCTAAATCAAATCCATATTTGGTGTGACCACCCTTGCCTTCAAAACAGCATCAATTCTTCTAGGTACACTTTGCACAAAGTCAGGATTTTGTAGGCATATAGTCAGGTGTATGATTAAACAATTATACCAAACAGGTGCTAATGATCATCAATTCAATATGTAGGTTGAAACACAATCATTAACTGAAACAGAAACAGCTGTGTAGGAGGAATAAAACTGGGTGAGGAACAGCCAAACTCAGCTAACAAGGTGAGGTTGCTGAAGACAGTTTACTGTCAAAAGTCATACACCATGGCAAGACTGAGCACAGCAACAAGACACAAGGTAGTTATACTGCATCAGCAAGGTCTCTCCCAGGCAGAAATTTCAAGGCAGACAGGGGTTTCCAGATGTGCTGTCCAAGCTCTTTTGAAGAAGCACAAAGAAACGGGCAACGTTGAGGACCGTAGACGCAGTGGTCGGCCAAGGAAACTTACTGCAGCAGATGAAAGACACATCATGCTTACTTCCTTTCGCAATCGGAAGATGTCCAGCAGTGCCATCAGCTCAGAACTGGCAGTAAACAGTGGGACCCTGGTACACCCATCTACTGTCCGTTGAAGTCTGTTCAGAAGTGGCTTTCATGGAAGACTTGCGGCCAAAAAGCCATACCTCCTGATGAGTCAAAATTTGAAATATTTGGCTGTAGCAGAAGGCAGTTTGTTCGCCGAAGGGCTGGAGAGGGTACACGAATGAGTGTCTGCAGGCAACAGTGAAGCATGGTGGAGGTTCCTTGCAAGTTTGGGGCTGCATTTCTGCAAATGGAGTTGGGGATTTGGTCAGAATTAATGGTCTCCTCAATGCTGAGAAGTACAGGCAGATACTTATCCATCATGCAATACCATCAGGGAGGCATCTGATTGGCCCCAAATTTATTCTGCAGCATGACAACGACCCCAAACATACAGCTTAAAGTCATTAAGAACTATCTTCTGCGTAAAGAAGAACAAGGAGTCCTGGAAGTGATGGTATAGCCCCCACAGAGCCCTGATCTCAACATCATCGAAGTCTGTCCTGGATTACATGAAGAGAGAGAAGCAACTGAGGCTGCCTAAATCCACAGAAGAACTGTGGTTAGTTCTCCAAGATGTTTGGGCCAACCTACCTGCCGAAGTTCCTTCCAAAAACTGTGTGCAAGTGTACCTAGAAGAATTGATGCTTGATGCTGTTTTGAAGGCAAAGGGTGGTCACACCAAATATGGATTTGATTTAGATTTTTCTTCTGTTCACTCACTTTGCATTTAGTTAATTGATAAATATAATCTATTAACATGTCTATTTTGAAAGCATTCTTACTTTACAGCATTTTTTCACACCTGCCTAAAACTTTTGCACAGTACTGTATATTAC
>CM060248.1:11118880-11218555 GCA_030684275.1 Acipenser oxyrinchus oxyrinchus
TTAAAATGAATTGTTATCAATAATAATACTGAAATATAATAATAACTGAAGAATTTTGACACTCACAAAAAACTGAATATGCCTAGAAAAAAATGACAAGCAGGCGACTGAAATAGGCTCGCTGTGCCATCTGTGTTATTTAAATGTGGGTGTTTTATGTAGTGTTACTAGTAGGCTGTGATGGGGAATTATCATTATGGGTTCTATTAAATGTATCTATTCAAACACTGCCACTAACCAGGACCTCCCTGACAGACAGCAATGCACTTCAGAGACTTGCACGCACTTAGTGAAACGGACCACAGCCTTTGTTTTAACGAAAGACAGAATGAAAAGATTGAAATGTGGTTTTCTCCATACATAGCGGGCAATTAGTGCATCGTGCTTTAAAATAAAGGCTACTGTATAAACCCTTTTGCAAAACAGATCTGATCAAACCACATGTGCACACCAGCTTAGAATCACTGCGCTGTCTCAAGCGATCAGTCAGGTCTTTCCTCCGATGCTGTTGGTTGATGTCCATTGCTTGTTGCATTGTGAAAGCTATTCTTGATTGCAGCAGTAACTGTGTGTATTGCTCTTGCCATTGCCTCTCTCAGGGGATGAACTCTTAGAAGTGAACGGAGAGTCTCTGCAGGGCCTGACCCACCAGCAGGCCATCCAGACCTTCAAGGTATTTCAGTTAATTCTGAGCAAGGGCTGCTGTGAATGCAATGACAGAAATTTCTTAAACAAGTCGCATGCAACTCTACTGTGTTCAGGCATAGAGTCGTGTGCAGTGTGTTAGAACACCCCATTGCTTCTGTTGTTTGGGTTTATTGTGAAATCAAACCACTGGAACTGAAAATCTGGGAAAATTCTCTAAATAGGCAAATGATTGATGGTCTAATTTAACTGATGACTTTAACAGGCCACTCATGCAATTTATTTAAATTAGTAAGAGAAAAGGAACACAGAGCCACAAGTGGTAAAACACAACTTTTTAGAAGTTGTTTAAGATGTCTAATTAGAGCACAAAGTGGTTTAACATTTTCATACATGAGTGCCTATTGTTTCTATATCACTTGATTACTGAGTGGAAATTGAAATTCTCACACCCAGAGGTTTTCATCTAGGTAAGTGTATAAAGGATAAATCTTGAGGTATTCCAATAAATGTGCACACTGCTGTGCTGTATGTCAGCAGGTCACAGCATAACTAGGTACTGCAGCCTGATTTGTGATCCCTCGAGCTGTGATGTTGTTCTTGCAGCAGCTGAAGAAGGGGGTGGTGACCCTGACTGTGCGGACTCGGCTGCGCAGTCCCAGCCTGACTCCCTGCCCGACCCCCACCCTGCTGAGCCGCTCCAGCTCCCCCAACTCCAACGCCAGCGGGGGGACCCCTGTGCCACCCTGCTCCGAGGATGGAGACGGCACCTGCCGCAAAGGCCCTGGGCCCAAGGACCGCATCGTCATGGAGGTGACACTCAACAAAGGTAAGCACAGCTTCCTCCATCCCACAGGGGAGGGGAATGAGACTGACAAGCACTGGCTGGATTTACAGAGACCGTCCATTGCCATGTCATAGAAAACAGCAGCAATGCTGTGCAGTGCCTTGCACAAGTATTCAACCCCCTTGGACTTGTTGTAGTGTTACAACCTGGAATTAAAATGGATTTAATTGGGATTTTTACCATTTGATTTACACAACATACTTAACACTTTGAAGGTGCAAAATATTTTTGTGACACAAAAGTTAAACAAAAAAAAGACATTTGTTGGTTGCATAAGTATTCACCCCCCCTTAGCCAATACTTGGTAGAAGCACCTTTAGCAGCAATTACAGCTGTGAGTCTTTTTGGGTAAGTCTCTACCAGCTTTGCACATCTGGATCCTGCAATTTTTGCCCATTCTTCTTTGCAAAATTGCTCAAGCTCTGTCAAGTTGGATGGGGACCGTTGCTGAACAGCAATTTTCAAGTCTTGCCACAGATTCTCAATCTGATTGAGGTCTGGGCTTTGACTGGGCCATTCTAAGGCATTCAGGTTCTTGTTTTTAAACCACTCCAGTGTAGCTTTGGCTGTGTGTTTAGGGTCATTGTCCTGCTGGAAGGTGAACTTCCGCCCCAGTCCCAGGTCTCTTGCAGACTGAAACAGGTTTTCCTCTAGAATTTCCCTGTATTTGGCTCCATCCATCTTGCCCTCAATCCTGACCAGTTTCCCAGTCCCTGCCGATGAAAAGCATCCCCATAACATGATGCTGCCACCACCATGCTTCACCGTGGGGATGGTGTTCTCAGGGTGATGAGCAGTGTTGGCTTTGCGCCACACATAGCGTTTTGCGCTAAGGCCAAAAAGTTCAATTTTGGTCTCATCAGACCAGAGAACCTTTTTCCACATGTTTGCTGTGTCTCCCACATGCCTTTTGGCAAAATCCAAACAGGATTTGATATGGTTTTTTTTCAGCAATGGCTTTCTTCTCGCCACTCTTCCATAAAGCCCAGCTTTGTGGAGCGTCGGGGTTATAGTTGTCCCATGGACGGTTTCTCCCATCTCAGCTGTGTATCTCTCCATCTCCTTCCGAGTTACCATTGGCCTCTTGGTTGCTTCTCTGACTAATGCCCTCCTTACCTGGTCACTGAGTTTTGGTGGACGGCCTTCTCTAGGCAGAGTCGCGGTTGTGCCATATTCTTTCAATTTTTTAATAATGGATTTAACGGTGCTCTGGGGGATGTTCAGAGTTTTGGGATATTTTTTTATAACCCAACCCTGATTGGTGCTTCTCCAGAACTTTATCCCAGACTTGTTTTGATAGCTCCTTGGTCTTCATGATGCTGTTTGTTTAGATATGCTCTCTAACAAACTTTGGGGCCTTCCAGAAACAGATGTATTTAATCTGAGATCATGTGACACTTTAATTGCACACAGGTGGACTCCATTCAACTAATTATGTGACTTCTGAAGGCAATAGGTTGCACCAGAGCTTATTTAGGGGTGTCACAGCAAAGGGGGTGAATACTTATGCAATCAAGACTTTTCAGTTTTTTATTTGTAAATAATTTTGAAAAATATGTAGATTTTTTTCCCCACTTCGACATTATGGACTATTTTGTGTAGATCAGTGACAAAAAATCCTAATTAAATCCATTTTAATTCCAGGTTGTAACACTACAAAATGTGGAAAAGTCCAAGGGGGGGTGAATACTTATGCAAGGCACTGTATATAACTGTATATAACTGTATACCAGTAAAGCAACATCTTAAACACTAAATAAAAGTGAGATATTGTTAGATATGCTGCAGCATGCTGTGACGTCACTCTCTTTGACGCTACATTCACGCATGCACACACGCACACACACACACACACACACACACACACACACATACATGCATACGCACGCACACACACGCACACATACATGCATACGCACGCACACACACGCACATGCACGTAGACGCACACATACGCACACACACACACTGACACACACACACACACTGACACACACACACACACCCTGGACACACAGAGACACACACACACACACGCAAATTAATGTACATTCTTACAATACGTAGCCTTTAAAAGCAGAAGCTACTGTAACAGCTTGCCACCCTAGTTCATCATCAGATCAGGCTGAATGTATCTTGATAAGAGATGATATTATCTGATGTCATCACCGGTGTATTCTGTTTAATATATGATGAGAAACATCCTCCCTGGCACTGAGGGCAGTGCAGTAACATGACACACCACGAGCACGCGTTGATGTCAGAGTTGTTACACACCACGAGCACGTGTTGATGTCAGTGTTGTTACACACACGAGCACGCGTTGATGTCAGTGTTGGTACACACCACGAGCACGTGTTGATGTCAGTGTTGGTACACACCACGAGCACGTGTTGATGTCAGTGTTGTTACGCACACAAGCATGTGTTGATGTCAGTGTTGTTACACACACGAGCGCGCGTTGATGTCAGTGTTGTTACACACACGAGCACGTGTTGATGTCTGTTGTTACACACACGAGCACGCGTTGATGTCAGTGTTGTTACACACACGAGCATGTGTTGATGTCAGTGTTGTTACACACACGAGCATGCGTTGATGTCAGTGTTGTTACACACACGAGCACGTGTTGATGTCAGTGTTGTTACACACACGAGCACGTGTTGATGTCAGTGTTGTTACACACACGAGCACATGCTGATGTCAGTGTTGTCCTCAGAGCCTGGAGTGGGACTGGGAATCGGGGCTTGCTGCCTGACGCTGGAGAACAGTTCTCCAGGGATCTACACTCACAGCCTCGCTCCCGGCTCCGTGGCCAAGATGGATGGCAGGCTCAGGTGAGTTGCACTTCCTTGTTTTAGAGTACTGGAATCCCCCGGTTGCCTCTTACACTTGGAGACAACCATAACCCTCTATAGTCCATTACTGTATCTGTCTGTACACACAGTGCACACGCCGCATATCGGTTCAATGAACAGGGTCACTTGTCTGTTACTTGCTCTTTGAAGCTAAAAACGGTCACAACAGATACTTTGATTAAAAGAATCCCCCTCAGTCCATGACAGATATCTACACATGAGTATGTCTCTTTTGTTCTTAGTCGTGGAGACCAGATTCTAGAAGTGGACTCGGTGAGCCTCAGGCATGTTGCTCTAAGTGAAGCCTACGCCATTCTTAGTGAGTGTGGACCGGGCCCAGTCAACCTGATCATCAGCAGACACCCCAACCCAAAGGTAACGCCAGGAGCACCTTGTACAGAACAAGCCCTGTGCCATGGGCTGATCACCAGAACATGCCCTGTGCCATGCATGGGATGATCACCTGAACATGCCCTGTGCCATGGGCTGATCACCTGAACATGCCCTGTGCCATGGGCTGATCACCTGAACATGCCCTGTGCCATGGGTTGATCACCTGAACATGCCATGTGCCATGCATGGCATGTTCAGGGCTGATCACCTGAACATGCCCTGTGCCATGCATGGGCTGATCACCTGGATGTGTGCCGCTCTAGCTCAGTAAACGACAATGATTTTCCTGAAATCTTTGGTGTTCATTCAGAAGGACCCATGACAGAGCTTTCAGTGCCATAAGTTTGACAGAAACTGCTCTACACATCCTTCACGTCAAGTCTTGCTGTTTACATTAACTTGTGTTACAAAAGAATGAAGCCCATGAAACACGAGGCAACTTGCAGACAACTTAATCTGGCAATGCTTCAGCAACTGGTTAGTAGTAGACATTTTCCATCACTTCTCCTCATGTTAAAGCCAAGTCATTAAAACCATTTTGATTTGAGCAGCTTAGTCTTGTTAAAAAGACCACATTCAGCTACGTTAGAACTTGTCTGAATGTTGCCTCATGTTACATGGGCTTTGGCGTGCCCGTTAATTTGTTTTGCAGCATTACATTCAGATTTTTAACTGCCGTTTGCATTCAGTCTTCATTTTTTCCTTCTCTGTTCGGCACAAGAAGCCATTCCCAGCTCTGTCTCGTGTGGAAATTGAATCTGTTTCATATCTCCTCCCCGAAACTCAAACGTCTCCTCGAAGTGATTGCAGGAAGTAAAATATTTGTTGTACCTGCAGTGAAAAAAGACTTCTGCTTCCTTTAACTCACAAAGAAGGCTTTGGCATGGCTCTGTTTCCAATGCCCCTGGCGAGGTGATTAACATTGTTAACCTGATACTAGGTGCATCATATATGTCTGTAGGGCTAGTCAATACAACATACATTTGATACTTGAGCTACGCAATGATGGTCGGTTCATTTGAGTTTTCCCGGTTGATATGATGTATTAAAAATCGATAGTCCCAAACCAGTTAAATCTCTTTACATTCAAATGAATCCTTTATGGGTTTGATCGTAGAACAAGAACATCGTGCAGCAGTTTCCTAGCTTCTTAAACTTCTTGTCTGTCAAAATAAAAACATTTTTAAATATACTGTACTTTGTTGTAAAACTCAAGTCAGCCACACAACACAGTATTTTAGTTATAAAAAGAATGATTCTAATAAACAGTATTTATTTAAATGCGAATAGAAATAAATAGGGACTTTTGGGTCAAATAAAACAAACAAATAAAACAAGTGCAGCTTTCCCTTTCGGAAGGTGGGTTACAGAAACCTCCTATGGCTTCATTCTGTGTTATTAGAGCAGAACAGAATACAGACACAATATTTTCACAGGCGTTGTCTTAAAATGAGTGTTTTGGAAAACTGCAGATTGTACAAAATACATTGTACTAACCACTTCATAGTAGTCATCACAAGCAATGTTTGGTCAAGTGTTGAAAAGGGCTTGTCAGAACATAAATAGGTGTCATGCTGTTTGTTGATTTCTAGTTGCAGCTGTACTGAGCGTATGGCTCCACCTGGTGGCTATATATATATATATATATATATATATATATATATATATATATATATATATATATATATATATATATATATATACAGTACTGTGCAAAAGTTTTAGGCAGGTTTGAAAAAATGCTGTAAAGTAAGAATGCTTTCAAAAATAGACATGTTAATAGATTATATTTATCAATTAACTAAATGCAAAGTGAGTGAACAGAAGAAAAATCTAAATCAAATCCATATTTGGTGTGACCACCCTTTGCCTTCAAAACAGCATCAATTCTTCTAGGTACACTTGCACAAAGTCAGGGATTTGGTAGGCATATAGTCAGGTGTATGATTAAACAATTATACCAGACAGGTGCTAATGATCATCAATTCAATATGTAGGTTGAAACACAATCATTAACTGAAACAGAAACAGCTGTGTAGGAGGAATAAAACTGGGTGAGGAACAGCCAAACTCAGCTAACAAGGTGAGGTTGCTGAAGACAGTTTACTGTCAAAAGTCATACACCATGGCAAGACTGAGCACAGCAACAAGACACAAGGTAGTTATACTGCATCAGCAAGGTCTCTCCCAGGCAGAAATTTCAAGGCAGACAGGGGTTTCCAGATGTGCTGTCCAAGCTCTTTGAAGAAGCACAAAGAAACAGGCAACGTTGAGGACTGTAGACGAGTGGTCGGCCAAGGAAACTTACTGCAGCAGATGAAAGACACATCATGCTTATTTCCTTCGCAATCGGAAGATGTCCAGCAGTGCCATCAGCTCAGAATTGGCAGAAAACAGTGGGACCCTGGTACACCCATCTACTGTCCGGAGAAGTCTGGTCAGAAGTGGCCTTCATGGAAGACTTGCGGCCAAAAAGCCATACCTCCGACGTGGAAACAAGGCCAGCGACTCAACTCTGCACGAAAACACAGGAACTGGGGTGCAGAAAAATGGCAGCAGGTGCTCTGGACTGATGAGTCAAAATTTGAAATATTTGGCTGTAGCAGAAGGCAGTTTGTTCGCCAAGGGCTGGAGAGCTGTACACTAATGAGTGTCTGCAGGCAACAGTGAAGCATGGTGGAGGTTCCTTGCAAGTTTGGGGCTGCATTTCTGCAAATGGAGTTGGGGATTTGGTCAGAATTAATGGTCTCCTCAATGCTGAGAAGTACAGACAGATACTTATCCATCATGCAATACCATCAGGGAGGCATCTGATTGGCCCCAAATTTATTCTGCAGCATGACAACGACCCCAAACAAACAGCGAAAGTCATTAAGAACTATCTTCAGCGTAAAGAAGAACAAGGAGTCCTGGAAGTGATGGTATGGCCCCCACAGAGCCCTGATCTCAACATCATCGAGTCTGTCTGGGATTACATGAAGAGAGAGAAGCAACTGATTCTTCCTAAATCCACAGAAGAACTGTGGTTAGTTCTCCAAGATGTTTGGGCCAACCTACCTGCCGAGTTCCTTCAAAAACTGTGTGCAAGTGTACCTAGAAGAATTGATGCTTGATGCTGTTTTGAAGGCAAAGGGTGGTCACACCAAATATGGATTTGATTTAGATTTTTCTTCTGTTCACTCACTTTGCATTTAGTTAATTGATAAATATAATCTATTAACATGTCTATTTTTGAAAGCATTCTTACTTTACAGCATTTTTTCACACCTGCCTAAAACTTTTGCACAGTACTGCATATATATGTATATATATATACTGTATATATATATTAGACCATTCAACTGTGTCTCATTTTAGGGAATATCAAACTAGATTTATTTTTCATATTTAATTGTTAACTCTAGAAGTATAAAACTGCTCTTATTTACCTCACACTGATGAATATGAATTCCTGACATCCTACAGCTGGTTCTACAATTATTCTTGGAGCATGTTACTTTAAAAACAATAAAACAGTGGATTCTCCTTTGTGCTAGAACGCATCTACTACTTCTTCATGCTTGTGCCTTCCAGGTTTCAGAACAAGAGATGGATGAAGCGATTGCACGCCCCACTCATCGGGAAAGCCTGAGCAGAGACAGCCATTCTTCCCATGTGCTGGGTATGCAGCAGCACCTTCTTATTCCACTTGCACACTGTGGGGCTGAGCTTCTTCCCATCTGTGTCTCCTGAAAATCAGCATTGTGCTTTTACAATGACGGAGCACTGGACCTAATATAATATTCTGTGGAAGTATTCTTTGAAACATATGCAGCCTTTATTGAGACAGTTCATAACAAGCTTTGGGGATATCACTAAACCTGCAAAGCTTAGGATATAAATCTGTGTTTGAAAAAAAAAAAAAAGGCTTACCAGGTTTGGATCACAATTGTCAAATATAAAATGGTGTGGCATTTTAGCATGTGTATACATTGCTTTATATTTTTGACTTCTAAGCAAATGCTTGTTTTGTGCATATTTAGGACTGCCCTCCAAGAGTCCATCTCCCACTGTGAAGCCCAAGCAAAGTGACGGGGCCACCTCTCTCAGCTGGACAATGAAACGCTTCCTCGAACCAGCTAGCAGGGTGTGCCTTTCAATTCAAATATCATCTACTGCACAGGACAAGAAACAGGGCAGCACACACACAGTCAGTGCTATTCTTACACCAGTGCACTGGCATATCATCTACTGCACAGGACAAGAAACAGGGCAGCACACACACAGTCAGTGCTATTCTTACACCAGTGCACTGGCATATCATCTACTGCACAGGACAAGAAACAGGGCAGCACACACACAGTCAGTGCTATTCTTACACCAGTGCACTGGCATATCATCTACTGCACAGGACAAGAAACAGGGCAGCACACACACAGTCAGTGCTATTCTTACACCAGTGCACTGGCATATCATCTACTGCACAGGACAAGAAACAGGGCAGCACACACACAGTCAGTGCTATTCTTACACCAGTGCACTGGCTGTTTCTGGTGGAGAGGCTGCTGACGGACAAAAGCTTTGCACTTAGGATTATAGGATTGAGACATAATAAAAAATATATATGAACATAATTTTGATATTTTATTTCAAATGTAATCAAAGAAACTACTAATAAAGTTTACTACTAACTAACAAAGAAAATAATAAAGGTTTATTATTTTCAGCAAGGGTCCCTAAGCTCAGAAGCGGAGCTCTCTCAATACTTTTCACATGTGCCCAGCCAGTCATCTCTCTCGGATACCATGGTAACCGGCTCCAGTGATGAGGAATTGCTCCGCAACAAGAGCTGCAACACCTCATTGGACGACAGCTCAGCCCCGCCCCTTAACCCAGGTATCACAAATTCCACTTAGACACGGGGTCTGCTTCTGTTGAGGTGGATTTTCATTCACAAGTACAGTAGTTAATAATGACACACTGTTTGAACTCCCAGTATAACTGAGGCTTGGTAAAACACCTAGAGTTGTCCAGTACGTAACAACCCTTTGCTATTAAAAGAGAAATGTACACAACAGCAATAATGACAGCCTTGGTAGAGGACCTTGTATTGGTTAAACACCCCATCATTAAGCTAGGGATGCTCATCAGTAGCCACTATAAATTCTAATGTGTTTGGATAATGTATATTTATATCGGTTCACTCTCCCGCAGCCTTTAAAGAGCCAGCCTCTGCCAGAATGGATGTGGCCTCTGCTTCTCCAGGTAGCAATGGGAAGAACCCTGTGAACAGGCACGTGGAGGCGGCCAGGCAGGCCAGTCTAGTGGGGAGCCCCAAGTCCGTGCGCAGCCCCCTGCTGAGACAGCGCAGGGTCATCTGCTATGAGGACGAAGTCAGTGACGAGGACGAGGACCTGGTGCAGCCGGAGAGCCCCGACACTGCCGTGCACTTCAGGAGGACTCTGCGTGTGGGCGGGGTGGAAGAGGACTCTGCGATTGTGACAGAGGGAGGCGCCCACAGGATACTGGAGCAGGACTCTGGGATAGTGATGGTCTGCTCCTCCGTGGAAGTGGAGGACGAGAGCCAGGACAGCGAGGATCCCGCTCCTCTCTACGGCAGCTCCGTGGAGTCGGAGGACGGCCTGGGGGCAGAGCAGCTGCAGAGAGGAGAGTCCCCCTCCACACCCGTCCGCTCCTTAGATCACGACGCGGGCGGCAACAACCTGGGTGTCAAGAAAGAGCAGCACCGCGAAAGCCAGCTGGAGTCCAAGCGCTCACCCAAGCTGGAGCACAAGGCAGTCACCCGGGTCAAAAGCATGATGAGCATCGAGTGCCCAAACCTGCCCCAGCGGCAGAAGAACGAGGAGCACCACTGCCAAGCCGGAGGCAAATCGGTAGCCAGGCCGCTGCCTCACAGCAAGATTCCCGAGGCTGCAGACCCCTCGGGGCCAGGCACTACAGAAATGGTGCATCTGGCAAGGAAAGAGTCGGAGTCCTTTGGCCTGGATTTGGAGATCAAAGCTTCTCCTCTCAGGGTGTTGATAGCGGCTTTACGGCCAGGTGGTGCTGCTGATAGGGTACGCTACAGTCATTCACTGTTTTCTTTTAAAGACATGCCCGACCCATACTTACCTCTGATCTAGATGCTTGCTCTTTAGTTGAGGTTAGCTTTTCGCGCTCAGCCCTTGTATTTCCATTTCATTCTATGGGTCAAGCCATTGCACCAGGACAAATGTACAACTTATCTGATTTAATGATTTCATAAAAAGTCACCAAGGAAATTAAATTAAACTGTGACACTATGACACATGTTTGAAATGTTTTTGGTCCTCCTGCTGCAGAATTTCCTTGGTTGTAGTCTTTCTAGAGGTGGCATTACCGAGTTAAACATGAGCATTGACTCAGTTTGCAGTTCTTTATACCCCAGTAATGTCAGCCCTTTAGCAGACAGCTCAATCCAGTGATCAGCAGCAGAGAGGACGACAATTTGTTTAATTTGTTTCAAAGGTCAGAGCATTTTTTAATGGTTGCAATCAATTTTATTCATGGTAATGTATCACATTGTAGGGATTTGTGTGAGTTTGTTTCATGGTAATGTATCACATTGTAGGGATTTGTATGAGTTTGTTTCATGGTAATGTATCACATTGTAGGGATTTGTATGAGTTTGTTTCATGGTAATGTATCACATTGTAGGGATTTGTATCAGTTTGTTTCATGGTAATGTATCACATTGTAGGGATTTGTATGAGTTTGTTTCATGGTAATGTATTACATTGTAGGGATTTGTATGAGTTTGTTTCATGGTAGTGTATCACATTGTAGGGATTTGTATCAGTTTGTTTCATGGTAATGTATCACATTGTAGGGATTTGTATGAGTTTGTTTCATGGTAATGTATCACATTGTAGGGATTTGTATCAGTTTGTTTCATGGTAATGTATCACATTGTAGGGATTTGTATGAGTTTGTTTCATGGTAATGTATTACATTGTAGGGATTTGTATCAGTTTGTTTCATGGTAATGTATCACATTGTAGGGATTTGTATCAGTTTGTTTCATGGTAATGTATCACATTGTAGGGATTTGTATGAGTTTGTTTCATGGTAATGTATCACATTGTAGGGATTTGTATGAGTTTGTTTCATGGTAATGTATCACATTGTAGGGATTTGTGTGAGTTTGTTTCATGGTAATGTATCACATTGTAGGGATTTGTATGAGTTTGTATCATGGTAATGTATCACATTGTAGGGATTTGTATGAGTTTGTTTCATGGTAATGTATCACATTGTAGGGATTTGTATGAGTTTGTTTCATGGTAATGTATCACATTGTAGGGATTTATAGCTTTACAGTAACAGTTCCGCCTTTTTTTTGGCAGTGGCTGTGTATACCAAATGATGTTTACAATGTGTTTGATAAGCCTGGAATTTATAACCCCACATTTCTGTTTGTCCAGTTGTAGCTTTACATTACAGAATGATTCTGTTGTTCCCTCTTTTTATATTCTAGCACATTCCCATGAAAAAGCATGTTCAAAGTTCGGTACCCTGCCCATGTACGTAGGTCAGCTGACTGTAATTGCTCCAGACTTTACCCTTTACTTGCGTGCTGCATTGTGGCATCCCTGACTGGCTTATATCTCTTTCTGACTGGATGTATTTCAGGAATCGATGGGAAAGCTGAGTCCTGGAGATGAGCTAGTATCAATAGGAGACACCCCAGTTAGTAGCATGTCATATCAGGACATGTGTAACCTCATGCAGACCCTGCCAGCCTCTCTCTCGTTAGAAGTAAAGAAGCCACTGTCTGGTAAGTGTACATCTTTATGGGCCTTATTTATGGGGAATACAAACTATGGGAATCTCTATTTTGCTTGCATTCTTTTTTTTTCAACCAAAAACGTATTAAATATGAAGCACTGAATAAAGATAGGGGATTGTTCTGGAGTTACATGGAAATCATTTTGTTAACTCTAGTAGCAGTATCCTAGCAACAGGTGTTCCAGATTGGCTAGTAAAGGCCTGTTTCATTTTTTTTTTGTTTTAGAGGGAAAAATACTGGATGACATAACAATGCAAATAACATTTTTTTTAGAAACAAAAATTCAGTCATAAAATCAGGATTATTCTGAAGATCCTGCTCGTGGTTTTGACAAGTGACTTTTTCTTTTTGTCTATTTAATTGATTAGGTGAATTAACAAATCACTGTTAACTGCATGAATGTATAATATCCCTTCAGGTAAAAAGTTTATTGAACTGAGTCTAAGAGTCTACAATGACAGCTTCCTGCCAGTGTTTGCAGTGCATCTTAAATGCAGTGGACCACAGTTATTGCATTAAATAAAAAGAAATTCTGCGCTGCTGACAGTCATATAGAATCCATTGAAATGGAGGTAAACGAGTCCTCTGTCTGAACTCATAAAGTACCCAATGAATGTTTCTTTGAAAAGATCAGAACACAAGCTGTATTTATCTACTTTGATACATTACATTTCAGACTTCAACTGCTGTGGTTAATACAATTAGAATAAGTTATCATAACAATATAGTTAAAGAGAACATTTAAATAACAGGTAGATGCCATTCTAAAACGTTTCTTAAAAATGACAAAGTAGCCCGTCCTCAAATGAGGACAGTGGCACTTAATGGGTTAATGTACAGTAATTGCATCATAACTTTGGATCAGTTAAATTACCTTGTTGGTTGTAAAGCAAATTTGACCTTACAAAAACTCAAACATGGTTCTAATAAAATTTTTAAAAAGTCAGTCGTTACTGCCTTTAATATTTTGAAATCACTGGACACCATAATGACGTCAGACCAGCATATTGAGATGTAAATAAATCGTTCAGTGTGTCTCTTCCCATGCTGCATAAAGAAGCAGGAGCACACAAGCCTTGTCCTTGCTGGCAATCCCCTTCTCCAGCGCAAAGGGAACTGCAGGCTGGGTTTGTTACCATGGTGACTATGTATCTCTCTCTCTCTCTCTTTCTGTTTAAATCATTATTTTCATTGTTCTCGCACACTG
Organism: Acipenser oxyrinchus oxyrinchus; assembly: GCA_030684275.1. NCBI lineage: Eukaryota > Metazoa > Chordata > Actinopteri > Acipenseriformes > Acipenseridae > Acipenser > Acipenser oxyrinchus. The sequence continues at coordinate 11,132,638 of CM060248.1, forward strand.
GGGTCTATTCGGTTGATCTGAGCAGTGGTGGGTTTGAATTGTGATGTCATTTAAATGGTTTAAATCAGATCCTCCATGGGTTTTGCATACTCTTTACAGAGACATGCACTGAAGAGGCTCAGGGTTTCATAACCGTGGCACACAAAGAGCTCTATTTGAATGATGGGAACGGTGGCTGTATTTAGATCAGCTGCTGTTTGGATCAGTTTGATAGACCCCAGTTTCTCTAAAGTACACACTGTAGACGTGTACAGTGAATCCTGAATTGACTGGTCACTTAAGGGATGTACAGTTTGTGGCAGCTTATTGAAGGAGACCTTGTCACTCACTGTCACGTCGTGTTGATTGGTAAACTAGCACTTTATTCAAGTGACCAGATATACAGGTTTGACTGTATTTTTAGTTTATATCACTGTAACAGGGCGAGCAGCCCTTATTTTAGAACGGGGTCCCCTCCGCCTGTGTTATTTTGTGTTTGTTTGTTTGTTTATTTATTTATTGTGTTTTAGGACGGCGAAGCGCCGCGTATATTATTATTTATGTATTTATAACGGCGTAGCCGTTTATTAGAAAACTTCATACAGAAGGTGGCCATCTCCCGAATTAATTAGGTGATTTAATTTGTTGCTAATCGGGAGATGGTCACCTGTTATAAAAAGCCTGCAGCTCTCCAGCTCGGGTGGTGTAGTAGGAGCGAGAGCAACGAGAGAGAAAAAGCTTTAAGAATAAGTCCGGGAACAGTGACGGCTGCAGCTCAGCCTGACCTGGGCCAGTTACTGTATTTCTTTATTTTTTGTGTTCGTGACTTGGTTTTTGTTTAACTATTTATTTTGCTCGGTGAGCACAGTTTTCTCTTTTTGTTAAAACGTTTGATTTATTTTTTGTATATTGAATAAAGACGGCGCAACCGCCATTTCACTACCTGCGGTATCCTTTTTCCATTTCCTGGCTCTGGTCTGACGCCACCCACTCCGGCCGTCTTTGTGACAATCACTGTCATTACAGTCTTATTATTTATTTAATTTCTTTAACCAGCATTTATATTTAAATAACAATCATATGTGTGCTTGTTTTACATAGGAGGTACCTGTACTTGACAGTAGTAACAGTCTCCCTTGATAACACCTCCATTATCCTACACTTCATGAGTGTTCAGTGTGTATTCTAGGTGTGCTGTTCACTGCAGAATTCTTATCTCAGACGTCTACACGGTTTAATACCGACTGCACATTTAGCAAATCTAATCTGTTTTGTTATGAGCACATACTAATAGGTAAGAAGTGACTGTTCAGTTTGAAAACACCGGTCAAGGTTTGTTTTGTAGTTTTTCCAATTGTAAATTAAATCTACACTGACACTGTAACCCCCGACGTGAAATTCAAACCACTGTAAACACAGCTTCCCTCTGTCATTTACACCCAGTACAATCACATACTGTACAAATACACTACTGTGGCACGCAGCAACAGAATCAAGTACAGGTAATACTCAACTTTGGGTCAAGCTTTTTTGTTTTCCTGGCAATACATTGCTGTGCACCAGATGGCGCTGGTGCTACTAATATAAAGGCACTTTGACTGATCTAGCCTACATTACAGATGTCTGTGGCAGGCAACTACAATAGAAGAACAACTTCCTAAATTATATTAAAAGCACCTTAACTCAGAATTTTCAAAAACATATATATACTGTGTGTATATATATACAGTACTGTGCAAAAGTTTTAGGCAGGTGTGAAAAAATGCTGTAAAGTAAGAATGCTTTCAAAAATAGACATGTTAATAGATTATATTTATCAATTAACTAAATGCAAAGTGAGTGAACAGAAGAAAAATCTAAATCAAATCCATATTTGGTGTGACCACCCTTTGCCTTCAAAACAGCATCAAGCATCAATTCTTCTAGGTACACTTGCACACAGTTTTTGAAGGAACTCGGCAGGTAGGTTGGCCCAAACATCTTGGAGAACTAACCACAGTTCTTCTGTGGATTTAGGCAGCCTCAGTTGCTTCTCTCTCTTCATGTAATCCCAGACAGACTCGATGATGTTGAGATCAGGGCTCTGTGGGGGCCATACCATCACTTCCAGGACTCCTTGTTCTTCTTTACACTGAAGATAGTTCTTAATGACTTTTGCTGTATGTTTGGGGTCGTTGTCATGCTGCAGAATTCATTTGGGGCCAATCAGATGCCTCCCTGATGGTATTGCATGATGGATAAGTATCTGCCTGTACTTCTCAGCATTGAGGAGACCATTAATTCTGACCAAATCCCCAACTCCATTTGCAGAAATGCAGCCCCAAACTTGCAAGGAACCTCCACCATGCTTCACTGTTGCCTGCAGACACTCATTCGTATGCGCTCTCCAGCCCTTCGGCGAAGCAAACTGCCTTCTGCTACAGCCAAATATTTCAAATTTTGACTCATCAGTCCAGAGCACCTGCTGCCATTTTTCTGCACCCCAGTTCCTGTGTTTTCGTGCATAGTTGAGTCGCTTGGCCTTGTTTCCACGCCGGAGGTATGGCTTTTTGGCATAAGTCTTCCATGAAGGCCACTTCTGACCAGACTTCTCCGGACAGTAGATGGGTGTACCAGGGTCCCACTGATTCCTGCCAGTTCTGAGCTGATGGCACTGCTGGACATCTTCCGATTGCGAAGGGAAGTAAGCATGATGTGTCTTTCATCTGCTGCAGTAAGTTTCCTTGGCCGACCACTGCGTCTACGGTCCTCAACGTTGCCTGTTTCTTTGTGCTTCTTCAAAACAGCTTGGACAGCACATCTGGAAACCCCTGTCTGCCTTGAAATTTCTGCCTGGGAGAGACCTTGCTGATGCAGTATAACTACCTTGTGTCTTGTTGCTGTGCTCAGTCTTGCCATGGTGTATGACTTTTGACAGTAAACTGTCTTCAGCAACCTCACCTTGTTAGCTGAGTTTGGCTGTTCCTCATCCAGTTTTATTCCTCCTTCACAGCTGTTTCTGTTTCAGTTAATGATTGTGTTTCAACCTACATATTGAATTGATGATCATTAGCACCTGTTTGGTATAATTGTTTAATCATACACCTGACTATATGCCTACAAAATCCCTGACTTTGTGCAAGTGTACCTAGAAGAATTGATGCTGTTTTGAAGACAAAGGGTTGTCACACCAAATATGGATTTGATTTAGATTTTTCTTCTGTTCACTCACTTTGCATTTAGTTAATTGATAAATATAATCTATTAACATGTCTATTTTTGAAAGCATTCTTACTTTACAGCATTTTTTCACACCTGCCTAAAACTTTTGCACAGTACTGTACTGTATACCTTATCATCTGAAATGTTCCTTGAACTTCTTAAACCTGCTGTTTGAGGTCCGTGAACAGCCAATGACAATCCTTCTTCTTACACATCCCCTTTCAGATTCCAGAATGTGTGACAATTCTTCTGCTTACACATCCCCCTTTCAGATTCTAGAATGTGTGACAATTTGTTATGCTTACACATCCCCGTTTCAAATTCTAGAATGTGTGACAGTTCTTCTGCTTACATCTTCCCCCTTTCAGATTCTAGAATGTGTGACAATTCTTCTGCTTACACATCCCCTTTTCAGATTCTAGAATGTGTAACAATTCTTCTGCTTACACATCCCCCGTTCAGATTCTAGAATGTGTTGGTAACCTTAACAAAGAATGAAGGAAAACATTAACCTGGTTATGTAGCAGCTGAAAAGTTTGCCTTGACCACATTAGTGGAGAATACTTAAGTAACTGCAGGTTAGTAAGAGACACAGGTGTAAACAGGTACTGTTGCACTGGACTGGATGGTTTATCAGGAGTCTGTAAGTAATATTACAGCTGACTTGAAAGATTCGGGATGAATTCCTACTTTCCATACAGACAGCCAGGTTGCACAGTGCATTCGGTGCTCGTTGAGGTTCTAGACAGAAGCCATAACTGTATAACAATGTTCTAGCAGAAAACAGCAGCTTCCTTTACAGAAATGCTGTTTTTAAGAGTAACCGCATTCATCCAGGAATTGCTCTTTTGAAAACAAATTTAAAACCATCTGCTACTTAAGAGACAAGGTCACGTCATTCAGCAGCATACCAAGAAAGTGCAGCAGCAGGAGAGCAACTGTGCAACTCTTTGGAATGCTATCTGATTTGGAAGTCTATCTGATGCTATTGTCTGGGTTGGATATGCATATTATTTGACCCTTCATATAAGCATTGTATACCATAAACAATATTGTATAGAAAGTTGAAGTATATGTCGTACCCCGAGAGCCAGATTGCCCCTCTGTGTATAGATATATACATATAAACACGGCAGTCTAAGGATATGACATGATTTCCATTACATGAGAGTAGATGTTAAAACTTCATGCTGATTTGAACTTGGCTCTCGCCAAGATAAGCACCAACTAAGACGTAGCTTCACAGTAAACTAATGTGATCCATATGTGTCTCCATCCATTTGCGCTTCCTTCCATATGATGATGTAGATATCCTTCTGTCTGGTGTTGATGGCTGAAGTGTAATGCTGGCTCCAGGGATCAGCTTATTTTGCCTCCCTAGCGCATCAGCACACACAACGGCTGCGATGCTGGCTCTGGGGATCAACCATAGTGCGGTCTCCCCAGCGCATCAGCATGACAACCGCCTGGATTGAGCTAAGTAGGGTACATCTCTGGGGTCTTCAAGTGGGCACCTTCCATCCTCGGTGTTTCGTCGACTAGCCCACGACACCTCAAGAGGGCTCGACGGTGATTCTGGCGTCCCAGCATCACCCCCTCCGTCCCCACTCAACTCAGCCCAGCTTACTTACCTGTATATCAGCCTTTCTTTCTTTCTATTGTGCTTGAGATCCCCAGCCAGAATCTTTCCGTCTCAACCACAGCCAGTTGCTGCTCCTCTCTGCTGCTTCAGATAAGTTCTTCACTGTGCGACGCAACTCTTGGCCATTGAATCCAACATCTCTGAGAAACCGGGTTGTAGAGTGTGCCACAAATCCTCGACATCCCACTTCCACTGGGTAAACCCAGACTCTCCATCCTCGCTGTTCCGCTTCAGTGGCTAGTTGAGCATACCGCAGTTTCTTCCTCTCATACGCCTCATCTACAGCATCCTCCCATGGCACTGTTAACTCCACCAGGTGAACAAGGCGTGCTGATCCAGACCACAAGACAATATCTGGTCGAAGGTTTGTGGTGGCAATCTCAGGTGGAAAAATAAGCCGTTGACCAACATCCGCCAGCATTTTCCAGTCTCTAGCAGCTTCCAGTTGTCCTGGGCGAGGATTGGTTTTAACACCTTTTCTTGGTGGTTGCTCTCCTGGGCGGAGGAATGTTGTCTTTTGTGTGTAATGTTTTGATGGAACAGGTGGCAACTTATTGGTCATGTTACGCTTGTCTTCCAATGCTAAGGCCAAACATCGCAGCACCTGGTCATGGCGCCAAGTAAACCGTCCTTGGCTAAGAGCCACCTTACATCCTGTCAAAATGTGCCTTAATGTTGCAGGTGATGAACACAAAGGACATGAGGGATCCTCTCCTACCCAGAGGTTTAGGTTCTGTGGTGATGGGAGAACATCATATGTTGACCTTATAAGGAAACTGATCCTGCTCTGTTCCATTGACCATAGGTCTTGCCAGCCAATCTTGCGTTGTTCCACACTCTCCCATCTCATCCATTCTCCCTGCTTGCCCTGGGAAATGGCCTTTATACACCTCATCCTCTCCTCCTGCTTTTGCACCTCGTTGACAACAAGCTTCCTCCGTTGCGCTGGGGCTGCCTTGTGCCATGTAGGAGGAGCTGAACTGAGACCATGACCCCTCTTCCATGCTGAACTTGCCCCATGATATCACCAATTCGAAGGGCAGCCTTTGCATCCTCCACAGCTTTCTTTGCCACCCACTTTCTTCCAGTTTTCAACACAGGTGCTGCCTCCCTTACGCATTTATCGCGTGACTCTACTAATGTCATTTCCAGTCGGACCTTGGCGCACTTAAACTCCTCGGTTAGAGCGGAGACAGGTAGCTGCAGTATTCCTTTACCATAAAGTCCCACTCTGCTGAGGCAGCGTGGAACTCCCAACCATTTCCTGATGTGTGAACTGATTAAAGCTTCCAGCTTCTCTACTGTTGTCAAAGAAACCTCGTACACAGTCAGTGGCCACAGCAACCTTGGCAGTAGGCCAAACTGAAAGCACCAGAGTTTTAGTTTGCCTGGTAAAGCTGCTGTCTATGCTCTTCAACCCTTCCACAGCTTGTTGTCTAACTTCTCCCACATGAACTGTGTCCTTTAGATCCCCGTCGCACCATCTCCCAAGGCTCTTCACTGGCTTCTCAGACACTGTTGGTATTGCCTCACCATTAATGAAGAACGTTTTATCTACTACTTTACCTTTAATTATAGAGATGCTCCTTGATTTAGTGGGCTTGAATTGCATTCGTGCCCATTCAATGTTATTGGTTAATTTGCCCAATAACCGATTAGTGCAGGCTACTGTTGTAGTCATGGTTGTCATGTCATCCATGTATGCTCGAATTGGTGGTAGTCGTATTCCAGAAGCCAAGCTCTCCTCCCACTACCCATTTTGATGCCCTAATGATTACTTCCATTGCCATGGTAAAGCCAGTGGAGAAATGGTGCATCCTGCCATTATTCCAACTTCTAGGCATTGCCATGTAGTGCTGAATTCTGAAGTTGAAAAACTAAACTGCAAATCTCCAAAGTAGGCTTTGACTAGATTTGTTATTGTCATTGGTACACTGAAAAAAATCAAATGCTGCCCAAAGAAGTTCATGTGGCACTGAACCATATGCATTAGCCAAATCCAGGAATGTCACATGGAGCTCCTTCCTCTCCTTTTTAGCTGATTGAATTTGTTGCCAGATCACACTGATGTGTTCTAAGCATCCTGGGAAACCTGATTGTACTTACTATAGTAAAGTCCAGCTTGTGGCCTCTGTATACTGTATGTACAAAATTCACAAAGCCACTGATATTTGCACCATTCTTTCTGAAAAGAGAGAGATCCTGTTTAATATTACACAACTAGAAACAAGCAGCTTCTGAATTCTTACTTTAGAGCCCTACAGTTAAATCCCTGAGCTGTTTATTCTAAGTCATTGTCACTTCAATGGGTGTTTTAATAATTTCAGAATGAACGGTGCTAAAGACATGTTGGAGTAAATGGTTTGTGAATTTCCCCCTATAGTATGTATTCTGTTATGAAGTTGTTGGGTTTTTTTTCATGCTGCTCCAGATTCAGTTTAGTACTGCAGTCACGTTGTTCCTTCTGTGTTTGGACTCCTAATCCATGCATTGATCCTTCTTGTTGTTGTTGGTTAATCTTTCTGCAGCTGTAGACAGACTCTCCAGCCTCATGATGTCATCGAGTCCTGATGGAGCATCCCACCCAGATGCCAACAAGAGCTTGGTTACTCAGAAAGGCCCTGTGGAAATCCCAGAGGATGCACCTGCAAATAAAGAGGGTGTGCAGTCTGGATTAGTGCTGCCACCTGCAGATGAGCCCTCACAATTACAAGCACTTTTAACGGACTGCAATAGAAGTGATATTCCTGTCACCAATATTGATGACTTTATAAGTGAACTAAACTCTATAGAGGAAACAATACACTTAAATGAAGATCAAAGTGCAAGCGAGGTCGATGCTCCTTTGGACAATAGAATAACACAGGAGAACAACAGCAAGTCTGGTTCCACTGGACCTCAGCAGAATAGACTGGATTTCTCAGTTCTGGATGCTGGGAACACTGGCAAGTTCTTCACTGTCAGTAAGACATTTTTAAATAGCTACTCCAGGAACTTCAGCAGTCTGAATGAAGAAGAGCTTTTCAATTCAAAGGGTGCTGATGAGTGCATGGACACGGGGCCACTGAAATCTATGTACTGTACAGTAGATGAGAGTGACTCAGAAACAGACTCTGCTGCTGACCCCAGTCCCCAGGCCATGAGAGCTGTAAAGTGCCATGCTAATAACCAGCATGGGGAAGTGCAGATTACAGACTCAGACGAGGAGCAGGTTGAGATTTGTTACGATTCAACACACGACTCCAGCACACAGTGCCACTCAGACAAAAACAATGTTCAGGGCAGACCTTTCTCTCTTTGCCATGAAATCCCAGACAGGGCCAATGTAAAGCAGGTTCATTCCTTTGCAGCTGGCCGAGAAGAACTTCCGTTTACACTACAGCAGAAGCCTACTTCAAAACCAGCCTCACCACCAACTAAATTTAAGCCTACAGGTGCCTTTTGCCCTTCAGATAAAGACATAGCTGATGGGTTTTCCAGAGACAATGTATCGGTTAGCAGTGATGGATTCTCCTCACAAGACTGCAGTAAAGAGGTGGTCACAGTTTCCTGTGACAAGGAGGTTGGACCTGACAAAGCACAGCCAACTTCACCAAGGCAAGGTGAGGTCGGACATTCTGCTTTATTAATGCACACAGACTCTCGTTTACCTCCCAGAACTCACAGTGAGTTGGGTAGGTCATCTTCAGATGCCTTACTGACATCAAACAAAAGTAACAATTCACATCTCTTCTCCCAGGGAAGTGAACCTAGGTGCTCCCCTCTTAGTAATTCCACACTGGGGGGGAAAACATTGACATCACTGACCCTTAAAGACAGAGATCAGGATAAAGTGAATCCTTCCCTTGGTTCAAAGTCATCCGTTTCACACATACAAAACAATTCCTGTCAGTTTCCTTGGGCCTCGGGTTTGAAAACTCAATTGGAGAGCGCAAGTGCAGCACACACGAGCAGAATAAAACTCCAAGATAAAATACAGAGATCGAGCACAGCACCCAGACTGAAGGGACTCAGTATTAAAAGTAAAAGCAAGGCACCAGTGGGGTCTGTGACCACAAAGTCCACAAAGGCTGAAGTGGCTTCTCAGAAGAAAATGTCAGTGTCCCCGCTGCAGTCACCAAAGCTTCAGCCCAAGAAAGTATCTTTAACATATAACCTGAAAACAAGCAAGCAGCTTGAAAAAAACTCAACAGGTTTGCCAAAACCAAGTGGGCAGAAGAAAGACCACAGACCGTCTGAGCTTGAGAGAAAGGGAGTGGAAGATCATCCCAGTTCAAATCCTGCAGCAAGTGACTCAGCGGCACAGCGATGTGAATCGTTAGCAGGAGAAACACAGTTTACACATGCAGCACCATACTCCCAGGTGACTTCATCTGACAAAGAACAGCCAGAAAAAGTGACGACTCAGAGGAGCTTCATTGAAGTAAGGCTGTCTTCCTCATCTTCACCATCATCATTAGCATCAACACCAATTCTTGAACGCAGGGAGACTCCAGAAACAAATGCAGTCCCTGCAGTTGGAGATGCATCTACGAAAGCACTGAAAGACTTGGACGCAGCAAGGATTTTTCATGAAGCGGCAGGAAGGAGCGAGTTTCTACATGAAGAAAAACGCAGTAGGGCTGAAGCAGTAGGGTCCTGTCTCAATGATCAAGCGAGTCAGCTTGATAAGCAAGACCCTTGTGCTTTTACAGAGGCTACAGTGGAGGCAGAACCTCTCCACAGTTCATCCAGCAGCAGTACGATCATCAAACAAGACGATGATGTTTTCAAGAGCTCAACAACAATGGAAGGCGAGGAACAAAACAAGTCCAACAGACCCAAACAGGAGGGCTTGAAAACAGAGAGACGGAGTTACCCCATCGAATCCAGCCTCCCTCTGGATCACAACTCCTTCTCAGTCAGGCAGCGGATAAAGTCTTTCGAGAACCTGGCCAGTTTCGACAAGCCGGTAATCCGAGCCATCGAAATCCAGTCATTCGCTGTCACTTCTAAACCTCCAGTGGGAAGGAGATCATCGGGCAGCGTGACAGCAGCAGGTGCCCACTTTATGGACGGTTCCCGGTCCTTAAGAAGGAGTCTGAGCTCATGTGCTGATAGCTCCAGTGAGGCTCCAGTGACGTCCCCTCATCTCAAGAAGTCTCCATCCACTATGGCTCTGATAGGGTTTGAATCCAACCCTGTTGAGAATATAAGAGAGTCCCAAACTGAAGAGAAAGCTTTGGGTGTTGCCTCAGTGAGCGAGCAAGACCCTGTATCCCAAACTCCACCTGTATCCCGTAACAGGAACCAGAGGGGTCATTCATCCCTGTCTCGTTCCAGGCTTAGGGAACTGAGGGCACTAAGCATGCCTGACCTGGACAAGCTGTGCACTGAGGACTTTGCAAGTGAAGCTAACACTGTCACTTTCAAAACTGAGTTGGAAATCAGACCTAGGAGGTCCTTGGGGGCCCCGGCAGAGAGGCTTACCAATCTGAACAGGAGCGTGACTTCTGGCTCAGTGTCTGACGAGGAGAGGGACAATGACAAGAAGATATTAGACAACAGCTGGTCAATCAGGTGAGTGGAACACACTGTCAGTACACTGAACAGAAGCGTGGATTGAAAAGATAATTAGGAAAAATGTTTCATGGAAGAAAAATAAGCCAGGATAGCTGTGTTTAGCATTGATAACATACAGTAATGTAGTAAGTGTCTTTGCGAAAGAGGCACACAATGTTCTGGCATTTTCATTGGTCCTGAGTCCCACTACCCATCCATGTGACAGCAATAGTGAATTGAGGAATCGTATAATGGATTTGAAATCCTCTGTTCCAACAAGGGTCATTTGTGATGCTGGTAATAAACATGCTGTTCCCTGCTTACCCTGCTCTGTATGAGCCTGCATCGACAGGAGAAGCACTTGCTGGTGGCTGAAGAGATTCTCTCACAAGGGAGCTTTGTCTGAATCAGTGTAGGTCAATATAAAGTTGTGTAAATGTGGGGGTTGACAGTGTTTTCTATGTGGCTAAGGCATTTCGGTTCAGGTATTTTAGTTCAAAAGACAAATCTTTCCAGTAACTCCTTGGTGCGTAGTATGAATTGGCAAAAAAAAAAGCTTGAGTCAGTCTGGAAACAATTATCAAAGAATCACGAGAACTACGAGAATGACTGTTAACAGATATTTCCATTGGGTTTTTTTGTGGGCCCTTTATAAATATGCAGGAGTCCTGAAAATGACCCTGCATGGTACTGACAACCAATTGGTTATGGAAAAGGATAGACTTAGCCAGGACTCACAACAATAACTTCAGAGGCGAGAACAGATATTGGCTAAAGGGCCTGGAACAAGGTAAAAGAACATTTGAGCTAATATAGAAATATAACTACAGCTCCCTAAAGTGTGCCTGGGAGGAAAAAAGGAACATTAAGTACCATCGATATATAGATAACCTCAAAAACAAGTGTGTACAGGCCTAACCAATGCTTTATATCACCTTTCTTACCTCTTGTTAGCTTTCTTCTTCTGGTTTCAGTATTTTCAATAGAATGCTATAGATAATAAAAAAAGAAATCCTGAAACTAAACGCTATTTGTTTTTCATTCTTTAAATAGTAATTGTTTTTTTCTTCCTCTAGTCTAAGTGAATTATCAGTCTCCACCCTTGACCAGAACAAGCTGCAGGACGTTTTGACCTCCCTGATGTGTAAAACAGATGTGGGGACCTTAATGCAGCAAGCCAAGGCTCTTACAGAGGTAATTTAAACACAGGGCTCCCTCAGTGAGGGGACCATCACAGAGCTACCTCAGTCCAGGGAACATCACAGGACTCCCTCAGTCCAGGGAACATCACAGGGCTCCCTCAGTCCAGGGAACATCACAGGGCTCCCTCAGTCCAGGGAACATCACAGGGCTACCTCAGTCCAGGGACCATCACAGGGCTCCTTCAGTCCAGGGACCATCACAGGGCTCCCTCAGTGAGGGGAACATCACAGGGCTCCCTCAGTCCAGGGAACATCACAGGGTTCCCTCAGTCCAGGGACCATCACAGGGCTCCCTCAGTCCAGGGACCATCACAGGGCTCCCTCAGTCCAGGGAACATCACAGGGCTCCCTCAGTGAGGGGAACATGACAGGGCTCCCTCAGTCCAGGGACCATCACAGGGCTACCTCAGTCCAGGGACCATCACAGGGCTCCCTCAGTCCAGGGACCATCACAGGGCTCCCTCAGTCCAGGGACCATCACAGGGCTCCCTCAGTCCAGGGAACATCACAGGGTTCCCTCAGTCCAGGGACCATCACAGGGCTCCCTCAGTCCAGGGACCATCACAGGGCTCCCTCAGTCCAGGGAACATCACAGGGCTCCCTCAGTGAGGGGAACATGACAGGGCTCCCTCAGTCCAGGGACCATCACAGGGCTCCCTCAGTCCAGGGACCATCACAGGGCTCCCTCAGTCCAGGGAACATCACAGCGCTTCCTCAGTGAGGGGAACATCACAGGGCTCCCTCAGTGAGGGGAACATCACAGGGCTCCCTCAGTGTTTTAGTTGTCTCCTTCAAACCTGGCAAGTTACTTTTGGTATTTAATCAAGAAAGGAGCCAGACAGGAGAAATAACATTCACACAGTTGCATTAATGAATGCAGTCACGTTGATGAACAACAGTGCTTAAAATAACATGCCAGTGCGTTGTATGAATAGAAATCACTGAACACAGACTGTTACTTTGGCAGGTTCTTGCTGCCAGTGAAAGAAAGTTTGTTCAGTCCTCATTAGAAGCTGACTGGGAAATTCAGTTTAGACACCTTGCTGAAAAGCCACATCAGGCTATGGATGAAGGTTGTGTCTTTCTATAGTTCAGTGGTTGATTAATAACTTATTTCACCTGACAAGGCTGCTAATGTTGATCGGTTACTCCAAGTTGGTATTTATTTGTCACCACCCCCAGCAATGCATCCATCCTGCACTAGTGCATTGAGTATATGTGCAGCTTCCCCTTGCAGCCCATTCAGAGTTGTCAAAGCCCAGTGCAACGAGTCACACAGAGCCCAGTGCAATGTGTCACACAGATCCCAGTGCAATGAGTCACACAGAGCCCAGTGCAATGAGTCACACAGAGCCCAGTGCAAGGAGTCACACAGAGCCCAGTGCAAGGAGTCACACATAGCCCAGTGCAAGGAGTCACACAGAGCCCAGTGCAAGGAGTCACACATAGCCCAGTGCAATGAGTCACACAGAGCCCAGTGCAAGGAGTCACACAGAGCCCAGTGCAAGGAGTCACACATAGCCCAGTGCAAGGAGTCACACAGAGCCCAGTGCAAGGAGTCACACATAGCCCAGTGCAAGGAGTCACACAGAGCCCAGTGCAAGGAGTCACACAGAGCCCAGTGCAAGGAGTCACACAGAGCCCAGTGCAAGGAGTCACACAGAGCCCAGTGCAAGGAGTCACACAGAGCCCAGTGCAAGGAGTCACACAGAGCCCAGTGCAAGGAGTCACACAGAGCCCAGTGCAAGGAGTCACACAGAGCCCAGTGCAAGGAGTCACACAGAGCCCAGTGCAAGGAGTCACACAGAGCCCAGTGCAAGGAGTCACACAGAGCCCAGTGCAAGGAGTCACACAGAGCCCAGTGCAAGGAGTCACACAGAGCCCAGTGCAAGGAGTCACACAGAGCCCAGTGCAAGGAGTCACACAGAGCCCAGTGCAAGGAGTCACACAGAGCCCAGTGCAAGGAGTCACACAGAGCCCAGTGCAAGGAGTCACACAGAGCCCAGTGCAAGGAGTCACACAGAGCCCAGTGCAAGGAGTCACACAGAGCCCAGTGCAAGGAGTCACACATAGCCCAGTGCAAGGAGTCACACAGAGCCCAGTGCAAGGAGTCACACATAGCCCAGTGCAAGGAGTCACACAGAGCCCAGTGCAAGGAGTCACACAGAGCCCAGTGCAAGGAGTCACACAGAGCCCAGTGCAAGGAGTCACACAGAGCCCAGTGCAAGGAGTCGCGCAGAGCCCAGTGCAAGGAGTCGCGCAGAGCCCAGTGCAAGGAGTCGCGCAGAGCCCAGTGCAAGGAGTCGCGCAGAGCCCAGTGCAAGGAGTCGCGCAGAGCCCAGTGCAATAAGTCACACAGAGCCCAGTGCAACGAGTCACACAGAGCCCAGTGCAACGAGTCACACAGAGCCCAGTGCAATGAGTCACACAGCCCAGTGCAACGAGTCACACAGAGCCCAGTGCAATGTTTCACACAGGTGTTGCTTTTCACTTTGACAATGTGTTACAACATGTACCCTGATGTTCCTACACAAACCATTATATAACTCAGCTGGATGGCTTTAGAGTCTCTGGAATGGTTTTTGGTCAACTCACACTAACTGGTGTAGGAGGCAGGTTTATTGGGTCTATATTTTCAAAAAGTAGCTGCTTACTTACCGTGCAGCTGTGTGGAGAGTGAAAAGAATGCAGACCATTAAAATGTACAGGAAACCAACAATTCTGGGTTTTTTCCCAAAGTTCTTGAGTAGAATTAAGCCACAAAAGTTATACAGTGACTTCTCCAATTATAATATTGTAGACAGGATTGTAACTGAAACCTCTGATTTAACATAACTTCAAAAAAAGAATAATTTCATGATGGAATGAATAAGAAAAGAAAAACTGGCCAGCATTCGAGGGAGGCTGAATCTGTTCAGTACAGCAACAGCTAAATAAATATTTGCCAGAGTAATAGGATTTTTATAAACTTTAGACAAGCAATGGTACTTGACATATTTGAAGAAATAAAAAACAAAAGTACTTTAATTCCTGTGGAAACTTGGAGAGATTTTAATTGTAAACACTAGAGATTTAAATAGATGAAACCGAATCCTTACTTTGATTGTGTAGCTCTTGAAATATGCATTTTGAATGTCTTTTATTCTTTTTTTAAACAAATAATAAAAAAGAAACATGTCTGAAAAAGACGTCTTTGAAGAGTTGCTGGATGGAACTGTTTTTTTGTCTGTTTCTTCCAGTAGATGCAAGTCTATTGTTTGGTTTATGCTATTAATACGTTAAAGTACGTTTCTTCTGTCGACATGTTCAGATGTGTGTTATATAAACAAAACAAAAAAAGGATTCTGGTGAAAGTGTGATTGAGGAGTAAAGGCTTTTGAATTTTTTCTTTATTGAAACAGATCTATTTATGGTGCATTCTCACTGTCCCCGTGGGAGTTATGCTACAACATGTGTTTATACAAAAACAAAAAACAAACATTCCATCCAGAACGCCTGCACAAAAGTAACTGAATTGTAGAACGAGCTTTAGGTGTCGGCGTGACATTGGTGATATAGATTGAGTAACAGCAGAGGTAGCAGTGAATGAACCACACAGTAATCATTGGAGTCTGTTGCATTGTGATCCTTCCTGTATTTACTTTTTAATTTGTATATGCTACCGCTGGGTAATGTGATCAGACAACATGGTTTGAATTTCCACTCTTATGCCGACGACCCCCAGATTTATTTTAAAAAGAGTTCAGATGATGCAAACGTATACTCCAGACTATCAACTTGCCTTGACAAAATAAGGGTTTGGATGTCAATTTTTTTTTTTTGTAGTTAAATGCGAATAAAACTGAATTTCTTTTAATTGGCTCTAAAACAGCATTAAATAAAATCCCACAACCAATGACCATTGGCAGCCCTTCCCCATTAGCTCTTCACAAGCTTTGAAAAGTCTTGGAGTCTTATTTGATTCTACTCGTAGTTTTCAGCATCACATTTCAACTGTAGTGAAGTCTGCTTATAATCATTTGCGGAATATATCTCAAGTCCGTTTGTATTTTGCAGAATCTGACGTAGAAATTTTAATTCATGCGCTTGTTTCATCCCGTCTGGACTGCTGTAACGTCCTATTGGCTCGTCTACCTTGTAAACTAATCAATCGCTTACAGCAGGTACAGCTGCACGAATTCTGACAGGTACAAAAAGATTTGAACATATTACACCTGTTCTTGCCCGCTTGCATTGGCTTTCGGTGAAGTACAGAGTTATTTTTAACATTTTATTAATGACAATTAAGGAATGGCCCTGCTTACATTAATGATATGCTTTCACCTTATGTCCCTGGCCGCCAGTTGAGATCTGCTGATACTGGGGTTCTGGAGACTACAATGATACCACGTAGATCTTGTGGTGGAAGAGCCTTTAGTCATTATACACCTGTATTATGGAACAATCTTCCAATTGAAATCCATAAAGCTGACTCAATAAATGCATTTAAATCAAAGCTTAAAACACATCT
Organism: Acipenser oxyrinchus oxyrinchus; assembly: GCA_030684275.1. NCBI lineage: Eukaryota > Metazoa > Chordata > Actinopteri > Acipenseriformes > Acipenseridae > Acipenser > Acipenser oxyrinchus. The sequence goes on from CM060248.1 coordinate 11,148,713, forward strand.
TTATGCAGAAGCATTTTTTGTAGATTGGGATGGCCTATTTTAGAATTTTGTTAATGTATTTTATTTTATTTATTTATTTTTTCCAATTTGTTTTTGGATGTTTTTTGATATTTTATTGTATATTATTTTATTGTATAGTATAATTATTTGTAATGTGAAGTGCTTTAGGATGCCTTGCCATGAAAGACGCTATACACAATAAACTTGATTGATTGATTGATTGATTGATATTCTTTCTTTATACTACAGATAGAAATAAACTAAAGAGACTGCACATGCACTGCCAGATGTTTGATTTTCAAAACCTTTACTATCATGACCCTTTATGATTACATTTAACATTGATGGTATTTAGTCACCAATTAGATCAATTGAATATACCAGTGCAGCATTGTCTCTGGCAGTGTTGTATCTTGTTGTGTTTAAGACTTGTTGTGTTGGAATCAGCACAGTCTTGATAGAAGCAGTGTCTTTATCTCTGGTTTGCAGTTCTGATTCAGTGATCTGTGTGAGTGGCATGCTTACCTTTTAAAGTGTTTCATTTGCTTTAATATATCTCAGTTGTTTTTGTTTTCAGGTACTACACATGGTTAAAGAAATGTTTATGAGTTTACAAGCCTTACTTTTAGGTCAGGTTGCACTTTGACAAATGTCATACCGCTTCAACGCCTTCTTATCTGCTATTGACCAATCAGCTTCTTCCCCTTTTGACTGGCTTGCTTTGCAGCCAGTGACATTTGTTGACCCTAAAGGCACTGCTGAGGTGAAATGGCCTAGGAAGTGAAACACTATCAGACTTCCTAAGAGGAACTGTGAACTTTGTTTAACCTAGTGTAGTACCAGAGAGGTTTCAAAATCCATGTCTGCTTCAAAACTGCACATTGGAGTGCTGGACATAGTATAGCGAATGGAACAGACCAAGGGTTATGGAATGATTTGTTTTTTAGGTACAATGACTCTGAGTCTGTTTATAGCTAATGACTATCGATATAGCTGGTATGTTAATAGATGCTATATTGTGTGTCTGGCCATCTAGGGTAAAGAAGAGGTTTACTTCGTAGTCTTGACCAAAGAAGAAGGCTCAGGTCTGGGCTTCAGCATTGCAGGAGGAGTGGACTTGGAGCAGAAATGTGTAACAGTGAGTAACTGATCTGTGTGTGGGGCCAGACCTTGAAATTGCTCTGCCAAAATGTCTGCTCAAGGCTGTGCCCAGAATTTAGATTCCACCAGCATTTGTATTGTATTCACTGAGGAGTCCTGAAAAATCAGTCATCTTCAAAACTGTACTAGGGCACCACCTAGAGTTTACAAAACTGTAATTTCAATCGGGCATGTTTTGATTGTTTTATTGACTCCTACTAAGTGAGTGTGCTAAAAGTGGTAGAATTGGAATGAGGGTAAATCATCCCATCATCCTCCTGCTCACTGGTAAATCCAACTCAGTTACATATGTGAGCAGGAGGATGATGGGAAATGTAGTTCTGAGAGGTCCATGTGGGTACATGTGAAGCCATCTTGAGGCAGGGAATGCAATTTAAAAGTTTAAAAAAGAGGTCAAAATTTAAAAAAAAATTCAAATTAAAACAGTACACACACCTTACGTAAACAGTTCTAGCAACACATGGGAAGATGTAGCACAGTAAAATAAACAGAGCCTTATGTACCCTTTAAGTGACTTGCTCAGGGTCACACACAGTGAGTCAGTGGCTGGGATTGAACCTGGAACCATTTGGTAACGAGCCCCTTTCTTTAACCACTGGACCACCAAGCCTCATCAATTCAGTGTAAATTTACCATGTTAAACTTTTATAAGGGGTCGTTGACTCTCCGGCTCTTGCAGGTGCACCGTGTTTTCTCTAGAGGTATAGCAGGTCTGGAAGGTACCATTCAGCGGGGGGACAACATTATCTCAATCAGTGGAACCCCTCTGGGAGGAGTCTCCCATGGAGATGCCCTTTCTGTGCTGCATCAGGCCCGTCTGCCTAAACAGGCCCTGGTGGTTATCAGAAGAGGAAAGGAGTCTGAGCCATTGTCTCCCAGACAGGAAGTGCCTGCTTCCGGAGGAAGGCGGTCCCAATCTACAAGTGACGTTACCATGGAAACAGGGACAGGTGGGAAAGTCACGTGCAGCATTCTACTGTGGAGCTATTTCTATCCCACAGTAACAGTGGTGCTGCAGCACTGTACTGTAGATTCAAATGCAGCACCTATTTGTGTGCCACATGTACAGTATGGTAAACTGTACTGAATTAAAGATGCATGGATGACCTCCATGCTGTACTAGTAAATAGTACTACATTTCAAGTTTCACAGCAAATGCTCAGCCCCTTTGAAGGGATCTAAAAGGGTTATGGGTTAGGGTTAGAAGTCTGGGATTGTTTTTCAGTTTGAATACATTTGCTTTTAATATGTTGCAGGTCCAGCTCTGGACTTGGGTGATGCCATCAGTGTAGAGTTACAGAAGACCTCTGCTGGCCTGGGTTTCAGTCTCGATGGAGGAATGGCTTCAGTCCACGGGGACAGGCCTCTGTATATTAAACGCATATTCAAAGGTACGCTACTTTGCCAAAATAGGAATTCAACCTTGAACGAAGTAAGTCTTGTGTAACTATTGTTGGTAGTAGAAATAAAGACAAAGCAAGGATTCAGGGGCTTCCAAGTGAAGCATCCGGTAAAGACGCTCCTCGTGGAGTGCAGGATGCGCCCTATAGCCTGGACGTCGCGAGTTCCAGTCCAGGCTATTCGACTGCCGACCATAGACGGGAGTTCCCAGGAGATGGAGCACAATTGGCCAAGCGCCGCCCGGGGGGCAGGGAGGGCTTAGGTTGGCCAGGATGTCCTCGGCTCACTGCGCACCAGCGACCCCTGTAGTCTGGCCGGGCGCCGGTGGGCTTGCCTGTAAGCTGCCCAGAGCTGCGTTGTCCTGTTGGTCTTCGCTGCTCCCGAGTCAGTGTGGGGGTGGTAGCGGTGAGCTGAGCCTAAAAATAATTGGCTATTCCAAATTGGGAGAAAAAATGATAAAAACAATTGGCGACTGACTACTAAAAAAAAAAAGAAAATAGGATTCAGATCTGTTTGGCATAGTCTTTCTATTTCCATGTTTTTGTGTTTCTTGTCCTTTTTCAAAGTGGCAACTATTTCCATTCTGAGCAGCTTTCGTGTACTGTAGGGATGCATCTCTACTCTCTGCCCATGCCGCCTCCCATTCGTCTGTCCTAACTCTCCTCGACCTCTCTGCTGCCTTTGACACAGTCGACCACTCTATTCTACTGTCCTCCCTCGCTGACCTGGGACTCTCCGGCATTGCTCTTGCCTGGTTCTCCTCCTACGTCTCTGATCACACGTACTGGGTGTCCTGCCGTGGCTCACCCTCTGCCTCTTGCTCTCCGTCGACAGGTGTCCCCCAAGGCTCAGTCCGGGACCCCTCCTGTTTTCTCTCTACATCTGCTCCCTGGGTCCCATCCTCCTCCCATGGCTTCTCATATCATCTCTATGCTGATGATGCTCAGATGCTTCTTCTCCTTTCCTCCTCTGACTCCCACATCTCTCGTATGTCTGCCTGTCTCAGCTTTTTCCTCCTGGATGCACTCACATCATCTTAAACAACCTCTCCATGTCAGACCTCCTTTGCTTCCCTCTCTTCCTCTCTCTCTATTCCTCTTGAATCCACCACCCTCTGTCCCTCCTCATCCACCAAGAACCTTGGTGTCACCCTCAACCCCTCCCTCTCCTACTCTCAGCACATCTCTACTCTGGCACGCTCCTGTCGCTTTTTCCTCAGCAACATACAGAGAATTCACCCCTTCCTCACTGATTACTCCACGCAGCTCCTAGTTCAGCCCCTGGTACTGTCCTGCCTTGACTACTGCAACTCCCTCCTGGCCAGCCTCCCTGCTTCTCCTATCCGTCCGCTCCAGCTCCTTCAAAACTCTGCTGCTCGCCTTGTCTTTTCCCTTCCTCATTTCTCCCATGCTACTCCGCTGCTCTGCTCCTTCCACTGGCTCCCTATGACATCCAATTCAAAACTCTTGTACTTGCCAATCGCTGTCTTGACCTTTCTGCACCCTCCTACCAGTGTTGTAGCCAAAGCTGACATTCTACCAAGGTCAAATTTAGGTTTCAAGCTATAGCTGCAGTAATTATATGACTGCTTGGTATTTACTATTCAACCTCCAAATCTATGTTACACAGCAAACCTCAGAGAAAATTAAAGAGTCTTTGTACTTTACCAGAATTTTTACACGAACATCAGCATTTAGCAAAAAAAAACGCCATAACCTCGGTGTCCTCATAGCTAGTTACGGCCATGCCTCCTACTCAGCTGTAGCAGTACTTGCATCATCTTCTACTTGCACTGAACTGCTCCACACTTTGCTCTGTTCTACTTCTGCTCGCAATCATAATTATACTTGCTGTATCTTGTACTTGATTTTACTCTTAAAGGTAACCTGTACTTGCTCTTATTTGAAATCGATCTTATCCATTTATTGTACTTACTACTTGCTCTTAATGAAATATACTCTTTTAACCAAGTATTTGTAAGTTTAACTGCTCTTAGTCGTAATCGCTCTCAAACGTAATTATTTACTATATTTTTTGTTTTCTCTCATTTGGATTTGCTGTTACTACTGATTTTATTGTATTATATAACTGCTCTTTCTTATCTGTCATGTGATACTTTGTAACAACTGTAAGTCACCCTGGATAAGGGCATCTGCTAAGAAATAAATAATAATAATAATAATAATAATAATAATAATAATAATAATAATAATAATAATAATAATGTACAGCAGGAAGTATAATATGTGGCCACTAGATGGTGCTATGTGAGTAAAAAAACATCCTATTTGAATAAGAGGTAAACTTTACACATTCGATTGCTTTCCAGTGCAACCCAGTCAAACTTTATTGCCATGTGTTCCAAGCCAGTCATGAGAATGCTGCATGGAACTAGAGCAGGACTGGTCGCACTGCAAAGCAATCTAATGTACCACCCAGACAGCAACATCCATCCTTGTGACCCACAGGTGGTGCCGCCGAGCTGTCCCGGGTGATCGAGGTTGCAGATGAAGTGCTGGCCATCAATGGAAGGTCTCTGCAGGGACTCATGCACTACGATGCCTGGAACATTATCAAGGCGGTCTCGGAGGGGCCAGTCCAGTTAATTATAAGAAAACACCAAACTTCTGTATGACCATGAACCCCTGCCTACTCTGCTAGCTAATAGCTGGAAATGGAACTTGATCACTGTGGTGCCAAAAAAAGCATGGGTGGCAGGCCACTGTATTGCATAAATAAGAGAAGGTGGTCTTTTCACTTTTCTACCTAAACAGATTTGTTACTGTGTATATAAATCTATTCCTATTTGTGTATATATCTGAGGCATTAACACTGCTGTCAAGCCCCACAGAGCTGGAGTGTTGTCATGGTCTGTCACCTGATCAGAGGGGCGGAGCCGTGATCCTTTTGTTCATGTACATAATCCTGCTTTTGGACTGCGTCCCATATTTATTTATTCACATCGCTGATGAGGGTAAAACCGGAGGGCTGGTGGCTACACAGGCTGGAGGGTTTCTTGTGCATGTTTTTTTGCGAATTTCGTTTTTCAGAAAGGAGGGACAGTGCCGCTGGTTGTGGTCAGGCATGGTCCAGTGGACATCCCTTCACAGCTCTGCCAGCTCATCTCAATCCTGCTCAACCCTCCCCATGCCTGCTCCTCTCTGCCAGTCTGTGTGGTGTGGGCTGAGACCACCAGACTATACTTTACATTTTCTTCATCAAGTGACAACTATTGCTTGCCACGTGAGAGGATTTAACATACTGCACAGGAATTCGATCTGATTTTTGTTTGCTTTTGTTTATAGTTAAGTCTGGGGTATCTGTGATAAATAAAGAGGACTCTAGGTGGTGTAGAAATCCCGTCTTTTGAAAGGTGATGGGATGTCTCTCATTCGATCTCCTGCTTGAGTTCTTTACATTTGACTGAGTAGAAAGGTGTGTGGTGTTTGGATTTGACAGTTGTCCATGTTTTAACTGTGCAGGACAACAACCCTTTGATTTAGTCTCTATACAATTTTGATTAATTCTCAAATAACTTTTCCACTAATCCTGTGTGCAGCATTTCAAATTAAAACAAGCATTCCACCTCGGATGCTGTTTGTCTAAGCGATGTCATTTGCAATGAAATGTATACTGTGGTATAAATGGTATTCCAATGGACATATTATAAAGCAGAGACAGGCCTTTACTACTTAAAATGACATTCTGCAGCAAATTTGGATGGAAAGGTGATTTGACATCCTTGTTGTAAAAGCTACATGCTACTTGGAAATATTCAGCAGGACTGCCCTTATTAGTTCCCCATTATTCTTTACATCACTGCAGTGAAAAAGCATGCATGTGTTATCTGTTGTGTATAGGTGTGGGGCTGTTACAAAAGAACACATCCTGAAAGCACAACAATCCTGTACATTGCAATAAATGTACTCCCCCCCCCCTCCCCCGTCCCGTCGGCTTGTCTCAGTTCATTGCTTGTGTGTTGCAATCTGTAACACCCAGCTTTTGTTTTGAGATATGCTTACTACAGTACATGGTTGGGAATTTGCAAGTGAAATTACCACAGGTCTGTCATTTTATAATCAGACACACAGGGATTATCAAATCAAACCTTAAACTGAAGGAACAAGTGTGGCTTGGAACTTGGTGTCAGGAGACTAGGTTTTAGGCCACACCAGGGGTGACTTGGGGTTTGATAAAACAAAGTCGCCTCAAACTCAGTCCCCTGGAACCAGGCTTCAAGTCACTGTTCCTGAAAAAGTGGCTTTGTGTTCCCTCAGCTTAACATGGACATTTTCAGAACTTTTATACTTGATCTTTCCAATGGGGACCAGTATGATACACTATTTAAAACACCACAGCCCAGTGTTTTAGAGACTTCTATTGAACCTTTCTGATGCAACGATTGCTGAGGTTGGGTGGTTAAGTACGTCAGTGTCAGGGCATCCAGCTTTTGCACCTAGATTAGTTTTATTCATTGTTAACCTGAAAATGTGCATTATTTTTATATGAATATTATGAATATTTAATGTAAATTGCAAGAATAATTTGAGTATGAAATTGTTTTAAAAAAAAAAAAAAAAGATATTTAACAAATTGTGTCCGGCATCTTGTTTTTGTTTTATAGTTATTATGTTTGAATCAAAACAAGTATTGCAAGTATTTTGATTACACATCAAACACACAATGATAGATTAGAGTTCTACAGTAGTGTGCACATTTATTACAACACCCCACTGCTTCTGTTGTTTTGATAAGAAACCAAACCGCTGGAATGAAAATCTTGGGTAATTGTCAATATCGGCAAATAAGTGATTGTCTAATTTAGTTCATGACTTTAATAGACCACACATGCAATTCATTTAAAATAGTAAGATAAAAGGAACACGCAGCCACACATGGTCAAATGCATGAGACTTTTTAGAAGTTGTTTAAGATGCTGAATTAAAGCACAAAGCGGTCTTAACATTTTCACACACGAGTGCCTATTGTTTCTATATCACTGACTACTGAGTGGAAATGTAAATTCTCCAACCCAGAGGTTTTCATGCGGGCAGGAATATAAAGGATGCAGATGATAAATTCTGAGGTGTTCTGATACATTTGCACACTGCTGTATCTCTAAAGATATCTAAACAAATGCCCCACTAACGACTAGCGTTCTGTGTAATCCACAGTCAGGCATGTTCAAATGCTTCCTCATCGAAAGGCTTTGTAGAGAACTAGAAAAGAGAAAGCTAATCTATTCTGTGCATCTTGATATGCATAGAGCTTAGAACTGTCAGCCATGGTGTGCTTTTATCCCAAACTATGATGTCATACTTGATTGTCTCCTTAGTTCCTTCCCAGTTTGTATAGTACAGTTTGTATACTAATACTAATATTGTATTGTACAGTTTGTATACTAATATTATGTTTTGATTAACAGTATTGTCAATAATAAAAATGCATGTCCTGGAAATAATTACAAACATTAAAATCATGTTAAATTATATAAATTATACTTTTTTAAATTTATTTATTTAGATTAAATAAGTATGTAAAGATTTTGACATGGGCTTTAAAGTAACGCAAGTATTTTTGCTTGACAATTTGAAAACTAGTTAGGAAAGTGGACAATGACACAGCCTGTTGTATTATGAGTGTCTGTAATAAAAAAAAAAAGAAGATAAGCTCTCAGTGCAATTAAAAACAAAGGGGGATTCTGACTAATTTGATCAGGTTTGTCATGTAATCCCAGACAGACTCGATGATGTTGAGATCAGGGCTCTGTGGGGGCCATACCATCACTTCCAGGACTCCTTGTTCTTCTTTACGCTGAAGATAGTTCTTAATGACTTTCGCTGTATGTTTGGGGTCGTTGTCATGCTGCAGAATAAATTTGGGGCCAATCAGATGCCTCCCTGATGGTATTGCATGATGGATAAGTATCTGCCTGTACTTCTCAGCATTGAGGAGACCATTAATTCTGACCAAATCCCCAACTCCATTTGCAGAAATGCAGCCCAAAACTTACAAGGAATCTCCACCATGCTTCACTGTTGCCTGCAGACACTCATTCGTGTACGCTCTCCAGCCCTTCGGCGAACAAACTGCCTTCTGCTACAGCCAAATATTTCAAATTTTGACTCATCAGTCCAGAGCACCTGCTGCCATTTTTCTGCACCCCAGTTCCAGTGTTTTCGTGCATAGTTGAGTCGCTTGGCCTTGTTTCCACGTCGGAGGTATGGCTTTTTGGCTGCAAGTCTTCCATGAAGGCCACTTCTGACCAGACTTCTCCGGACAGTAGATGGGTGTACCAGGGTCCCACTGTTTTCTGCCAGTTCTGAGCTGATGGCACTGCTGGACATCTTCCGATTGCGAAGGGAAGTAAGCATGATGTGTCTTTCATCTGCTGCAGTAAGTTTCCTTGGCTGACCACTGCGTCTCACGGTCCTCAACGTTGCCCGTTTCTTTGTGCTTCTTCAAAAGAGCTTGGACAGCACATCTGGAAACCCCTGTCTGCCTTGAAATTTCTGCCTGGGAGAGACCTTGCTGATGCAGTATAACTACCTTGTGTCTTGTTGCTGTGCTCAGTCTTGCCATGGTGTATGACTTTTGACAGTAAACTGTCTTCAGCAACCTCACCTTGTTAGCTGAGTTTGGCTGTTCCTCACCCAGTTTTATTCCTCCTACACAGCTGTTTCTGTTTCAGTTAATGATTGTGTTTCAACCTACATATTGAATTGATGATCATTAGCACCTGTTTGGTATAATTGTTTAATCATACACCTGACTATATGCCTACAAAATCCTTGACTTTGTGCAAGTGTACTTAGAAGAATTGATGCTGTTTTGAAGGCAAAGGGTTGTCACACCAAATATGGATTTGATTTAGATTTTTCTTCTGTTCACTCACTTTGCATTTAGTTAATTGATAAATATAATCTATTAACATGTCTATTTTGAAAGCATTCTTACTTTACAGCATTTTTTCACACCTGCCTAAAACTTTTGCACAGTACTGTATATATATATATATATATATATATATATATATATATATATATATATATATATATATATATACACACACATACTATGTTTTGCATCACTACTGAATAAAATGTTCTCTTGGCTCCCATGTGTAAATGTAAGCGTGGCTGGTAGAACGGGAGTTTTCTTTATTTGTGCTCCAACGTGACGATGATTTCTGTACAGTAAACCACGTTTCATATGGTTGTAGTAATGGGATTAAGATTTGCATGCAGTACCTGCATGCAAAGACGATGAGTTATACTTTCAGTCACAAAGGAGGAGCATGCGAAGCAGCTGTCACCGCAAGCCAGCGTATTAGCCAGAATGCCAAAGACCGGGCTCATCTGTATTGGTGGTTAGAGAACTTTTAACCTCATCTCATCTCACTGACAGTCCCTAATGCCGTTCATCACACAACACTGCCCGTTACATTAACAAATCGGTTATTAAAATCTTACTTGGCTCTTTACAGTATTTTACATTATCTATACCATTAAAGACAAACGGTACAACTACAACAATTATGTATTTTATTGCCTTTAAGAGCATGCATAAGTTAGTTTACAATGAGCAAAAGTAATGACAAAAACATTTAAATACATTTTATGTTATTTTACAATGAGAGAAAAAAAGTACTGACAAAAAACATTTAAAGCAGTTAATGTTGTTTTGCAATCAGTAAAAGTAATGACAAAAACATCTGCAGAAGAAAAGTATATTTTTACACAACAAGCATAATTCCACCAATCAAAAACACGAAGCATTTTGACTTTAATCTAATGCATGAACCTTCTTTAATCGCATGGATCCAGATAGACCAGTATATATTGTAGGCGTGTTTATTTCTACATTAAAACGTCTTATCAGTAAAGTAACTGTATTCGTTTATTATTATCACATAGCAAGTCAATCACTATAAAGCAACACGTTTTCACGTCATTAAGTATAGCATTGCTATGGAGGATGGAGTTCCGCTTTCCTAACTCTCCTCCTCCAGTGTTAACCAATGAAAGCATGTGGATAGGGTAAAGGCATGGAAAACACCCTGTGTGCAGTTCACCAGCATTCCTTTGCTTCTCTTTATCTTGACACACGATATGGAAAGGTAAACATGTTTTATTTCCCAATGTCTTCTGAAGAGTCCTGGCGCACCCAGCAGAGTTCCAAGAACACCCGTTCTGAAGAACACCCGTTCTGAAGAACACCCGTTCTGAAGAACACCCGTTCTGAAGAACACGCGCGGACACTCCCAAGAGTCTTTCAAGCCCAGGCTTCGATCCTTGGCAATGTACACGTGCATTTTTGCGTTTCTGATACATCACAAAGAAGGTTGCTACCTTTTTCGCAAACATTGTTGTTTCATTTTATTTATTTTTTTCTCACTTTTTTTTAAGCACTGCCGCGTTATTTCTGGCTAAAATGCCCAGAAGTTTGTATTTTAAATTGACCACATCTCCAATTTTTCGGAGGTTGAGGGCGCATTCCGTGATGCTCTTCTGATCTGAAATAAAACAATAAAATAGTTTCAATTAAAGAATGGCAAAAAATAAAAATAGCAAATCACAGGTATACAATTAACTGTGTTACATGTATCAGCCCCCTTCACCACCGCCTCATTTTCTTCCTAAATTTACATGCTAATAACAATGTACACTAGTAATAATACCGGTATATCACGGACTAAATAGAGGGACACTTGTCCAGTCAAAACTTTATAGAAAAAAAAATACTATTAATAAAAATTTAAATTTAAAGTACAACTAAAAACGTATAGCAAATATAATTATTTTCTATCTATATCACGTCTGTGCGCGCTTTAGAATTTGGAAATAAACAAAAACAGTTCAAATCCATGTGGTCGTAGTGATAGAATGCAGATAGTAGTTTTAGGTTTATAATCGTTAAACTTGACTAGTTTGAGTATTCGTATTGAAATACACTTGTGTTTATTTTATAAGTAACCATGCAATGCCATTTAGCTAGAGTAAACGTTCAGGTTTGTATTAATTGTAGCAGATACTATATTATAATTACCTTTATTTGACATTTTTTGGTTGTTTGGTTTCTTTGTCGAAGATGTCTTTATTTCTTGCTTCATGTTGTTAAAACAATGCAAGTCGCACTGTTTTTTTTTTTGTTTTTTTTTTAAAGTCCAACCAGCTGATAAAGCAGGTCCTCTCCCGGTAGAGATCTAATTCGTCTGTCAAACTTGTTGCAAATTAAGGACACTAAGAGCGAGCCTCTGAAGGGAAACCCCGAATGCATCATGTGAAGCTTAACACGTGACCCAACATTTCAGTTCTTGTTTTCACACGGCTTTGTCGAGAAATTATTTAACCAGCTACGTATATGGTGAGGGTGATATTAGAACGAACAAGCACATGACTTATTTCAGCGAGTGAGTAAACTGGATCCATATATATATATATATATATATATATATATATATATATATATATATATATATATATATATATATATATATATATATATATATATATATATATATATATAATACTCTAGCATTACATCGTGGGCCCAAGCACTATAATTTATTATTGGATACTACTGGATGGAGATGTGCCTAATAATATATCTTTACTTTTTATAAGGGAATTTCTAACAAGACATACTGCTTCTGTTTTTTGAAGTCTTTCTCACAATATTCATGAAATGACGGCCAGAAAAGACAATAGGACTATTTCGCGTGTTCTAAATTTCACCTGCAATAGTATTCAAACAGGTAATTCCTTACAGCAGTTCATATGCTGGGATCAGACTTATCATCCCACGACTGGTTAAATGAACGTGTTTTTGTGTTTGTACATTATGTCTTTATCTCGGTGTACTAGCTGCTGTGCTTTAGGATAGCAAAACATGTTTGTACAGGTAAGTTACAAACAAGCATCTGGAACAGCTAACATAAATGAAAACAACACAAAGGCTCAAAGTCTTGGTGTCGAAATGCCGTGCCACGTTAGATCAGTAAACCCTTTTCCAGTCTTGACACACACTTCTACTGTCACCTTGTTTTCCTGCACATATCCCATTTACTGTAAGCAGGTGTGGTTCAGTTGCATTTGTACCCTCAGTGTGTTCTATATTTAGCTCCCGGTATCAGGATCGTGACGTAGGTATAAACATGACGCAAGTGATCATTTGCCCCGCCTCCCAGAATTTCCATTCTCAGCGAATATGATGACTTCAATATTTTTAAAGTCAGACAAAGTTTTTTTAAGATGTTTTTTTTTTATTTTATTTTATTTATTTATTTATTTATTTATTTAGCGTCGTTTGTAAGCCCTCGGGGTCTAACTGTTTTCTACAATCAGGAACGGAAAGAAGCTATATAAAATGTCAAAAGGAAATTGTGTTTGTGCTGTGCACAGCAAATTAACTTTTCTATGACGAGTTTTCAAACGTGGTCCAAAAATATACAGAATATTTATTTGTATTTATTTATTTGGCAGACGCTTTTATCCAAGGTGCCTTACAGGCGTGAGGATATGAGCAATCTTCATTGCAGGCTTTCTGTGTCTGTGTCTGTCGAGGAGAAGAGCTGCGTCCAGGGCACCAGATGGGCTGCAGATTCGGAGTTCTGTCACGTGTTCGCTTTCCAGCACGCCTGTTGAAGTAGCCAATGACATTAACTTTAATTGACGAGTAAGTCGCAGTTTGAGGGGTTATAAAGTTATCACAAAATCAATCTGCAAAAACAAATGCTAATTTCCCTGCTCAGTTCTAAGGGTTTGTTTAGTTTATCTTTTTGCACCATATATGTAAGTACACCATTGTAACAGAAATTAGTTAGGGTTCGGGTTAGGATTAGGGTTAGGAATAGGGTTAGGCTTATATCTGCTAGGCAGAGGGACTTGCGACTGTTCCATTGTACTGAATAGGGAGACATGGAATATATAGTTCAGCACACACGGGTCACATCTGTGTTTCTGTCTGGATTAAAACTGGTAATCCACGATAATGGTTTTTGTGTTTGTGCTTCAACACTGGGGAATCTAATAATAATTTTCATTTTCCCCCACTCACTTTTGTTGTTATTGATGTAACCCTGCATCCATCTCAAGCAGTACAGATACTGTACTCTATTCTCCTTATTGATGTAACCCTGCATCCATCTCAAGCGGTACAGATACTGTACTCTATTCTCCTTATTGATGTTACCCTGCATCCATCTCAAGCGGTACAGATACTATACTCTATTCTCCTTATTGATGTTACCCTGCATCCATCTCAAGCAGTACAGATACTATACTCTATTCTCCTTATTGATGTTACCCTGCATCCATCTCAAGCAGTACAGATACTATACTCTATTCTCCTTATTGATGTAACCCTGCATCCATCTCAAGCGGTACAGATACTATACTCTATTCTCCTTATTGATGTTACCCTGCATCCATCTCAAGCGGTACAGATACTATACTCTATTCTCCTTATTGATGTTACCCTGCATCCATCTCAAGCGGTACAGATACTATACTCTATTCTCCTTATTGATGTTACCCTGCATCCATCTCAAGCGGTACAGATACTATACTCTATTCTCCTTATTGATGTTACCCTGCATCCATCTCAAGCGGTACAGATACTATACTCTATTCTCCTTATTGATGTTACCCTGCATCCATCTCAAGCAGTACAGATACTATACTCTATTCTCCTTATTGATGTTACCCTGCATCCATCTCAAGCAGTACAGATACTATACTCTATTCTCCTTATTGATGTTACCCTGCATCCATCTCAAGCAGTACAGATACTATACTCTATTCTCCTTATTGATGTTACCCTGCATCCATCTCAAGCGGTACAGATACTATACTCTATTCTCCTTATTGATGTTACCCTGCATCCATCTCAAGCGGTACAGATACTATACTCTATTCTCCTTATTGATGTTACCCTGCATCCATCTCAAGCGGTACAGATACTATACTCTATTCTCCTTATTGATGTTACCCTGCATCCATCTCAAGCGGTACAGATACTATACTCTATTCTCCTTATTGATGTTACCCTGCATCCATCTCAAGCGGTACAGATACTATACTCTATTCTCCTTATTGATGTTACCCTGCATCCATCTCAAGCGTACAGATACTATACTCTATTCTCCTTATTGATGTTACCCTGCATCCATCTCAAGCGGTACAGATACTATACTCTATTCTCCTTATTGATGTTACCCTGCATCCATCTCAAGCAGTACAGATACTATACTCTATTCTCCTTATTGATGTAACCCTGCATCCATCTCAAGCGTACAGATACTATACTCTATTCTCCTTATTGATGTTACCCTGCATCCATCTCAAGCGGTACAGATACTATACTCTATTCTCCTTATTGATGTTACCCTGCATCCATCTCAAGCGTACAGATACTATACTCTATTCTCCTTATTGATGTTACCCTGCATCCATCTCAAGCGGTACAGATACTATACTCTATTCTCCTTATTGATGTTACCCTGCATCCATCTCAAGCGGTACAGATACTATACTCTATTCTCCTTATTGATGTTACCCTGCATCCATCTCAAGCGGTACAGATACTATACTCTATTCTCCTTATTGATGTTACCCTGCATCCATCTCAAGTGGTACAGATTCTATCCTCTATTCTCCCGTCTTCCCTTGCTGCCCCATGGCTCTCTGGCACTGCTCTTGCTTGGTTCTCATCCTACCTCTCCGAGCGCACGTACCGGGTGTCCTGGAGTGGCTCACCCTCCACCTCTTGCTCTCTTTTGACAGGTGTCCCCCAAGGCTCAGTCCTGGGACCCCTCCTGTTTTCTCTCTACACCCGCTCCCTGGGTCCCCCTCATCTCCTCCCATTTCGTATCACTTCCTCTCCTTTCCCACCTCTGACTCCAACATTTCCTCCTGTATCTCTACCTGTCTCTCGGCCATCTCCTCCTGGATACATTGTACTTATGTTAAAGTATTTACAAAGTAACTACCATGTAAATACACACTGTAAAATGTTACCAAAAAAGAATACACAAACTACAAGGCATTCTATACCGATGTACTGCAGATCCCCAGGACTCCATTCTTTGCCCTGTATGGTTTTCTTTAATATATGCTAGTGCTGGGGGAGATATTTCCTAAACATAGTGTACATTTTCACAGCTATCCTGATGACACACAGCTTTATATTTCTGGGGATACCTCTGCAGTCTCTGATTTAATTGAGTGTCTAAAAGATGATTGAATTGAGTGTCTGGATGTCTCAATTGTTTGCAGTTAAACTCAGATAAGACAGAAATTTTGGTTGGAATTTGCCAATTCCCTAAAAACAAAATGTTAAAATTGTTCTTCTCTGTTTGTTTCTCTATTAATATTGATGTTTTTTGGTGTTTTGATTTATTTTACTGCAACTTGTTCATGCTCATGTTTTTTTTTAAATTGTTTTAATTGATTTTATTGTCATTTTTTGTTGTATTGACTTGTAAAGAGCTTTAAGATTCTGTTGTATGAGAGGTGCTTTATAAATAAATACACTTAGGCTACTTACTTACAAGTCTCCTGGGACGCAAGTGAAACAATTTGTTTCTGGTCAAAAGTTGATAAACAAATGTACTTCCTGTTTTTTTGCTGTGCATTAGAACAAGTCATTTCCTGTTCACATTTCTAACCCTGTGTGTAGTGCTGCCCGTGGGAACATGACTCGGGTTTCAGTTTTAAAGAAGTCGTATTGTAAAATCTAATTACCTTAAAAGGGAGAAACATCGTCGTACACGGAAGTATCTACAGCAGGGGAATTTGTTGACTAACCTGGATTCTTTCTCCTTCTTTCTCTAAACTGACACAGCGTTATCATAGTCATTTCCACACTTGTTGATTTATTCTATCATCAGGGTTTCTAGTTTTCTTTCTCTGACACAGCGTTATCATAGTCATTTCCATACTTGTTGATTTATTCTATCATCAGGGTTTCTAGTTTTCTTTCTCTAAACTGACACAGCGTTATCGTAGTCATTTCCACACTTGTTGATTTATTCTATCATCAGGGTTTTTAGTTTTCTTTCTCTAAACTGACACAGCGTTATCGTAGTCATTTCCATACTTGTTGATTTATTCTATTATCAGGGTTTCTAGTTTTCTTTCTCTAAACTGACACAGCGTTATCGTAGTCATTTCCACACTTGTTGATTTATTCTATCATCAGGGTTTCTAGTTTTCTTTCTCTAAACTGACACAGCGTTATTGTAGTCATTTCCATACTTGTTGATTTATTCTATCATCAGGGTTTCTAGTTTTCTTTCTCTAAACTGACACAGCGTTATCGTAGTCATTTCCACACTTGTTGATTTATTCTATCATCAGGGTTTTTAGTTTTCTTTCTCTAAACTGACACAGCGTTATCGTAGTCATTTCCACACTTGTTGATTTATTCTATCATCAGGGTTTCTAGTTTTCTTTCTCTGACACAGCGTTATCGTAGTCATTTCCATACTTGTTGATTTATTCTATCATCAGGGTTTCTAGTTTTCTTTCTCTAAACTGACACAGCGTTATTGTAGTCATTTCCATACTTGTTGATTTATTCTATCATCAGGGTTTCTAGTTTTCTTTCTCTAAACTGACACAGCGTTATCGTAGTCATTTCCACACTTGTTGATTTATTCTATCATCAGGGTTTTTAGTTTTCTTTCTCTAAACTGACACAGCGTTATCGTAGTCATTTCCACACTTGTTGATTTATTCTATCATCAGGGTTTCTAGTTTTCTTTCTCTAAACTGACACAGCGTTATCGTAGTCATTTCCACACTTGTTGATTTATTCTATCATCAGGGTTTCTAGTTTTCTTTCTCTGACACAGCGTTATCGTAGTCATTTCCACACTTGGTGATTTATTCTATTATCAGGGTTTCTAGTTTTCTTTGCTTATTTCACCCCTTTTCTATGTTTATGTTAAGAAATCCCCCTTTTTGTAGATGCCCACAATTCTGTGATCATCAGGATGTTCCACTGTTCTCTCTGTGTTTATTGGATAAATACTGGTTTCTTTTTATTTTTTGTTTTGTCTGTGAAAACATCATTATAATGTCACAAGCGATAGGTTGCTGCAGTGTTGTTTTGTGCCTATGTTGTTTCTAATTTAGATCAACAATGTAGACTACAGCAGGTACCAATTGTAAGAATTATGTATATAATCTGTGTATATTACTGTGCTACACCCTTTCTACCCTTTCTTCTCACTATTGCCCTTTAAACAAATAACCCAGAAGGATTGACATGCTTATGAACCATACTGAAACATTGATATATGTCTATACAACAACAACCTCACTGTCTTAGCATCTTTTAATAATACCTACCCAATAAAATAAACACACAAATATTACAATAATAATAATAATAATAATAATAATAATAATAATAATAATAATAATAATAATAATAATAATAATAATAATAATCACATCCTTTTCTCCTCCTAGAGGAAACTGTTTCAGATCAAAAAATAAAAAAAATAAAGATAAAAAATAAAAAAGCCAATAGCCTGGAAGAGTTTCATGGATACCAAAATGTATTTAATGTAATAAATCTGACTTGAAATAACTCCTATTTCTCTGCACCTGTGCATCATTTCCGTTGGTTCATTCTTATAAATCAAAGATCCGGGCTTCATGCAGGGTGCAGGTCCTGTAAACAGGAGTTGAGTGAAAGGCATCTTTTCCAGGGAGGGACCTGGCAGTAACAGTGTGTTTAGTAGTGCATCTGGTAATGATTTCCAGTAGCAGGGTGAGAATAGGAAAGTTAGTGTATTTGCAGTGAAATGATGTGGCACTGGTGTTGTGAGATCAATACCAATACAAACCATTCATGTAAGAGGATCCCCAGCCCCTTCTTTAAGGAATCAACTACAAGGCGTGTTCTGAGGCAGACTGTAAGTTGTTGAACAAATCTGCTTCCTGTTTTTATGCTGTGATGTATGTCATTTCCTGTTCACATTTCTAAAACTGCGTGTAGTGTTACACGTTGGAACACGACTCAGGTTTCGGTTTTAAAGAAGCCGTATTGTAAAATGTAATTAATAACGCTGTGTCATACACGGAAAGATCAGCTGTGGGACCAAAATAAATACTGGAATCCACAGATGAAGAGACTGAAACCCGGTCGCTTTTATGCGAAACAGAAATAAAACATAACAAATTGTTTTAGAGGGCGCTTATTAGTTTATTCTCAGTTTGCAATGCAATGCCAAACCTAAGGGAATGTTTATAAAAACACTCTTAAAAGCATTCCTTAAAACAGTCTTAAAGGCTCAAATGAACTCCAAGAGCCCACCAAGTCTCACTCAGGACACTATGGGATCCCAATTGTAAGCACTCGCTCATAAAACACAGACGTTCACAACCCATTTCAATTAGTATTAAAACAAAATATTACTTAATTATATATATTAAACTCATATATTCTCTATAGAGTTCTATGAACTCAGTGTTAATGGATGTGTGCCTAAGTTGTTTCTTGGTAGTTTTTTTGGGGTTTTGTTTTGTCTTTATACAACATTCACAGTTTTGTTTGCCTTTTGGAGGGGGAGTGAAACCTTGCATTCGAACAAAAGTAAACATGCTCCATTGTGTACACCTGCCCCCCACCCCCCGGCTGTTCCAGCCAGGCCTTTCCCCATGCACTTCACACCTATGTAAGAACTGGAAATGGTAATGAAGTGAAGACATCTGGTACTGTGAGAGCTATAATTGAAGCATGTCGGAATGCTCCTCTGTCATTTCTTTCTAGTACCGGTTTCAGCACACCTGACTTTGGAGTCTAAACAGCTTCAGGTTGAAATGCCCTCTAACTCTATAAACATCCTGTTGTTTCTTTCCTCCAGGGGCTTCATTGCAAGCTTATTTCCAGTCTATTTTATTATTATTATTATTATTATTATTATTATTATTATTATTATTATTATTATTATTATTATTATTATTATTATTTATTTCCTAGCAGCCACCCTTATCCAACTTACAGTTGTTACAAAATATCACAATACAAAGTATAATATAAAAAATATCACATCACAAAATATCACATTACAGATAAGTAAAATCAGTAGAAAATAAGATCAAATTCAAATGAGCAAAATAAAGAATACAGTAAATAATTACATTTAAGAGTATATTCGACTAAAAGCAGTTATAGTAAAATATTTGTTTATAGGAGTAAATTCCATTACGAGCACGTAGTAAGTACAATAAATGGATAATAAACAATTTCAAATAAGAGCAATTACCAAAAAAAACCAAAAAAAAAAAACGTGAATACGGATGCCTTTAAGAGTAAAATCAAGTACAAGATACAGAAAATATTTATTATTAAGAGCAGTAGTAGAATACGGCAAAGTATGGAGCAGTTCAGTGCAAGTACAAGACGATGCAAATGCTGGTACAATTGGATGCCATATAGTCCAGTCTAATGGAGAGTTGTGAGGTTTACAGATGCTGCCTGAACAGGTGTGTCTTGAGGCGCCGGATGGTGGTCGGACTGAGCAGTCCTGATGTCCGTTCGAACACTGAGGGGCAAGGGTGGAGAAGGAGCGGGATCTGGAAGCGGGGGAGCGGAGAGGGGTACAGCTCATATGCCGGTGGCAGAAAAGCGGAGGGGGCGAGAGGAGCTGTAGGGAGAAATAATAGTCTGGAGACAGGAAGGAGCAGAAAGGTCGAGACAGCGATAGGCAAGTACAAGAGTTTTGAATTAGATGCGAGCTGCGATAGGGAGCAATGGTGTGCTCTGTCATTATCTATTGTCATTTCTGCTTAGATTATTATTTACCATGCCAGACTTTCATTCTTCTGACAGTAAAACTAATATAACATTTTCTGAATACATTTTATGTGTTTATTTTGTGTTTTATTTTACTTTTATTCTTTTAATGTTTGGTCTTGTTTTACAGGCCTTTTTACATTGATTGTGAAGCGCTTTGAAAAAAAGAATGCAGGACTGGGAATGGGGCTTGTGTGTCTGTTTTGTTTTACAGTGCATATTCTGTCTTTGTGATTCATTTGAATCTTTTGCTTTACAGTACATATTCCATCTGTGTGATTCATTTGAATATTTTATTTTACAGTACATATTGTATCTTTGTGATTCATTTGAATATTTTGTTTTAGAGTACATATTGTGTCTTTGTGATTCATTTGAATCTTTTGCTTTACAGTACATATTCCATCTGTGTGATTCATTTGAATATTTTATTTTACAGTACATATTGTATCTTTGTGATCCATTTGAATCTTTTGTTTTGCAGTACATATTCCATCTGTGTGATTCATTTGAATCTTTTGTTCTGCATTCTGTCTGTGTGATTCATTTGTATCTTATGTTTTGCAGTACATATTCCGTCTATGTGATTCATTTGAATCTTATGTTTTGCAGTACATATTCTGTTTTTGTGATTCATTTGAACCTTTTGCACTTCCCTTACTGGATGAGTTTATGATTCTGGCAAGGGCATCTGTGTTGGTTTGACAATATGCCACGTTTGCATCATGAACCCACTCAGTAAAACACATTCCAATACTGAAAACTGGATCTCATTTATTGTGCATCTCTTCTTTACAGATGCTTGTATTACTTTGCAAATGTGCCACCACTGCACTTGGTAATATCTAAAAAAAAACTTTGAGCTGATGGCACTGCTACATTGCTTTTAGCTTCAGGATATAGCAATGATACAAAACTTTTTTTTTGTTTCCTTTCCATTTGACATGCTTGCAAATCATTTGATTTTGCTACAGGGGATGTTTTGTATTTGTTCACAAAAACTCCCATTTGTATTTCAGACATGTATTCCCATCCCACTAAAAGTGATTCAGAAATCATTACCTGTACGTATAAAGTACAATATATTCCTGTTTGATTCCCGCGAAAGTATTTTACATTTAAATTATTATCTAATTATTGATTAATAAAGTGGAAAGCTTAGCAGATTGCCGCTGTACAGTGACACTATTTTAGTGATGAACCACAACACTGCTGGTAACCTCTCATGAATACTGTGAAATCGATTGCTTTATTGATCAGTCACTGAACAGATGAAATGAATGTCATGAATACTGTGAAATCAACTGCTTTACTCATCAGTCACTGAACAGATGGAAATGAATGTGTAGCATAACACTGTATTTTTGCATGTATTGGGACTGTTGATTTTCAGGTGCAGTATTCCTTTTGTTAACCACTAAAATGTTACCAGGAACAGAGTCGGTCACCGATCAAGAATCGGATAACAGATCAAGAACTAGATCACCGATCAAGAATCGGATAACAGATCAAGAACCGGACCACAGATCAGGAACCGGACCACAGATCAATAACTGGACCACAGACCAAGAACCGGATCACCAACCAAGAACCAAATCACAGATCAAGAATCAACAACAGATCAAGAACCGGACCAAAGATCAGGAACCGAACCACAGATCAAAAACTGGACCACAGACCAAGAACCGGATCACCAATCAAGAACCGGACAACAGATAAAGAACCGGACAGATCAGAAACCTTGACGTTTCCTTGGCTGTGTCAACACTAAAAAAATGGTGAACAAATCTTTCCTTCAAGGCTAATTATGCAATACTGTGAGCACACGGCTTCTATAGGCTGTAGAATAGCCTCTCATGCCACCTTCTGGTAGACGTGATTATGTTCCCACCCTGCAGAGAAACAGTATTGCTTGAACTTGCATTGATTATTATTATTATTATTTGTTTATTTAGTAGACGCCTTTATCCAAGGCGACTTACAGAGACTAGGGTGTGTGAACTATGCATCAGCTGTAGAGTCACTTACAATTACGTCTCACCCGAAAGACGGAGCACAAGGAGGTTAAGTGACTTGCTCAGGATCACACACGATGAGTCAGTGACTGAGGTTGGATTTGAACCAGGGACCTTCTGGTTACAAGCCCATTTCTTTAACCACTGGACCACACAGCCTCCTTATTGATCTAGTGCAGGAGTCTCCAACCCTGGTCCTGGAGAGCCCCTATCCAGCAGGTTCTATAGGTGTCTTTACATCATCAGTGGCTAAAGATCTGGAACACCTGTTAATCTTGACTATTTAAGCCAATTGGTTCAATTAAGTAACTGAGAGATTGGTTGAAATGAAAACCAGCAGCCACAGTAGCTCTCCAGGACCAGGGTTGGAGACCCCTGATCTAGTGGATGCAAGAGTTCCTTCACTTTAGCTGAGTTCAATTGCAGCAGTGGCTAGGGATTTGTGACATTGACTTGTTTATACAGTATGTGCTATTTATAAAACTATAACCTGATCTGACCAAATCCCAATACAGGTCAATGAAACCCAGCTTCCAACCTTGTATTAATCCCACTCCACGTATCAAACTGTTTATATCCCAGTGTGCAATTTGCAAATAAATCCAAAGATGAAGTAGAAACATCTCCACCAAAACTGCTAGTGCTGTTTGTGTTAAACTAACAACAGGGATGTACACTTTGTGAGGAAGGTCACAAGCTTGTTTCTTACTAGTTTAATTGCCCCCTGGATCAAATATCGGGGGGCCTACAGTAAAGGTGAAAAGGAGATAAAAGCTTAGTAAATCTATTCCATTGTAAAACCTAAGTAATAGACCTGGTTCCAATATACACAGATGATTACATTGACCTGCCCTCCACAGTACTGTGAACACAATCTCAAGCTGCACTTGTTGCTTCTTTTGTGATTCTGATGCTGCTTGGTCAGTCCTGACTGTATGTCTTCAGCACCCACAGGAATCTCAGACTTCATCAGCTGTTGTCTTCAGTGGAGTTGCTGCATGTTATGTTTTGAGGGGTCACTAAGTCATATTAGCATGATAATGCCTTAGGGACCCTGGCAGAGATTCCCTTACTACAGCACAGCCATATATGGTTAAAATAACACCGGTATGCAACTTTCTCTCTGGAGTCTGTTTTTGTCATGCATGCAGCAGTGAGGTGAATAGTAAGGGTTACAATCAGATGTGCATTAGCACCTGACAGGAATCCTAACGGGATTTAAAGATCATTTGCATAACAAGACCAGCAGTCAATCAAAAGGAGGTGTGAACAGGCAAGACAAAAAAGCTACGGGAGACGCCACTACATATGTAAGAACATGAAGCCAGACAGCATTTCAAATAGACATGTTAGAAGCTAGTACCCAGTCTCCCACTGAGGAGGGGTGAGGGTATTAACCTGAAGTATAAACCTGAAACAGAAACTAGCTTTTCAAATCTTGTAATAAAACATCGTCAAAACACTCGTGTCATTATAAAACTTTATTAATAGGTCTGATTTAACACTGTGGGTCGAACAAATAAAGAAATGAGACAGTAGCTTCTTACTTTAGTTTTGTGGCAAAACAACAGTACTGTTCATTTTACAAATATTGAATGCATATGTTAAGTGGCTCACAAGTCTTATTTTGTGGATTATTTTTGTGGTTTAACCAAGAATGATTCGCTCAATACAACAATTAGTCACTTTATTAAACAGCATGCAATACGAGAATGGTATTATTGTGCAGAATTACCAATTTCAGAGACACAGAGTGTGGCAGGCTTCTCTTCTTCTTTGGTCTCACAGAAGAGCTCTAAACAAGCCTTTTTATACCTAACCTGTGGTGACATCATTCTTAAACAGTTCTTTCTGTTTGTAACTGTTCTCCAGTACAGCTTGGTGTCCTCCTGTACCTTCTCTTGGTCCTTCTAATAAACATTCATGCATTTGATACACACACCCTGCTAATAATATATATTACTACAGGAGATTACAACAGAAGAGTACCAGACACCGACAACCTCCATGGATCAAACCTGAATAAGGAATGTGTCTATCAGTAACTTTCCAGAAGCTTGCCTTTACATTGAGTTAAAGACAATACACAGACAAAGCACAGCAACAAATAAAACAGAAAAAACACACAACAGCAAAGCCTCATCTTCCAACACATAGAATAATACACAGGACTCTTTCTATTCACGTTCATATTACAAGATGCGAGAGGATCTATTTTATTTGTTTAGAAAAGTGAATTTCCTGCTAAAAGTGTAAATCTTACAAAAAAACAAACAAACAAAAAGCCCTTTAAAACTGCTCCCTGAAGGACGTGCAATGACCGCTGGGATACCACTTGAATGACTGTATGGCTTTTAAGAAACCAAAAGCAATGTACAGAATAGAGGAAGCTGGGAGTGAGGTTGAAATAAAATAAGAAGTCGACTGGACTTCATTTCTTACAGCCCTACCTTGTAAACAGCTGCCTGTAGCTGCACCCCTCCACATTTTAACTGAGTTCAACTTGGATATTATATGATATTATATTATATTGTAATTCCCTTATCCATTTGTCAAGCAGTTTTAAACTATTTTGCAGTATGCTATTTTCCTTGCTTATAAAATGCCTTTACCATGGTTTAGCATGACTTGACTATATTGTGTGATTTCCCTGATTGTCATTTACCACAACAACCATGGCATATCACAACAAGGAGAACACGGTCAACCATTCT
Organism: Acipenser oxyrinchus oxyrinchus; assembly: GCA_030684275.1. Classification (NCBI taxonomy): domain Eukaryota; kingdom Metazoa; phylum Chordata; class Actinopteri; order Acipenseriformes; family Acipenseridae; genus Acipenser; species Acipenser oxyrinchus. The sequence goes on from CM060248.1 coordinate 11,173,815, forward strand.
ACAGCTCAGCTTCTTGAAACAGACGCCATGCAATCTTGTGTGTCCCTTGTGCCTCTTTCAGATTTGTGCCCTTTGTGTCAGACACATTCGTATTTCTGTTACTGTTGTGTACATAGAGATGAAATGCTTGTTCATAAACGCTGGGCACCCAGTCCACACAGCTTTAACTGAAAGGTTATTAGAATGGATCAAAGAATGAGTCTGGAAACTGTTCCACACTGGTGTTAATAAACCCCAAAATATGCTTTAGAACTGATACATGCTGCGTTAAGCTATGTAAACAAGACCCTCAATGTCAGCTTTTAAACATTCAAACTCAGGCATGTATTACAGGTAATTCTACTAAGTGTCAAAGCGATGCTTATCTAGACTTCCAGATTGCTATGCACACTGCAGCTTTCATTTTGTGGTAGACTCTACCTTCAGTACAAAGAACTGCCTGTGCATCTAGCCAGGAGAGGGTGCTAATTACTTTAAATCTTCCACATCAGTAACATTACAGTTTTTACAGTGTTTATCAAAGGTCTGAACTGTATTTGATCAGTTCCTGTAGTTAAAAGTTTAAACATCAGAAAAACACAACAGGAATGCAGTAATGTACCCCTTAAAATGGTAAAGCCACATACAATTGGGTTTGCAATGCATAATGTGTAGATTAGTGGATAGATAAGTATTCACAGTCCCTAATCACAGAGTTGATAGTTGAATTGAAACAATTTATTTTTTCCATTTGGTCAAAGAATCTTGCCAGGGCTGCTTCCAGCAGATCTCAGTAGTTAATACAGAATTGCTTGGTACAGCCTTTAGTTATAGCAGAAAGTTGCACAAGGTTAAGTCACAAACGGATTTTCACTGCTGAAGTCTCGTGAGCATAAGGTACGGCTTTTGAACATTTCTGTTGAAAAAAAAAGAGAGTTTATGTTCAATTGTACAGTTTTTAGCGTGAGAAGGCGATTTACCCACCCTTTAAAGTGGTACAATGTTTCAGACACGCGAGGAATGTGTGTTGTGTGTGTGTGTCTGTGTGCTACATCACATAAATAATGACCGTGGAGAGAGAATTTGGAGTTTCTAAACTGCATGGAAACCTGGCCACTCACAACTCAGTGGGTAAATCTGATATAAATCCTGTGTAACTGTCTATTTTTAGTTGATCTCGTTTATATATTAGGTTACAAAGCTGTCAAATGTTTCATTTTAACAATGATGTTTCTCCCAGTGCTGTCTGTAACTGAGAATACACAGAATATAGGACAACAGACTCAGCATTTAAAAGGTTGACAATGGAGGATGTGTGTTTTGGTTTTAATAGCCTTTGAAATCTATTGTTTCCATATTGTAATGAATTGTAAAATGCAGAGTCTGATGTAAAGAGAATTCTTGCGGAAAGCAGTCCAAATAAGTAAAATCAAAAGACAGTGCTTCAAATTACAGTGGGATCAACAGCAACTGTCAGGAAAGGATGGAGTTAGTTTGCAAAGTAATCCTCATTGTAGTTAAAAATGGTTATTTGACAGCATTTCACGTTCTAAAAATAGGTATTTTAAGATATTCTATGTTTCAACATAATATTTATTAAAGCAGAAAAAAATACTGTTGTCACATTAAAAAATGATCATTTTCTGTAGTTATTATTATACAACAAATGTTCCTAAATATTTAAATGCTTACCTGAAAACCAGCAAATGCTAATTTGTAGAACATTTCGTTTTTATGTCCACCTTTTAAAGACATTCCATTTACACCCTCAGTAAATTATCAAACAAAATAATAAATAAATGTAAAAATGACAACAGACACGTGACATGTCCCCTTCTTGTACTGGACAGAGCGATCTTTAGCAGAAAGATCTTTGATGCTGCTGGTGTCTTTATTGTTGAAGACATTTGAAAGAAATCGTGCAGCTCCATGCAGTGTTTTCAATCTTGTACCAGAAGCAAACTAAACAGGCTGCCAGGTTCCTAAATGCGTCAATAAGACAAATGTTTGCTGTATTTATTTTTAATTGATAAAAATATGTATTTTTAAACTATTCTATCAGATATGGGAATCATGAAATCTGTGATAACTGAAAAAAACATACAGCCTTACTCATTGTCTTTATACTGCACTGAAATTTTAAATAAATTATATGGGAATAGATCACAAGACAAACCAAAAAAATATAACCCTTATAATATGCTGTGACTGTCCCTGTTAGAAATACAGCCAGCTCTTGTTTGACAGGCGTCTGTGTGAAGTAAATTATATTGTTCATAATTAGAGATGTTTATCACCCATTTCCCATTCTAAATCACTGCAATCAAATACATACAAACTGCAACATTGTTACTTTAGATACATCAGTAAACCATGAAAATAGGAAAGAAGGGAAGCCCTGTTTGTGCTTTGGAGGTCACGTGACCTCCCCCCCTCTCATATGAAACAAAGGGGAAATGTTTGATATCACATATCTTTGTAAATAAGTACATTGTCTTGTTGTTTCTTGTTATTAGAGGACATTACTACAATATTAAAAGAAGCTTGTGGATGGATGGCATATTTTGTTTAAGTTTTCTTTAAATGTTTTTTATGATTTTTTTTTTTAATGCACTTTGCTTTTGTTAATAGATATATTTTTTGAAAGTGACTATTTTATTTGTATGCATCCATATTTATATAAATGTATCGACTAGTTATTTTCTGCTTAAAAATGTTTTATTTTTTTACTTTTGAGCTGCCCACATGGGTCATGTGATGCCTGGGCAGGTATAGAAGACCACAGAGTGGCAGAATGTGGTTCAGTTGTGATCTAACAAGGGGAGAGAGCAGAGCCCTGTGTAAGAGTCTGTTTGTACATGTTTGTGACTGTGTTATATCTCCCTCCCATTTCATACACAATCAACTTTTATTGTGTGTATATAATAGCTCTAGTGGAAAAATCAATGCAGATGGCAGGTCTATCCCCAGAGTTCTCTGGCTAGGCCACCAGGTCTTGAATGGCTCTTAAACTGCAAGACAACTTCCCTGCCAGTAACACAACATTCATGTCATAGTAACATGGATTATTATTTATGCTGTGAATTCTCTGTAATCCAGATGAATGGATTTTTGGTGTGTTTTGGGAACTGGAAGTTGGTCATTCCTCTGAATTTCTCAATTAATTTCTTGTTAGATTATCTATTTTTCCTCTAAAGCAGGGCCAGGTTTTCTAATACCATTTTTATTTATTTTTTTGTTGTTATTTTTTAATCACACAGGGAAAATGCACAATACCAGATTATGACCTTACAAACTTTAAACCATTTCAGTACAGGCAACCATTTAATACTTCTGTTGCTTTATATAAACACATTAAAGCTAGTAAATTCATGTTGCTGTGGATACCGCATAGTTAATTGGGTGTTTACTAGTATTTGATCTACTGACAGTTGGATTACTCAGTCTGCAAGAAGGGTCATGTTGTAAGAAGAGAATTCTGTTTAAAATATCAGTCTGTATCTAAATACAATGACTTGCCACTGATCCAATAGACGTATATATAAACTGCCTTTTGAAATGTTAGTGTGACAGGAGAGTGTGTGGGTGGCAAATATGATTCTGAATGTCACAGTTTCTCAGTCATACCGGCTCTGAGCGAGTTCATAAGAACCTGCAACGACTGCTGGTCAGTCATGTGATCAGGAAACACATGAGGCCTAGCAGAACAGATGGTCACTCTCCCTTCAGTATCACTGTTCATGAGCTGTGGTTACTTTTAAAACAGCAAACACACAGCACTCCTGGAAACTTTTTGATAACATTTGCTAAATGTTATGTAAATGAATCACTAGGTTTGGCAACAATTTGAAGGCATGAAAAAAAATTAAAAGCCATACAATCCCAGTGTTTCTGCAGCAAGACCTCTGAGAAAAGATATAGTGCCATTAGGACACCATGAAGAAAGCCTGTCAGTAAAAGCATCAGCAGAGCTCAGCATTACTGGAATAGGCAATTCAATGCATTGGCAGTGCATATGCTGCTGATACTGAAACATTGGCTTACTGTGTTTTTATACCAGGGTGTAATGGTTGATATCACTGTGATTTACATCAGTTCATTTACATCATTAATGAGCTAAAGGACTACTTTACAATCCACATTTGCATAATCTGTCTGTATGTATCTATGACACCCATTTTTTATAATGTGTTAGTGTTTCTGCATGGATATTAGGCATGTTTAATAAAGTCATCAGCATATATTACTTCAGTCTCTGAGTAAGCATGAGTAAGACGGGATTCCTGTAATGTGGTGTCCACCATCATGACGATGCATACACATTTCCTGACCAATCTGCCAAGCGTCGCACACTTTTATAAAAACATGAAAACACATAATAACTGTAGTTTTGTGTTAATCATACTGGAATGGATAGTGGGACTAAAAACAGGACTACATGACAATTTCAAACTATGAAAAAAAGCATATACAGTATATACTGGTGGAACTGTAGCAATGTATCAATGGGCTTTATACCAAAAGCTTACTAGACTGGCATGAATGTATTAAAACAATCCTAATACCATACAGTGGACATGCTTGTGATACAATGCTAATATATCTGATGTTCCAGTGTGAGCAATGACATGTCAGAGGTGCTAATCTCCCTGTACTGGTGAGTGGTCAAAGAGGTGCCAATCTCCCTGTACTGGTGAGCGCGTGTGGTGTGTTGAGTTTATCCATCTCCCTTGTGGTGTGTTGAGTTTATCCATCTCCCTTGTGGTGTGTTGAGTTTATCCATCTCCCTTGTGGTGTGTTGAGTTTATCCATCTCCCTTGTGGTGTGTTGAGTTTATCCATCTCCCTTGTGGTGTGTTGAGTTTATCCATCTCCCTGTACTGGTGAGTGCTTGTGGTGTGTTGCGTTTATCCATCTCCCTGTACTGGTGAGTGCTTGTGGTGTGTTGAGTTTATCCATCTCCCTTGTGGTGTGTGGAGTTTATCCATCTCCCTGTACTGGTGAGTGCTTGTGGTGTGTTGAGTTTATCCATCTCCCTGTACTGGTGAGTGCTTGTGGTGTGTTGAGTTTATCCATCTCCCTTGTGGTGTGTGGAGTTTATCCATCTCCCTGTACTGGTGAGTGCTTGTGGTGTGTTGAGTTTATCCATCTCCCTTGTGGTGTGTTGAGTTTATCCATCTCCCTTGTGGTGTGTTGAGTTTATCCATCTCCCTGTACTGGTGAGTGCTTGTGGTGTGTTTATCATCCCTTCTGTCAGTGCTTCTTTTAGCTTAACTGACACTAAAGGGATTACTGGGGATTAAAATGTTTGAATATGACCATGCAATGTATATGTGAGTAAAGTATTTTATGGACTTTCTATATAATTATCAGTTCATGCAGAACTAATTCGTTTAACATCCATCATTAAAACCATTCCGAAATTCTAGAGGGCAAAGATAGATGCGTGTAGAGAACCCTATTAATAATAATAAAAAAAATATTATGAATGTGATTTTGCTTCCATAGAAATGTACAGACTTTTATTAAAATATAATTTAGCGTTCTTGGCAGGTTTTAATATTAAGACAAAGCTTTATCAAGATGTTTTTAAAGTAAGCCATCACATCCTCTGCTTTGTGTATTTTAGATTGCCCCAGCCCACACTTATTGAGCATTTAATTACAGCTGCCATAAAAGCAGTGCTATACATAACTCTAGTGGGGGGACTCGATGTAGCCCAAGAGGCTGTTTGGATTGTTGGCCAGCAGTAGGAAGTGCTTACTGCATGGAGAAGAAGGACTAAAGATTTCATTAAAGTGTCTGATAAATTAGTGAAGGCGAGAATCCCAAAGGGCTATAAAGTAGATGGTTGAGGAATAAACGTCAATACAGATCTTTTACACAGTCTACAAAGAAATGTGCTTTCCAACAGCAGCAGTGGTAGTTTATTTGTTATTTTTCAGATCGTACTGAGGGTTGCTAACCATTAAGGAGTGCTAACCACATTATTGTTCTTACCTCTCATTAGCAGTATTATCAGAAGCCCCCATTTTCTTAGATCTTTTGGTTCTTTGAATGTGTGCTTCATGCTTTGCAATATACAGATAAGTTGGAATAAGCAGATATTTAAAAGACAACTTTGATATAAAGTTGCTGCTGTTGCCATATCCATATTTGCCAATGTATTAAAAATATGTACTGAACAAAAAAGGGGAGCCAGTATTAATGTTAATGAGAGGTAAGAATTTATTTAGAAGCACAGCGTTTGGGGACCCCAGCGACTCAGCTAGTAAAAGCACTGCTGTTTGAAGTGCAGTTTGGATCCTCCTTGTATCAAGCTGCTGATCTTGGCTGGGGACCTATAGGAAGTTCTGCACTGGCCTCTGAAAATGAAAGAATTGGTTTTGTCTAATACACGGGAGCACCAGAGCCAATGAGATGCTCCTTGTGAAGACCAGCAGCTCAGCTCAGCCAGGGAGCTAACCTGCACTGCATGACTCACTTGCACACCTTGCAGTGGGGTCTTTTCCAGGTGAGCCTCTTTGTGACCCCGGGTCTCTTTCTAAGTTACCACAAGTCCATGGCTGGTAATGACTTCTCCCTTTGCACGTGCAAGTAGCAAACACAGTGCCTCTGCTACAGGTTATTGATGTCATTTGCTTTTTACTGCACACTGACAATATGTCAGAGAGCAGCCCATATTTCTCCTTTCAGCGTGTCAGGAAAGAGATCCCTGCTCCCAGCTCAGCTGAAAGCACTGCTTGTGTATTCAGAGGGTGCTGCTGTGTTAGGGGGTGATGTCATTGATATCATACTGTTCCAAGAAGAGTGTGGAGGCCGACACTGGTTTCCTGGCTAAATCTCATTATCAGTATTCCAAAAAATCTGACGTGTTGCTGCCTTTCCACCCTAGGGTGGCTGCCTGTCAGTGTTGTAAAGACTGTCACTGGAATCACTTTCAGAATGGGTCTATATACGTGAAAGTTCATTTCCTTTCCCAAGTCGAACAGGAGTTATATTATACCACACGTACAGGTTATAATACCTTTTCACACCAAGCCACAGTGAATGTAAAAAAAACCAATTAAATGTAAAAAAATAACCAGCAGCATCTATGAATATAATACATCACCACATATATTTTGCATATATTTAAAATATCTAACATCTAGTATCAGGTATTGAAGGGGATATATTATAATGTCCTAACAACATTTCAAGGAAATGGGTAAATTGTAGCAATTTGTTAGATATATGTTTGTACTGTTACACTGTGCAGGCTGTGCATGCCTGGCCCACTGGAGGAAATTAAAGAAAATGATGCTGCAGAATGACCTCAAGGCCTACCTCGTCACGTTTGAGCGTGTGGCGATGGTAGCGAGACAGCATCGGGAATGTTGTGCCACCCAACTAGGTTCAGGCTATTGAGGGGAAGGGAGTTGAAGGCAGCTGACCGCTCACATTCCCTCACTTCATTGTAACCAGGCATATACTGTATGGAGTATCCCAAGCCCTGGGCACAGCCTGTAATGCAATTATTGGTTCTGAAGTGTACTGAAACATGTCTATCCTGCAAGTCTACTTGTTAATTCATCCACAGCAGGCATTTTAAAATGGCTTTAGGATCAAGACGCAGTTCAAGGCTACCATCAGGTTTTATATAGAATCATTAGGTAGCAGTGCCTGGTTACCAGCAGTGCCATCATGTAGTAAACACAAGCGAAAGGCTGGAAAATGGAATCATTCCTGAGGTTACCGACGGGAAGGCTGCCTGATTATTTAATGAATACAACACTTTGGATATTTAAGTTTACAGTTCATTCTGTCTGTGCGGTTATAGATAGGACCAAAGGGACTATGAGAAACTAGGATAAACTGGGTTTAAACTGAACCATGTCATATAAATTGCATCTAATTCAATTGCAAGTTTCTTCTGTAATCTGACTATAATTAGACGTTTAAGTAGAATAGCTGCTTGCTTCAGGGTACACAGTATTTACAGTATGTTTTAGGTTGAATTTGTGCTGTTTCTGCATAATAAAATACATGGCTATCTATGCTCCGATTGGCTGAAATGACCTTAAGTGTTGTATAACTACAATAACCGTCGAGCTGACCCATTCTCTCAGGTTATGGCTCACTTTGGCATTCGCTCCCCATTGACCACATCGCTGAATTTTGCAGTTGCATCATTTTCATGTTCACCTATGTCAACGCTCATTACAAGTTTTATAGCACAAATCCATGTTATTATTTTGTGTTAATCAACTCAAATTGATTTTATTTGCCCCAGTGTCTATTTTGAATGCTTTTGTTGATATCAAGGTTCAAACCCTATGAGTCCCATGAATAACTATAGGCCAATCTCCAACCTACCATTCTTAGATAAGGTTCTAGAGAGAGTTGTTGCAATTCAATTACAAACATTTCTAACTCTTAATGGTATATTTGAGAAGTTTCAGTCTGGTTTTCGTGCTGCACATAGCACCGAGACAGCCCTTGTCAGAGTTGTGAATGATCTGCTGATAAGCTCTGACTCTGGCTTTCCATCAGTTTTAATTCTTCTAGATCTAGGTGCTGCCTTTGATACTGTAGGGACCATTCCATCCTACGGAATTGTCTTGAAAGCACAGTAGGACTGTCTGGCCTTGTCCTATCCTGGTTCAAATCTTAACTGTCTGATAGGTTTCAGTTCGTCTCTATTGGGGAGGTAAAATCAGCATTATCGGAAGCTGTCTGTGGTGTTCCACAGGGCTCCATTCTAGGTCCCTTGTGTTTTCATTATATATGCTACCGTTAGGTGAAATTATCCGCAGACACAGAGTGAACTTCCATTGCTATGGTGATGATACCCAGCTATATTTGTCCCTAAAGCCAGGAATTTCTTCTGCCTGGGTGTTATTAGCTACTTGCCTTACAGACATCAAGCATTGGATATCACAGAATTTTCTAATGTTGAACTCAGATAAAACACAGGTTATGCTAGTGGGCTCACAGAACCAACTAAAACGAAATGTGGGATTTCATGAACTCGACCCTTGCAGTCTCTCATCAAAACTTAAACTAGAAATTAAGAGTTTGATCCTGATCTATCATTTGAGACTCATATTAGGGAAGTTACTAAAGTATCTTTTTACCATTTGAGAAATATAGCCAAACTTAGACCAATTATTTCTGTATCTGATGCCGAGAGACTAATTCATGCCTTTGTTTCATCTAGAATTGATTATTGTAACGCACTTTTTTTCTGGTGTCCCAAAATGTGTGGTATCCCGCTTGTAGCTTGTTCAGAATACCGCTGCTAGAATTCTGACTATAACCAGAAAAAGTGAACATATTACCCCTGTTTTGGCCTCTTTACACTGGCTCCCTGTGCAGTATAGAATTGATTTTAAGCTTTTGCTGTTAACGTACAAGGCTCTGAATGAATTAGCATCTAGTTATTTGCAGGAGTTACTGACCCTGTATCTTCCAAACCGCACTCTGAGATCACAGGATGCGGGGCTGGGGTTATTCCTAGGTTCAACAAAAGCAACACGGGAGGTAGGGCTTTTTCTGAGCTCCTAAATTATGGAATGCTCTACCTTCATTTGTCAGGGAGCATGGGACTGTTACATTTTTCAAGTCAAGACTAAAAACACACTTTTATAAAATGGCTTTTTTTTTACCTTAGTGGGTTTTAATGTAAGTTTAAAATTGCTGCTTTTGTATTATGTGTATACTGTTATTTAAATATGTTATTTAAATGGTCTGATTGTAGCAGTTGTATGTGTGACATGTTATACAAATGTATTGTGGTTTGTTCTTTTTTCTGCTATGTACTTTTGTATAAAAAGCCCTCATAAATGCAATAAGTAAATTCAATAAATAAATAAATTCAACTGCATCCCAGCTCCAGCAAAGAATTCCACGCTCTTCTAAAGACTCAATCTCAACATTGAACTACACGCAGTTTGTTATATTAATGAAATCCTTTAAAATCTTAACCCCAATAGATTGTACAATTTCAACACCACAGTACAGTAATCAATTGTAACCCACTCAGCACAAAAACTGGTGGGAGAATTTTGGGAATTCTTTTTTTGATTTACCATAACAGTACACCTAACCGGTAACATACACACTTTAGTTTAACAGATTGGTTTCCCTTTCAGTACTGATTTGTTTGGAAGCTTGTGGGCTTTCCCAATTTCACAGTGTCTGGAACTGAAATGCTGTGGGTCACAGTGTGAGTTAGTCAACCATTTATTATTTATAATTAAACCAGCAAAAAAAAACCTTTCTTCAAACAGCTTCATATATCCTGAAGATTTCAGTTTAAAATGGGAGCAGTCTGTAATACCTAATTACATTGTATTGAGATTCCAGTGGGGATATAGTTTAAATGTTGAGCAATCTTAATTAAGCACAGTTTACAGTGAGACATGTTTTTATATGGTATGTTGCCTTATGTCTACATTTTGCAACATAATCTGCCAAAGCTGGAAACACAGGGACTGTGCAATTGTATTAATACATTTAGAACAAGCTGGAAACACAAGGACTGTGCAATTGTATTAATACATTTAGAACAAGCTGGAAACATAGGGACTGTGCAATTGAATTAATACATTTAGGCCAAGCTGGAAACACAGGGACTGTGCAATTGAATAAATACATTTAGACCAAGCTGGAAACACAGGGACTGTGCAATTGTATTAATACATTTAGACCAAGCTGGAAACACAGGGACTGTGCAATTGTATTAATACATTTAGACCAAGCTGGAAACACAGTATGTTTGAAAGCATGATGTCTTGTGGATGACTGTCATCTTGTGTATTTTTCACACATTTCCTTGAAGATCCCGTACATTTCTCTGCACTGGATCACTGCTTCTGTACCTATTGGACAATGCTAAAAACAGGACTGACCTGCTGTAGTAGTTCCTGGGGGTCAAAGGGTTCCACAGGTATTTCATTTAACCTGGTCTACAGTACCTGTAAGTGACCTACAGTACTTTGTTTGTGAGATAGGAAGCATGGTGGACAGGCAGACAGGCAGACAGACTGCATCATGTTAGTATACTGTGCTGTGCTTCACAAGGCTGCAAAAAGAAATGAAGAAACCTTGACTGCATGGCAGCAAAATAGAAAAAACACTGTAAACACCTGCAATTGAAATAAATTATTACATGTTGTTGTTGTTGTTTTTGCCACATAATTCAGGGAGTAATCTTTACTCTTATTATTTCTCCCAGATATCTTTACATTTGTTGAGTGGGCTCATTCATCCTGTGTGATTCATTTCGCTGTGCTGTTATATTTAATAAGTCATGCTTTGTCCACACAGTGTGCAATCATAGCACTTTCACCATTAGCTACTTCAGTGAGAGAAGACTCTCTCTCTGGCTGTTGTGCTGAAGTGGAGTATGAGCTCTGATAAGAAACAGACACACTCTCTCTCTGTGTTGGGTGTATCTATATTGCTTTTAAATATTTCCCTTACCCTTTTACGGTGTTTGCCATCATTCTGAGGGTTTCTGTTGCTCCAGTATTTAGTTATTACCTGTTTTCTCTAAATCTGCCTTCACTTTGCTTTCGGGCTGCTTTGAGCTTGTCTGGAGAATCCTACGTGCCTGGACTGAACATTCCATTCCATTCTTCCTTCATTCCATTTAAATCAAGTGTCAACGTAACATTTCAACTTTGCTCTCATTGTCTATATGCATGTTGAGACAGTTCCTTCTGCAGTCTGCAGTCTAGGCTGTGACCAAACGTTACACAAAGGTAAAATATCGTACATGTTTTGTTCTGCAGTTTGAGGATTGACATCTGCTTTAATACAAGCCTGTTTTCATATGCATACCATTGTTAAGATACCATAAATCAGGAAGTCATTAGAAATGACAAGGCACAGGGGAATTCTATAGGAAAGTACCTGATAATATCTCTTGTACCAATGCAGTGGTAGATGTTCTTTTCTATCAAGCAAAAAGTATTTGTGTACAGCAACATAAACTTAATTCTGTGCTATTCTCTGCCTGTAGCATGGACAGCCTTTCAATTACTTCAGCCTACAGCTTGCATTACAGAATCCGCACAGCTGTAACCATTCACTTACTACAGTACTAACTTTAATTTTCCACATTTTTCCACATACACTGAACAAAAGGATCTACAGCCTATACGCTATTAACTGAACTGCACTGTAAGCATGGATGCAGTGGTGTACAGTAAATACATACATGGAGTCATTATGAGTTTTTGATTGACATCCAGGTTACAGTTTCAATGTAACAAAGTACTGTATTAGTACATGCAAATATATATTGACATAGAAGATCAAACAGGCAACACACTCACTAGTTTTATTAACTAGCTAATGTCTCAAACAGAGCCACAAACAGTTCCGCCAGATTGACATTTGTTACAAAGGATCCCACTAACAAAAGATTTACCTCTCATAATGATATTTATAATGACAATTTGTGTACGACTTGGGCATTAATGGTACCAATAATCTTGCTCTTATGAAACTTTTAATTAGTGATTTAGATGCAATTATATTTTTCTTTGTTATTTTGCCAAAACACAAGAATCCTTTGTTCTTTAAAGAGATGAAAGCCAGATGAATAAACCAGTAAATACTAACATTAACTTATAATTCATGGTTTAGTGTCAGAATCTAGAACAAGAAGGAAACTATTTGAATCCTGAAACATTCCATTTATATTCTCAATGAAACAATTGATTGGAAATCCATGTTTCGGCATTAAAAGATAGGATTCATGAATCATTTATTTCTTCTTCTAAACTGGAACACGTAACACTGAAATATAACATCTTAAGGGCAGGTTGTTATTTATTTGTTTACCTTGTTTCAATAAACATTTACAATAAAATAAAATAAAAATGGATAGTTCTTATATTTTACACACAATATTTTATAAAATAATATCAGATGATTGATTAGTTTTAGACAATCGTCCATCACTATTAAACTCTCAGGGGTGGTTCACATTATGAGTGACCGTATCTTACCTCAGGCAGTATTAGAGAGTTGTACATTAGTTTACAGGGTCTGTAAAACCTTTTTCCATATATGTGGGTGTGCTGTCAAAGTCTACTACTGCTACGAATGATCATGTGTGTGTGGTTTCCTTTTCTTTTAACAGAACGAGTCACATGACCGCTTTCATTACTGCTTTTTGCCCCCTCAATTTCCAGGAACAGGCCGCTGACTTCTGCTACAGCTTGTAAAGCAGCTTATTGTTTGTGTGACACTTCTACTAAAACAGAGTTAGAATGTGTTAACATGTTCACATAGACAGGCATGGGTGCTGAATTCCCTTTCCCACTGATTCATAGGATACAGCAAAGGTGGGCAGTGAGGAAGGACAAAGCAATTGGAGGCATATTAAAGCAGTGCTAATCAAGGACAGCCCCATGCTGTAGATCAGGGGTGGCCAGAGTGGGCCCTACCACTCCTGGTCTTTGTTCCAACCTGAAAAAAACAGGAGGTTGTGTGGTCCAGTGGTTAAAGAAAAGGGGCTTATAACCAGGAGGTCCCTGATTCAAATCCCACCTCAGCCACTGAAGTGTGGTCCAGTGGTTAAAGAAAAGGGGCTTATAACCAGGAAGTCCCTGATTCAAATCCCACCTCAGCCACTGACTCATTGTGTGACCCTGAGCAAGTCACTTAACCTCCTTGTGCTCCGTCTTTCGGGTGAGACGTAATTGTAAGTGACTCTGCAGCTGATGCATAGTTCACACACCCTAGTCTCTGTAAGTCGCCTTGGATAAAAGCATCTGCTAAATAAACAAATAATAATAATAACATTACTGGTTAGTTGGTTCTAGACTACCACAATTCTCTGTGTAAAAAAGTGCCTCCTATTTTCTGTTTTGAATGCCCCTTTATCTAATCTCCATTTGTGACCCTTGGTCCTTGTTTTTTTTTTTTCAGGTCGAAAAAGTCCCTTTGGTCGACATTGTCAATACCTTTTAGAATTGTGAATGCTTGAATCAGATCACCGTATAGTCTACTTTGTTCAAGACTGAACAGATTCAATTCTTTTAACCTGTCTGCATATGACATGCCTTTTAAACCCAGGATAATTCTGGTCGCTCTTCTTTGCACTCTTTCTAGAGCAGCAATATCCTTATTGTAGCGAGGTGACCAGAACTGAACACAATATTCTAGATGAGGTCTTACTAATTCATTGTCAAGTTTTAACATTACTTCCCTTGATTTAAATTCAACACTTTTCACAATATAGCTGAACATTTTGTTGGCTTTTTTATAGCTTCTCCACATTGTCTAGATGAAGACATTTCTGGGTCAACATAAACTCCTCTTTTTCATAGATTCCTTCTTCAATTTCAGTATCTCCCATATAATATTTATAATGCACATGCTTATTGCCTACGTGTAGTACCTTACACTTGTCTATATTAAATGTAATTTGCCATGTGTCTGCCCAGTTCTGAATGCTGTCTAGATCATTTTGTGAATGACCTTTGCTGCTGCAACAGTGTTTGCCACTCCTCCTATTTTTGTGTCGTCTGCAAATTTAGCAAGTTTGCTTACTATACCAGAATCTAAGTCATTAATGTAGATTTGGAATAGCAGAGGACCTAATACTGATCCCTGTGGTACACCACTGGTTACCTCGTTCCATTTTGAGGTCTCTCTTCTAATCAGTACTTTCTTTTTTCTACATGTTAACCACTCCCTAATCCATGTGCATGCATTTCCTTGAATCCCTACTGCGCTCAGTTTAAGAATTAATCTTTTATGTGGGACTTTGTCAGAAGCTTTCTAAATAAACCATGTCATATTCTTTGCAATTATCCATTGTCAATGTTGCATCCTCAAAAAAAAAAAATTAAGCAGGTTAGTTAGACACGATCTCCCTTTCTTAAAACCGTGTTGACTGTCTCCCAGGATACTGTTACCATATAGGTAATTTAACCAATTCAATGATCAAAACGCGGATCTCTGTTGGGAACAGTTATTTGTTGAACAATGAAAACAAAATCTCTCTATCCTCAAGTTTAAGCAGTCTATTTGAAAACCTGCATTATTAGAAATACTTAATTAAACATTGAAATAAAAATACCAAAATACCTCTGAAACAAAGGGAGTCTGTACAATGATATGCATGTGATACATCACTTAACCCTTTAAGACACTAGGGGCATGTGTCCCACAAATAAAAATGATGCTAACTTTCTTATTTTTGCAATGAGGTGAACAAAACAGGGTTTAAAATGTACTGACAGGTTGGATCTGGTTGTGATACTTGAGTCACTCTGAATGTATTTTAAGAAGAAACCATTTGAACAACCGCTAAATTCCTTGTGTACATTAAGGGGTTAACTGTTTGTGCTCGTAGTGTTGCAATATATATGTGTTTAAAAGTATATTCTGCCATTTTATATCAATACACTATCCATATTATATTGTGCATTTGTGTTTTGATCACACGAACTGATTACACCCATTTTATTCCTATGAAACAGGTGAATTGAAATGCATCATTTGACGTCTGTTCTCAAATAGAAAGAAAACCAATTCAAAACGCGGATCACTACTGGGAACAGTTATATGTTAAACAATGAAAACAAGATCTCTCTATCCTCAAGTTAAAGCAGTCTACTTGAAAAACGTGCATTATTGGAAAACCTTGCATATAAAAAGGCCCTCAGGTAAACGTGCGAGTCAAATGAATGAAGATGGGTCGAGCTTCAAAAGCACGATTGTTTCTATGTATGTTCCACAGGTTCATGAATCAAGGAGCAATAAACTGGGCACACTATATGGTATAATAATTATATGAAGTAATTATGGTAGAGTACATAACCACCACACCTTTTATAATTCATTCACAGGTGCTATGCAACAGACAAGTTGATATGATCCCGTGTATTTGCCGTCTGTACAGATCATATTGTTTTAGTTCACACATAATAACAGCCTAAAGTGTTAGTTTCGCTTTAAGACCAGCAATGCATCTCTTGCTGTAGCTTTCGAAATCGCCATTGTTGGGTTTCGCTGTGTGATGTGGAGTGAAGGTTGTGGCTTCCGGTAGAAACAGCTATCTGTATTAATATACATCGAGAAGAGAGGAGCTGTTGAGTAGAGCTTTTCATCCGAATCTATTGTTGCGAGAAAGATCAAACAGGCAGAAAGAAAGCAGGATTCGTTTGACTGACACACCTGGAGATTTTAGAAAACGGGCGCATTATACACGAAGATCATTTTGCGTTACCAAAAATAAATAAATAAATACATAAAAAAACAGTGTGTGGAATAGAAAAATCGCTCAAGACTATTGTTTCAGAGTAAAGCATACAATAAGCCATCCAGGGAGTTTTATTTCATGGGGATGTGTTCAAGACAAGAGAGAATACATAAAGACGTCGACATTGTAATCCAGAGGTGCAAGGCAGATAAGGACTGCCTGTTTTCGGGTGAGTTTTCTACTTTTCTATTGTGTGAAGGATACTGTACGTGATATTACTGTCTAATGTGTTTATTGACTGTTGCAATGAAACGACTTTACACTGCACACACCTCTGATAATGACAGGTAAATGCGTCTAAAAAAAAAACTCATATATATATATATATATATATATATATATATATATATATATATATATATATATATATATATACACCTCAAAAACTGAAACCGTCTGTATTTTTTAACACGATTTAAAATAAATAACTTGCATTATAAGTGTTGTTGCACAATGCAAAATGAACGATTAGCAGTCTGTGAATCATATTTGTAGTGGCATGTGTAGGTGTCTGGTGTTAATTCAGCATTGTGTTTTCATAACAGCGAACGCCTGGTTTATTTTATATATATATATATATATATATATATATATATATATATATATATATATATATATATATATAGTTTTATTTTATATATATATATATATATATATATATATATATATATATATATATATATATATATATATATATAATGTGTGTGTGTGTGTGTCATGGCGTTGGCAGTGTATTCGTGCCTTACAAGAATCAACTTAAACCAACATTTTGCAGCCCTATAATTGTGAGGGAATTCGGTAAACATTATTATTTTAATTTTTGTTTTATTTAGTCTGATTTTCAGCATCTAGCTATATTTGCCCTCCTTCACCGTGAAATCGCTTCCGATGTTGCCATGGAAACTGCACTTGTTGAAAAAGGGGCTTTTCCTGCGGCTGTGTTTTTTTTTTACCTTTGTTATTGGGGGTTGCTTTAAGTTTCTTTTGCAATCTTACCTCACACATTATTTTGCCCTTTCCAGATTTCCGATATTCAGACGCCACCTTTACATTCACCGACACCAGGGGCTCTAAAAGGTAATGTATCCGTTTGTACAATATGACATAACACGCGTGTTCTTTTTAAAAATACATTAACCTGTAGTTTCAAAACGCCGTTGATGCTTTTCAACGTATGTCGAAATGTTTAGAAGAAAAGTTTAGGGCAAAAAACCACGCAAGAGGCAAATTGACAAGTCACAAGTCCTTCGTGCCTTGATACTGCCAAGCATTGCAGTTGGGTTCACAGGAAAACTAACTGCAAAACTCCAAAGCAGACATTTCCAAAAACATGATGTTACACGATCCGAAACTGCGCTGACACAGAGAGGAATTCACTTTTTATATGATATAGGCTACTGTAGAGAAGTTGGATAAAAATAGAATCTGTCATCACAGTGTCAATACGGTTTTGAAGACATGTTGCAAGTGGTTTGCTCATCATGTATCATGTAAACTTGGGATGCCATAAATAAATAGGAATCTGGATCGTATGATTTGTTGTTTTTGTTTATACAGAAATAAAACTAGTATATAGGGGCTCGAACACAAATAGTCACCTGCCATACCACTGCAGGGGTTATCAGTATAATTGAAAGACTGCGTGTGCAGGGTGCAATGTGTTCTGAATGGTTACTGCTTTGGGATTTATTCAAGAAAGGTGGGGGCTGGACATCTGCAGCAAAGTTTGGTAAAACCTCAGTAAAGTGTGCTGCTGTTCCTGGGATATTAAACCTCAGTAATGTGTGCTGCTGTTCCTGGGATATTAAACCTCAGTAATGTGTGCTGCTGTTCCTGGGGTATTAAACCTCAGTAATGTGTGCTGCTGTTCCTGGGATATTAAACCTCAGTAACGTGTGCTGCTGTTCCTGGGGTATTAAACCTCAGTAATGTGTGCTGCTGTTCCTGGGGTATTAAACCTCAGTAATGTGTGCTGCTGTTCCTGGGGTATTAAACCTCAGTAATGTGTGCTGCTGTTCCTGGGGTATTAAACCTCAGTAATGTGTGCTGCTGTTCCTGGGGTATTAAACCTCAGTAATGTGTGCTGCTGTTCCTGGGATATTAAACCTCAGTAACGTGTGCTGCTGTTCCTGGGATATTAAACCTCAGTAAAGTGTGCTGCTGTTCCTGGGGTATTAAACCTCAGTAATGTGTGCTGCTGTTCCTGGGGTATTAAACCTCAGTAATGTGTGCTGCTGTTCCTGGGGTATTAAACCTCAGTAATGTGTGCTGCTGTTCCTGGGGCATTAAGCCTCAGTAATGTGTGCTGCTGTTCCTGGGATATTAAACCTCAGTAACGTGTGCTGCTGTTCCTGGGATATTAAACCTCAGTAAAGTGTGCTGCTGTGCCTGGGGTATTAAACCTCAGTAATGTGTGCTGCTGTTCCTGGGGTATTAAACCTCAGTAATGTGTGCTGCTGTTCCTGGGGTATTAAACCTCAGTAATGTGTGCTGCTGTTCCTGGGGTATTAAACCTCAGTAATGTGTGCTGCTGTTCCTGGGGTATTAAACCTCAGTAATGTGTGCTGCTGTTCCTGGGGTATTAAACCTCAGTAATGTGTGCTGCTGTTCCTGGGGTATTAAACCTCAGTAATGTGTGCTGCTGTTCCTGGGGTATTAAACCTCAGTAATGTGTGCTGCTGTTCCTGGGATATTAAACCTCAGTAATGTGTGCTGCTGTTCCTGGGATATTAAACCTCAGTAACGTGTGCTGCTGTTCCTGGGATATTAAACCTCAGTAACATGTGCTGCTGTTCCTGGGATATTAAACCTCAGTAATGTGTGCTGCTGTTCCTGGGATATTAAACCTCAGTAACGTGTGCTGCTGTTCCTGGGATATTAAACCTCAGTAATGTGTGCTGCTGTTCCTGGGATATTAAACCTCAGTAATGTGTGCTGCTGTTCCTGGGGTATTAAACCTCAGTAATGTGTGCTGCTGTTCCTGGGGTATTAAACCTCAGTAATGTGTGCTGCTGTTCCTGGGGTATTAAACCTCAGTAATGTGTGCTGCTGTTCCTGGGATATTAAACCTCAGTAATGTGTGCTGCTGTTCCTGCAATATTAAACATCAGTAATGTGTGCTGCTGTTCCTGCGATATTAAACCTCAGTAATGTGTGCTGCTGTTCCTGGGGTATTAAACCTCTGCCAACCAAGCAGTAGTGAGTCAATTATCCAAACCAATTGGAAACGATACTAGTTTGCATAATCGATTTGCATGGATAATCGAACCGGTATTAGTAACAATTACTGTACCTTAAATAATGCAGCCATGTCAACCCCTAAGTGTTCAAACCAGTGAGACCCCTGCTGAAAAACCTTGGGATTGATGAGTGGCTGGGGGTGGGGGTGGGGGGGTGCTGTATCAAGATTTTTGCACATGGCTGACAGCTACGCCACTGACCTAGACTTAAGGGCTATGCCTACCGGGAGCGAAGCAAACGACACGACTACAGCATGAAAAATAAAATACTGTCTGCTTTTTCTCCTTTTGTGGAGACGAAATAAAATAAATAAAACAAAGAAATAGTCTGGGTACACTACACACTAAAAAAAAATGACATTTAACAGTGAATGTTTATATGTGCTCTGGTTTAACATATAAATCATTCAAAAAGAATACATCTACACATATTTCTTTGTAAATACTGAGAGATTTAGTTTTATAATACTTTTTTACTGATTGTCATTTTTAATAAAATCTTCAGTTAGTGTGTGAATGTGATTGTGATTATTATTATTATTATTATTATTATTATTATTATTATTATTATTATTATTATTATTGGTCAACATTATTAAAACAAAGAAGCGTCATTTTACAGAAATACAACACCAGTGTGTGGCGCTCCCCATCACTGACTAAAATTAAGGTGAAATAAAGAGAGATAGACATACCATCAATTTCCAATTGTTCTGTTATTTCTTACCATATGGTGGCTTCCGTTTTATTGTCTTTATAACCACTGACACTGGCATCATAAAGAACAATATATTTTTTGACTTTAATACTTTAATTCTCATTGATGTCCATTTCTCTTGTATTTCTGTGGTAATTTCTGCGTGAACGAGACAGTGACAGTCTGACAGCCTCTCCTTTGACTCTGCCCGAGTAATGATGTGTGTGTACAGAAACATGGAAGGCTTGCGCAGACAAACCGTCAGTTTGAGACAACAAGGCAATTCTAACTTTGCAGTAAGGGGGGAGTTTGTGTAGCAGCTACAGGGATATAGAATGGTAATGTACACTTCTTCATGGTGGCCCCCCCCAAAATGAAATAATACGCTTGGACAGTTGTATTGGATTTACCACTGTATAATGTATAAAGGGTTTCGCAGCCTCGCAAACGATAACACACTTATGCACAAATGTGAGAATCCATTGCACGACCATGAGACTCTCAAAATTGTGAAAAACCGTGAGTTTCACGGGTAAACCTTGAGACTTGACATCCATGATAATGTATAGAATAAAGTTAACATACACAAGTACTTAGTGCACAAGTACTTGTGTATAGCAAGTAACCTATTCTCTCACATTAAGCATACAAAATTACAAAGCTTTACAAATCATTAAATTAATGCAATTCAGTAAAACTTTAACACCTACAGTTAAGGTAATGAAATACTGTTATTAAACGTGCCAGATACAAAAACTTTGAAAATCATCAAAGAATACAATTCAGTACAACTTTGACACATTGCAGAACTTTAGGAATCATTAAACTTCAGAAATTCAGTACAATGTTTCTATACTTTGATACTTATTGCTAAGGCATTGTAATAGCGTGCAATTGAAATTAATAAAATAAAAGTTCTTAGCTGCTCAATAATGTAGACAGGATCTCCAGCCCTTACTGACGAAATAGAAGAAAAATCAAGAACGAGGGGACTGTTAATTTGCTTAACTGCAACAATTTAAAGCACACAGTGCTCCATCTAAGGTTTTGGTGTCTGAATAATTCTGTAACTATTATTTGCCTCGGTCTGCTGGTCCTTTTTTTGGCTGCTAAATCCTACAGTGTGTGGTGGCAGAAAGACATTGTGTAGCGTCTGTTAAAAGACTCAAGCTTGTGGTGTCATTTTGAAATGACCGTGTTAAAGTGCCTGTTATCAGGACATTGCTAACAAACCTCACCTCTGATTTCATCATATCCTGAATGACTGTGCTTGTGGGTGTATGGTCCCTAGAGACGTATATTATTTGTGCCGTTTATTGTGATATCGTGAAAGTTTTCATTTAATGCACACTACGGTACGTTCATCTATTTGTGGTTAAAATCCAAATAATAAGGTGCGTCCCTTAAGTGTGTGAACTCTAACTTTATTCAGTGAAGCTGTGCATTGTGGCTGCCACTTTTTCATCACTTTGGCAAGTTGATTGTAGTCGTGTGGCAACTGCTTGCACAAAATGATACAATGAGCGCTGTCATCATTATGGAACACCTTGGGCCATCTTTATCAAGGTCCTTACACAAAAGCTATCACAGAAATTCACTGTTTCAAGGGGAGAATTACCGGTACACCCTGAGTGCATCCCCAGTGGTCACAAAATGAATTGTGCAATTACTGTTAATTCTGACTTGACATGCTTTTTTTTTTCTTTCTTGGTCAGTGAAATGTGGTATTTAATTATTTTCCAAAAGCTCAAGTATTAAAAATGAAATGCAGCAAGTGTATGTGAGGCACTGTGACAAAGTGGTTT
Organism: Acipenser oxyrinchus oxyrinchus; assembly: GCA_030684275.1. NCBI lineage: Eukaryota > Metazoa > Chordata > Actinopteri > Acipenseriformes > Acipenseridae > Acipenser > Acipenser oxyrinchus. The sequence continues at coordinate 11,195,804 of CM060248.1, forward strand.
GCAGTGTACAGGTGCAGGAGTGATGTGGTGTGTAATTAGCAGACAGAGATTTGCAGTATATGTTAAATGCTGAGAGAGAGAGAGAGACACAAATAAGTAAGCCTCAAATTACAAATACCAAATAAGTTATTACATACTACAATCATTCAATTAATTACAAACAAAATTATTTAATGAACACATTGGCTTGATGCAAATCCACAGTTAATAATTGAAAGCTTTATAGGTGTAAAAATGCAGTGTGTATACCTCACAATTCCTTACTAGACAGGAATAAATTCAAAGAAAGCATGACGGACCCAAATCCTCATCCACCTCTACGATGGGGTAAAATTCTTTCTAAACCAAAGAACTTTAAATCAGAAAGAGAATGTTGTGCCTCTTTTAAAATGCCGATAAACAGAAGACTTTATATCTTGTCTTCGGATAGAGCTTTTGTGTTCACTAATCCATATACACAAAGAGCGTTTTGTTTTCTGGAAGTAGGAGGGTGCAGAAAGGTCGAGACAGCGATAGGCAAGTAGAAGAGTTTTGAATTGGATGTCATAGGGAACCAGTGGAGGCAGCGGAGTAGCATGGGAGAAACAAGGAAGGGAAAAGACAAGGCAAGCAGCAGAGTTTTGGATGAGCTGGAGCGGACGGATAGCGGAAGCAGGTAGGCCGGCCAGGAGGGAGTTGCAGTAGTCAAGGCGGGACAGTACCAGGGGCTGAACTAGGAGCTGTGTGGAGTAGTCAGTGAGGAAGAGGTAAATTCAGTGTATGTTGCTGAGGAAAAAGCGACAGGAGCGTGTCAGAGTAGAGATGTTCTGAGAGTAGGAGAGGGAGGGGTTGAGGGTGACACCAAGGTTCTTGGTGGATGAGGAGGGAGAGAGGGTTCAGCTCACACCTCAGGTGTGTGTAAAGTCACACACCACCCATTTCTCTATTTCTTGCAGAAGTGTAGCTGTAGAGTTTTTACAGTGAGAGCTTTGCACTAACCACCCTTCTTTGCATTCTGGTCATATCCCTGATACATTAGGAACTAAAGTTAATAAGGATAAACTAGCAGGGCTGTATATTTACTGGACCTCCCACAATAAGGTGCAGGATCCGCTGCAGGCTGCGGGCAATCATTTGCATTGATTAGCGAGACACAACTGGGCTGGCATGATTTTATTAATGTGTGCACCTTCACCTTGCTGGAGGCAATCTGTTCTTGAATGTCACAGAAACAGGGTGCACTTGGAGCGGTTGTGTGGAGTGCCGAGTCCCTTTATGCGCAGGTCCATTGAGGGGGTGAAGGAAGAGCAGCATGAAGTAAGCTCCCCAGGGCAAGGATAGAAATGTGCCTGGCAGCTTCCGTAACAATGGCAACCATACTGAAGAGTTTGCATTCACCTCTGAAGCAAGCACAGAGGCCGATGAAGACAGCTGGAATCTGTGTGATCGGTGGGCGATATGGTTTTAAAAGCTGCAACTGGCTGTACATGACAGCAGCTACTAATTTGTTAGATTAAGAAAAAATATAACAGCAAATTTCAGTTTGAGTCTTGCGGTTGTTCTCAGGTCAAAGTACTGTAAGGGGAGTCTTTGACTTGATGTGATCATGTGATTAACAGACACAGAGGACAGGCACAGAGGAAAGGAATTAAACCCTGTGTGGGTGGCCCTTGTGACATGATTTGGGATCAATGGATCCGGAAGAGCGTTCCTTTCTTATATGGAAACTGTGGTTCTGTTGCTGCAATGGAACAGAAAGGTTTGAAAATTTATCATGGTTTACTCTGTATTGAAACAGCTGTAGCAATTGGGTAGGTTTTTATAGTGAGCAGTTTTAGTCTCTGTTTTAGGAATCTGTTGAATTTCTTCTGGCCAAGTGAATAAGAACATGTTTCCAGTTCATTTATTAATACCACTGAGAAGACTACGGAAGCCTCAGTGATGGTTTGAATATCACAGTGCTACTTCTAGCCATGTATTGAACTCAGCATCACAGTAGTGTGGTTCACTGGGATCTCAGCACAGGTGAGGGACATGCAGGAATAACAAGTGGTGTTCGTAGCAGAGATTAGAACGTATCCAGAACGTATCTTCACATTAATGTATTTGTGTATGGGTTGGACATCACATGCAGAACGTATCTTCACATTAATGTATTTGTGGATGGGTTGGACTCCACCTCATCACATGCAGAACGTATCTTCACATTAATGTATTTGTGGATGGGTTGGACTCCACCTCATCACATGCAGAACGTATCTTCACATTAATGTATTTGTGGATGGGTTGGACTCCACCTCATCACATGCAGAACGTATCTTCACATTCATGTATTTGTGGATGGGTTGGACTCCACCTCATCACATGCAGAACGTATCTTCACATTCATGTATTTGTGGATGGGTTGGACTCCACCTCATCACATGCAGAACGTATCTTCACATTAATGTATTTGTGGATGGGTTGGACTCCACCTCATCACATGCAGAACGTATCTTCACATTAATGTATTTGTGGATGGGTTGGACTCCACCTCATCACATGCAGAACATATCTTCACATTAATATATTTGTGGATGGGTTGGACTCCACCTCATCACATGCAGAACGTATCTTCACATTCATGTATTTGTGGATGGGTTGGACTCCACCTCATCACATGCAGAACGTATCTTCACATTAATGTATTTGTGGATGGGTTGGACTCCACCTCATCACATGCAGAACATATCTTCACATTAATATATTTGTCAGGACGGGGTGGCTGTTAGACATCACGTTGTACGTCACTGTTTGCTTGGCTTTTCAGATTTGACAAACACGTTAAGGCTTCTGAATCATTTCTCACAGCGCTCGATTGACTTTACTGTTGGTCTGATGGTGTGCCAATCCCATTAGAGAGGCAAACCAGTGGGGTTTGGAAAAAACGCCATGGCAGCATTTGAAATCATTGTGAGCATCGGCTCAGTTAACACTGTTTGATTACCTTCGTATTGGTACTTTTTAAGCAGTTTGTTACGTGGTGTGACAGGCTCATGCTTTGTGGACATTCATAGTTAACATGTCTGAGTTGGAGACTTTACAAGAGATTCTGCCACAGGGTTAGCCAGGTAACCAGGTGCTCTTTTTTTCTAATTAAAATATGGTGATAAGCCAAGTAAAAAGCACAAGGCGATTAAAAAATGATTTGTGTACTTGCAGATCTGCCAGCTTCCAGGGTTTTTCCCAGGACACTGAGCAAACGTTTTTAATGGAAGTCTTCTCTTCTGCATGGTTAGCCAAGAAATTGTGAGGATTTATTTGTTAATTAAGATTTAATGATAAAGTGCAGTAGTAAAAAAAAAAAAAGAAATGTACAGAAGGTGATGAATTATTAATAAGCAGTGTTATAAAAAATGAATGTAGAATTAAAACAGAAGTTCTCATACCTTAGCATAAAGGTGGTTTTCTTATTGTGTAGGGTCTTGTAACCCTTCAGAGAACTGTATGTTCTGTTTTGTAAGCCATTATGCAGAGATAAGTACCATTTTCTCCTGACAGTTTAAAAACTTCCTGATGACATTTTTTTTTATAGTATCAGGAGGGTATCAGGAACAGTAAAGTTGAAGATATAAGAAATCATACAGTATTTTACACGGTAGGCCAGTGTAACTAAAAAATTTCAGTTGTAAGAATAACATCTCAAAGAAGGTGCTATAATGAGAGATGATATGAGATGCATTTCTTGGAGAAAGGGCTTTTGATTGGCCAGGCAAGAAAAATCTGTTGCATACAGTGTAATGCAGTGCATGATAGTATACAGTGTACTATAGTGCATGATAGTATACAGTGTACTACAGTGCATGATAGTATACAGTGTACTACAGTGCATGATAGTATACAGTGTACTACAGTGCATGATAGTACAGTGTACTACAGTGCATGATAGTACAGTGTACTACAGTGCATGATAGTACAGTGTACTACAGTGCATGATAGTACAGTGTACTACAATGCATGATAGTATACAGTGTACTACAGTGCATGACAGAATACAGTACACTACAGTGCATGATAGTATACAGTGTACTACAGTGCATGATAGTATACAGTGTACTACAGTGCATGATAGTATACAGTGTACTACAGTGCATGACAGTATAGAGTGTACTACAGTGTATGACAGTATACAGTACACTACAGTGCATGATAGTATACAGTACACTACAGTGCATGATAGTATACAGTACACTACAATGCATGATAGTATACAGTACACTACAGTGCATGACAGAATACAGTACACTACAGTGGATGACAGTATACAGTACACTACAGTGCACAACAGTATACAGTACACTACAGTGCACGACAGTATACAGTACACTACAGTGCACGATAGTATACAGTACACTACAGTGCACGATAGTATACAGTGTACTACAGTGCACGATAATATACAGTGTACTACAGTGCATGATAGTATACAGTACACTACAGTGCATGATAGTATACAGTGTACTACAGTGCATGATAGTATACAGTACACTACAGTGCATGATAGTATACAGTGTACTACAGTGCATGACAGTATACAGTACACTACAGTGCATGATAGTATACAGTGTACTACAGTGCATGATAGTATACAGTGTTCTACAGTGCATGACAGTATACAGTACACTACAGTGCATGACAGTATACAGTACATTACAGTGCATGACAGTATACAGTACATTACAGTGCATGACAGTATACAGTACACTACAGTGCATGATAGTATACAGTGTACTACAGTGCATGATAGTATACAGTGTACTACAGTGCATGATAGTATATAGTACACTGTAGCAGAGCTGTTTTTTGGGGGTGTTTTGCCGTTTGGGTTGTAAAAAAAAAAATATTTAATTTTTTTTTTACTCCTAGATATCACAATTAACAAAAACTTTTTGTTCATTATTTGAAACCTGTTTAATTCTCGCCTGTCAGACAAAAAGGTTCTGGATCTGGGATCTGGTGCGCCCTGGTTGTAGATGAAACCGGGTTCATAAGTTACACAAACCCAATTTTACAATATCTGTCTAGACTTTCTAACCTTTTTGCACTAGGTTTCACTTAACCCGCATTTGAACTTCGTTTTCATATGCTAATGTGAATAGGAACTAACTCTGTTTAATAAAAGAAAACTGTTATTGTCTAGCCAGTCCTTTGATTTAGATCTTAAAAATCTGCCATCCCCATTTATTTGACATATTAAAAGAAAGAAGTGTGTGCCATGATTCAGCTTTGACAAAAGTAAATTGAATGTCGGCCTTATTGCCAGTAAGGGTCACAAGACCTACAAATTATTGCTCTTCATCTCTGCATTAGCAGCTTTATGCATGTGCGTAGGTCTAAATCCCTTGAGAAGTAAACCATATATATATAAAAAATGCATCCGCTTATGAGTTTTAGCATTTTTACTCAAAATAATATTTATAAACTGAGTCATCTGAGCTACTGGACATGCACATTCATGTTTGCTGTATCACAGGTGCACAGAGGTCTATTTACATGACTCAAACTGTTTATTTCCAGTGGGACTGTTAGACGTGTATCAAGCTAGAATTTGCATCGGGAAACATCTGGAGGAGCAACATCACAAGCAACTGCTCTCCGAATAAAGATATTACCGTAAAAAACAAATTGTGTTATCTGTATCACTGTGTCGCTGTGTTTTCAGAGAAACAAAGAACATCCCTTTTAAAGTAATCACAAAGATGTTCTATTATTTAGTAAGTATTGGACATAAACATGCCTGCAATGTGCTTGTAATGTTTCTACAGTATGTGTAGATTAATTATATCTGCTGCACAGAAACACCCCCCAAGGATTGTGCATTATTCCAGGCTAATTTGTTGCTTTGTGACTCTGTTTATCAATATAGGTTGAAATCAATCCTGAAACAGGGAGACAACTAATATTTAGCATTTAGTGGCTATGAAGGGTAATGAACAAAAGAAGATCCCAGTGGGCAAATCCAGAACAGCTGTGCTTCGTACATTGAAAGACCACAGCATAATCAAGGGTGCTGTACAACATCATACTGCTTCATACATCCTAAAGTAGGTTCAGTAGGAATCAGAAGCCCTAGGGCTGTATTACCTGTTTTGTTTTGTTACTGTAACAAGCCAGCTACTGTGTCTAGTATATGGACAGGTTATATAGATAGAGTAAAAGCCTTTTAAAAATATTTTTGGTGAGGACAAAGAAAGGGGGGTATCGGTTACAGAAACCTTCTGCTGTGTGAAAAACTAGTCATTAGTTTTCAGAGCTGAGCAGTACGAAAAGAAACAATGTATATCTTAAAATCAGGGGAGACAAACAGCTAAAAAAGTTTATCTACCCTGAAAAGACATACAGTACAGCGTCGCATATCCGACCCCCTGGGTATAGGCGGATATGTATAAAAGCCGGATTTGCGAACATCTATAGAAAAAGCATTTACACATCCATAGTGAACAAAAAAAAACATGCAAACTGCTTTAGACATGGGGACATTGTTTGCTTTAAAAGTAAGCAAATGTAAACAAGATTAATTAGGCTACAAATACATACACTGCACGAAAAATATGGTTTAACAATGGAGTAAACATATTGTAAACACATACAAACATATGGTTTCATAAGTTTGCAAAGGGTGCAAACAGTTTGTAAAAATAATGTTTACAAATGGTTTGCAAAGACTAGAAACCAAATGAAGGTCATCATGTCCATTTGGACATCAGGTTTACACATTTGTAAAACATTGGTTTACAATCTGTGCAAACATTAGCGCATATCCCGTTTACAAAGATTTACATGATTTAAAGTAAATCAGTTTTGGTTGTTTAAATACGGTTTACAAACAGCAGGTAAACTTATTGTGCAGTACAGTTTACAAGATTGCAAACATGTTTTTGTGAATGGTTTACACATATCCTTTTAGGAGCAGGTAAACATACTGTGCAATACAGTTCACAAGATTGCAAACTTGTGTTTAGAAAAAGTAAACACCATTTAAAAAATGTGTTAAACGTATTTCAAATAATAAGACTTTTTTATTGTATTTCAAATATACTTTATTAGTGTTAAAAACAACATTAAAAAGAACATTTAAACAATATTAAATAACATTTAGGATTTTAGAAAAACCTTACCAAATAAAAGTAGTAAAAAGGTGAAAAACAGAAAAGTCAGTTGTAGCAGTTATACAATTTAAACAGCTTACTCAAACATTTTTTTTCCCCAATATTTTTTTTATTAAATCGAATTAGCCAACCATGAAAATTCGTCAGGTAAATCTGGCCTATTGTACTTTGAAAAAGAACCTCTTTTTCGAGGAAGTTTGCACTTTCTTTTCTTTTTGATCATGCTGTATGCTATATCACATGCCCTTTTGTACTCTCTAAACTTTCCTGATTCCCACTTCCGTGGTCTGACCACCTTCACAGCCATTTGTTCTCCCTGGTTAAATGGATTGTCTTCCTCCCCAGACTCCTCCGTGCTCATCGTCACTTCTACAGGAAGAACTTGAAGCGCATTTGCCATGGTTTTCTTGTCCATCTCTGACAAAGTGGAGTGAGGGACCCCTTGTATACTGACATTGGCATTTCTAAAAAGAAAAAAAATTTAAACAATCAACTGAAGAATACACCTTTTAGTAATGATTGGGGCCTAGCTCTGGGGTTCTAGATGTTCTTAAATGCATTCTGAGCTGTTTTGGAATGTCATATGTGCTACGATATATATTTGACAGTCTTTATGGCATAAACCAAACCTGGGAAATACCATTTAATTGGAATTCCAACAGACAACTTTCACACATGCTTTTATGTCAAAAGTAGTAGATTAAGAGCGTACAATTCAGTAACAATTGTGACCAACATTAAAAAATACTACATTAAAAGAAAGGAATATCTGACAGCATTGTTTGCAGATACTCTGCTTTGAATATATTATGTAAAGCAAATATTTCTTACTATTGTCGTTTACTTGTTCAATGTAATGTTTACCAGTACCGGTAAACATTACAACAACAATACCAGTACAGCCAAATATGGCTGGTATTCATGGAAGAAGGACAACTTACATCTCTCTTGCTTTTCCTCCGACGAGCCTCCAGCTGTCTGCGCTCCCATTTGTCTTTTTCATTGTTTTGTTCATGGATATTTCGCCAATAGTTCTTTATGGCCACTAATAAAAAAATAAAAATTAAAAATGATCACATATATATTTTCTTTATGTGTAGTTTGTGAAAGGGGATTCCAAACTGCTGATCTGAAAAATGTGACCACGCTAAAATAAAAAAAATACTGCAACCGTTTAACTTGGACAATTTAAAATAAAACCTAAAATAAAAATATATTTAAATAAAACATGGTACATTATATAGACTAATGAAAAGAATTGCAGATATACCCGTTTCATAACAACATTTGGCAGGTGCATCAGTTTTTTCAAGTGTTGGTTTTGTGATTCTGGGGTTTCATTTGTCAAAATCTATATAATTAAATTATCAAAGTTTAGTGTGCCAATATTTTACAAAACTGTAAAGTATGCTGAACATTGGAGCATTTAAAAAAAAAAAATAATATGAACTGATAAAATAAATAAATAAATAAATAAATAAAGGATTTGTTTTTTTTTAGCTCAGTCTACATAGTTATTTGAAAATAGCCAAATTACACTTTTTAACTCACCACATATTTCTTCATTGGAGACGTCTGGATTCCCCCCTTTCACGTATTCTTTCATTTTCTTTGTTAGAGTGGAATTTTTGGAACTGAGGACGCTACATAAAAAGAATACAAGCACCAATGAGTTTCCTGATTGTGTTCTATAAAGGGGGGGAGGGGGGGGGCAGTAAACATTTTACCAAACATAGGCTGGTAGGATTTAAAGAATAATACATATATAAAGATATGTTTCAGATTGCTAATGAATTGAATGAACAATTCAACCATTTCAACAATAGGGCTTTATTTAGACTTATGATTGAACCCCCCCCCCCCAGAATGCTCTATGGAGACGTGAATACAAGAGAAATGTCAGCTTTATCAAATGGACATCTTGCATCTGATCATTACTATGGAATAAATGTGTGCTTTAATAAAATTTACTAAAGGTTACTTTTGAGTGCTCACACCAGTGCTTTCACCAGTCTGATCGTTGAAGTCTCCTTGGGTAACAACCTGACTTTATATTATATATCAATAAATAAAAATTATTTGTGAATCTGAATGCCAAAGAATGCTGTTCAACCAAAAATAGCACCTTCAATATTATTATTATTATTATTATTATTATTATTATTATTATTATTATTAATACATTTCTTAATTAAATTATTTTTTACATACAATTACCTATTTATACATTTGGGTTTATACTAGAGCAATCTAGGAGATAAAGTAGCTGCTTGCTCAAGTGTCCCCACCTGGGACTGATCTCATGACCTCTGGTCGAGTTTCCAGAGCCCTAATCACTACTCCACGCTGCTGCCTAATACTACACCATGCAGTATGTTTTTCATCTTTAAATAAACCAAAATGTCAGTGTTACAAACTAATGGAAAAGGGGAAACTTACTCTTCGCTTGTATCCCAGTGGGGCAGACCATTCGAGTTTGTCAAATACTTGTACCCTCTTCAAGCACAAGGTTCTGTAAAGTACAAGACACATTTGTTGAGTAACTATATTTAAGCTACAATTTATTGTCCTGCTCTAAAAATGATAACACATTATACCTGTGTTAATGGAGATGTTTTCAGTGCCACTTTTGAGTTTCTTTTATTCTTCTTTGTCATTTCACTTTGAATAAGTTCCATTGTTTTTTCTAAGTAAAACAAAAGCATTTTTGTCATTCAAAGTCTGTTTTTAATACAAGTAAAATATTGTATGCATATGTGACCTTCCAATACTGACAATTCAGAAATATCACACCAGGAGACTAATTTGGCTCCAGAAATTTGGGCGAGCTGTTACCTTAAAAGCATTTACTAGTCGTAAAAAATATGCTTGCGGCAAAAATGTTTGAGATTTTTTTATTTTTTATTGTATTATTATACCAAATTCTTGTAATAAAAATCTCAAATATTTCTGGATTTACAGCATTTTGTTAAAGACTGGTCGATCAAAACGGTACTACTGCTTTCTGTAAAATACAGTAGTCTTAACATAAACCAATTTGATATCAGAAATAATGATAACCCCCATATAGTCAGTTTTATTTTAATTTCTTAATGTTAAAGTTATTTCAAATATGAATGTATTTTAATGTCACTTAATTGTGTACTTAAAACAGAAATCTAATACCTGAGTGTCAATGAATTCTTTTTGGCTTTTTAATATATAAGCCATCATAGATTTTGTAGCTTCGGACTTCCAGAATCGAGCCCTAGATCAGCACATGTCTGCTTCCATAAATCATCACTAAGGAAATAGAGAACAATATGGTAAAAATGCAAAACAAAAAGGATCTATTCAATATTTTTGGATAACGATAATAATTATAAGTTAACATAAATTGTGAAACAAAAGAACTTTGCATGTTAATTGTTTTAGTTAACCTACACCATTAGAGATACTTTTAAGTGAGAAAATATAAAACACACACCTTGTAAAGTACAGAATGCAGAAACAAACTTTATTATAAACATATGTTGGTGATTGTATTGACAAGATTCAAGTGCATTAATGCGTGTTTATATACATATACACAAGTTGGAACGTACATACAGTCATATATACACACACTTAATATATATATATATATATATATATATATATATATATATATATATATATATACAGTATATATATGTTTTTTTAACTCTGTGGTCAGATGAATGATTTGCATTAAAGAAAATACATAAAATTAGCCCTTCATGTCCTACAAATACACTTTCAAAAATATTTAACAGTAAGATAATAAATGTTGACATTATGTAGTGGGCTACCAGTGTGCCACCATGTCGACTTTTTTACAAATGTTCCCAGTTAATACACACTACACTATCATTTAACATGACTTTTTTGTTTTCTAAACTTATAGTGTTCTGATAAAACAGGAATAATGCCAGCACCTAAAGCTAGATTAAACTCTTCAAAAGCACGAGTAATCCGTTTTGAGTGCTCATTGTTTTTTAGTGTGGGCAGATAGTCTTTTGTATTCAAATGTTGCATTGTCAGACTTGTCGATTGGACAAGTAACGGATACACCTTGTCCATTCAACGGAACAGGCAGTCTTCTCTTTCTCCTCCTGAGTTGTATTTTTTCACGGGAACGCTTTCTTTTCCTATTGTGGAAAATTATACTTAAGATGATAAAATATAACTAATAGATCACTAAAAAAGTGCTACTGAAATGGAAATGCTTCTTTATATCAAATGAATTAGGCATTAGATATTACCTCATGGAGACAGTTGTGGATGATGAGGGAGTGTCTGATCTGAAATTGACATTGACAAGAATAAAAACATGTTCCCCAAAATAACAGTAACCAACCCCCACCCACCAACGAATACAAAAGACATAGCTTAACCTTAACGTAAATTTTCAAAATGCACAAAGCTCTTCAAAAGTAGATAATATTCCTTTACAAAAGGCAGGCAAGACCACTTGAATACTGCTTGGTCAAAAGCACTTTTAAAATAAATAAATAAATATATATATATATATATATATATATATATATATATATATATATATATATATATATATATATTACTATGCCGTGTATAAGTCTGTGTACATGTTCTGCAAGGGGATGGTAAATTCCCTAATAAAGCAGCTGATCAAGGTGCCAGTTGTGGAAAAATGTTGTAAAATAGAAGCACGTTTTGAGAGAGTGCATCACATTCCCCAAATGCTACCCATCTTTCCTTCCGCACAAAGCATCAACCCAAGATTCTTTGCAAAAATCACAGGCATGCGAAATGTAGGCAAACCCAAGTATTCTGAATAAAGTGTTTACATGACCTGCTATTCCAGTAATAATCCATGGGATAGTTTAATATTCCACTTATCTTATTTGGAATACTCATATTCGGAATACTGCTGATCACATTCGAATAAGGTGTTTACATGACAGATTACATATTTCGAATACTCAGTATTTCGAATAACAGAATATTAGTGTGCATGTAAACGTACTGAATATATCAAGGGTGTGAATAATTCTGGAGGCTAATGTGTGCATAAATATATATATATATATATATATATATATATATATATATATATATATATATATATATATATAAAGAGAAAAAATGAAATGGCATGTTTCAAGAGGAGGGAATAATTATCTGTTTGGTGAGGACACTATTTCATGTAATCAGAAAAGGGAAACTTCATGGTTGCCACTTGTAAACTTGTTAAATAATGTACAGTATATAAATTACAAAGTTTCATACCCGTTAGGCTGTTGCAGTGGCTGGAAACAACAGAGTGATTCAGTGCAGGGTGTGGATCCTCAGTGTCGTTGGGAGACCTATTTGCAAAAGACAACATTTAATTTTAAAAGGAAAGGAAAAAAATAAGCGGGTGCGAATATTATTGCTTATTCTTCTTCAATCAGACCCCTGAATTAAACGTCTTGGTAGCCAACAACAGACAACTGGCTTTGTCTTAAAAACTATAAAGACATTGATGAGGAAATTCTCACATGGCTGGAATAGAATGAGGAATGCAAAATCCCCCAGTCCATACTTTTAAAAAGGTGTTAAAAGAATTCTGGGAGAGCACAATATGCTTACAAAAGTCCAGAAGAGGTAGCAAAGTACTACTCACTTATAGGTAGATAAGAATTTGGAAAATACACAATGAAATAAAAATGTAGATGTTTCAGAGGGAGGGGGTATAGGGAACAGAATACAGGTATGTATTTTAACTAAAACAAGTTTAAATCGAGAATAAACTACATGCTACACTACTGTGCAATCACAAATTTCCCAATACCTACCCATAACCATCCAAGTCACTGGCTGTATCCACACTGAGCAACGATGGTTCCTGTGGTGTTGAGGTACCAGGTAATTGAACCTGAACTTCACACTCATCTTCACTGTAATATTTGATGAATAATTAATAAAAAAATCAACTCAATGCTTCCACAATTATTAAAGTGAACTTTCATTAAAATTCAAAATTAATTGTCACAATTACCTTGAAAGTAACAATAATTGTGTTGAAGTGTTAGAAACTTCATGGGCAGGCTCTTCAGGGGAAATTCCTCATCGGAAGGGAATGCAAGAATCCGTTTGCTATGGCATAACACAGATCTGAGAATTATTTTGGGGGTGAAAAAGTAGAACCTTTTAAGTAGCACATATAGTGGCAAATGTGTTATAAATTTAAATACATTTAAATAACGCCTCTACCTAACTTTACACCAAACTACTAACTAAAACAGAATTGATAAGTACTGTGTGAGCCTCTGGACAAAACACAGTGGGCTGAGCGAGTCTGATTTCGATACCAGTGAGGGCTTGTCTGCGGGTATGCCTGCTTAGGTGTCACCTTACTGGCGTCAGCTGCTGTTTCTTTGACCCACAAAGATGGACCCCAGTTTTTCCACAGTATTCACTGCGACCCCAAATTAAAGAAACGCTTACCAGATGGAAGATCAGCATTTTGAAAGAGAGAGAATAAAAGGGTGAGCAACAGTGTCATCTTGCCCCTTGCATGTATATTTATGTAATTCGTACTTTAAATATTATATATTAGTTATTGTAGCATATATATATTTTTTTAAAAGAATTTTTTTAATGTGTTTCTTTACAATATTTGTCAGCAGATAAGGATACCATATGCAAAACGTTATAAAACAAATAAGAAGTACGAATTTGTATGACCTGATTGCAATGTAAAATGTACTATTTTAATCGAAACGCATCATTCATTACAACATTTTTCTTCTATTTCTGCATTTTTGTTGTTATTTGCTAAGTTTAAAAAGAGGTTTGTCTCCAGACAGAACGTGTTTTACAAAATAAGCGTTTATGTTTTTCTCAAAATACGTGATTCAGTGCAGAGTGCATTGCAGTGACTGCGTCCTTTTCACCATGAGAGTAAAGCGATCAATTACCTTTGTATAGCTAGGAAAAAACGGAAAAATTGTTTCGACATCACCAGATAGCCTTCATTTAATTAAGAAACTGACATGGATTAACAATGCTAGTTACAGTTTTAAAGGGAGGTAGAGGGAACAGAACTAATAGTTGAAAAGTACCAAGCCTATGTCAAGAGTATTTAAAAGAAATACATTTAACGAACATAAATAACAATGTAGGTAAATAATTATTATTTGTTTTGTAATCCATCGTAATAGGAAGGGTTCGTCACCTCTAGAAGTGTCAAGAAAGTGGGATATTTAAACCACATTTTATTAATTTATTTGGCTGACGCTTTTATCCAAAGCGATTTAGGATATGAACCATTTTATACAGTGGGGCATTTTTACATACCGAGCAATCCGACTCGGTAATGTAAGCGGGAGGTTTTAATACAAAATACATATACATAAAAACGGTATCCCAGAAACTTTAAACATGCATAAAAAATATCAGAATGATAACAAAAACTTGTATTTAATATACCTTTTATTTTTAGTAGCTGCCTTGCTTCTCGGCTTCATTACAGTGGCTTCAGGATGATGGTGATCACTGGTGCAGTAAATAAATCTTTTCGTACTGTTGAGCGCGAAGAAGTATAATTTGGCGGTCACAGGAAACAGTGTCATCATCAGGTCCTCATTTCCACGGATGAGGCAGATGATTGATTGTTACTGGCGCAGTGCAGAAACCAATCAAACTGCTGGAGGTGAATGTCTACATTGTCGGCGGAACCCAGTCCAGAAAGAAAGGATCAGAAAGCAACTCCGATTGTAGACGAACGAAGGCCAATAACAGGGACATCGGCGTGTTTTTCAGGTAAAACAAACAAAATCTTTCAATGTATTTTGCATTATTATTGTTTTCTAAATATATGTCTAGCTCAACAAGTAAATACGTTTGTTTATATTAACATGATGTTCATCGATGTAAACCAAAATAAAGGTGGCGCGTCCAAAACTACTTTTTTGACATCGCAGATATAGTTTACGATCCCGTCTGCTTCAAACACTGTTTGGCTGTGAACACGAGCACTCAGGCTCTGATCCAGTCAGAAAACAACATCGCTTTTGTTTCTACAATGAGAGCATTTTTTTTTTTTTATTTTGAGCTAATGTATGGGCCTAACACTTAGCCTATGTGAGTCCATGTATATATATTAAACGACCTATGGATTATTTCAAGACTTATTTTAATACTTAAATAACAATACGTCTATATTGTTGCGTTTGTGGATTCTGGGAGTAAGTTAACACATTTTTTGTCCAGATTTTATTGAGCAGGCTCAAACAACAGTTAGGTCTTGGCGTAATGGTAGAATGATATGTAATTTATAAGTTTTAAATTATTTTTAATTAAATTGGTTCACCCTCTAATGTTATCTTATTTTTCTTTTATAGTCTTCAAAGCACAGAATACATCAAGATGAAAAACATTATCGTAGACGGTAAGTTATTAATGTTGTATTTTACTGAACTATTACATGTTGTTGATATACAGAGCTCTGTCACTGTCCACCTGTATTCATGTTATTATTTGTTTATTTATTATTTATTTAGCAGACGCCTTTATCCAAGGCGACTTACAGAGACTAGGGTGTGTGAACTATGCATCAGCTGCAGAGTCACTTACAACTACGTCTCACCCGAAAGACGGAGCACAAGGAGGTTAAGTGACTTGCTCAGGGTCACACAATGAGTCAGTGGCTGAGGTGGGATTTGAACCGAGACCTCCTGGTTACGAGCCCTTTTCTTTAACCACTGGACCACACAGCCTCCTGTATCTTAAAGCAAACCTGTCACCATGACCTGAAGAATAAACTCTTATTGAGTAAAAATGAGAATGAGATGTTAGCACCTACTTGCAAAATATTTATAAGTGATCACACTAATCACATCATTATACACAATTAAGTGTTATTCACAGTTTGTTTACGTGTAATAAAATAACACGTCTTATACAATATGTACAAATTGATGTTTTAAAAACATGGGCTACAGGGTTTAAGCTCGAAGGAATATTGTTTGTGAAATGAAGTAACCCCCTGTCACAAAGACGACTGAGCGGTGACGTCACGAACAGAAGCAGGAACACAGAACAGACAGAGACTTGGGGTTTTGGTGAAGCTGAGCTGATGGCTCAGCGTTTAATAATCAAACAGAAAATAAAAGGTTTGTACACAAAACAGAAACAGGACACGGCACTTTCGCCAAAATAAATATATAAACAAAACGGACTAAACAGTAACAAACGGTGGAAGGACAGACACACAAACACGGTGAGTAAATAAATAAAACAAGTATCGTGCTGGTACTACCAGCACGCGATAGCAATTGTTATAAATATTTCTTTCTCCTCTCTCTCTCTCTCTCTCTCACCCGTTCTCCACTCACGAACACCCAACCCCGAAAGTGAGTGAAAACATGCAGCTTTTATGCAGTTGTACCGAGACTCGATTGCTAGTCAATCATTCAATTGGAATCTCGGTACAACTGCACGTGAATTAATTAAAGTGCAATTCCCGTGACCACACATTATATTATAACCAGCACGTGAAGTGATTTGTTAGCACCTACTTGCAAAATATTTATAAGTGATCACACTAATCACATCATTATACACAATTAAGTGTTATTCACAGTTTGTTTACCGTGTAATAAAATAACACGTCTTATACAATATGTACAAATTGATGTTTTAAAAACATGGGCTACAGGGTTTAAGCTCAGAAGGAATATTGTTTGTGAAATGAAGTAACCCCCACTTTATATCATTTCTGCTGACAAAGTATTCTGGGTATGGACTGTGCTAATAAAATAATATCACATGTTCAAACTGTTAGTGTCAGGAATGAAAATGGGTAAAGACAACTTGTACTAAGACAGTTACAATTAAACACATATTTGCAAGTACAATAAGAAGTATAATAGCATACAAGTGTACTAGGTAGTGAGGCAAAGCTAGTACAAATACTTTTTTCCAAACTCTCTGGGCCCTATTTTCAAACTAATTAGGGCCCTAATAGAGAATGATATACTGAGACAAGCATAAATGTAAACTTAAGTGCTTAATTACCTTCTGATAAATTCATGGAGGAGTTTGTGGGTGTGTCTTGAAATAGGTGTGCAATTTCTATATTCCAGTCGGTTTCAATCCTGGTTCTGGCGACCCCTGTATCTGTTTTCATTCCAACAGAGCTCAATTGCAAAATTGAACCCTTAACTGAATTATTAATAAGTGTTTAAAAGCTGAAACCAAAGAAATGTCTAATTAATAACTTTATTAGTAAAATGAAGGGTTTGATGAAGTAATTCAGAGCACAGTTGGAATGAAAACCAGCAGACATGGTGGGTAGCAAGGGTGGGTTTGAGAACCATTGATCTACTTCTGCAGTGCTATTAAACTTTTAATAATTTGATCCAACAAGTAATTTTTGCCAGATAAAATGCCTTGTGGAAGGTGAAGCCTATTGTTAATTGAGCATACTCTTTGAATTATTCAAAATGCATTTCACAATATTTACATATAACATTACTGTGTATGTGTTTACTATGTATGTTTGGCTCTTTTGATCTCGCACATAAGAGTTGCTTTGGACATTACTTAATGGTTTGTTTGCCACACCAAGTACCACCAATATGAAGCCTACTGATTGTTATTTTCACAATCTCTGCTCTTATTAATTTAAAATCACTCGGTATGTCTGTTCATAATCAAAAGCATAACAACAAGGAGCAAGTCACTTCTCATGAATTATCAGGTAGTTTTTCTACAGTTTGTTAATGTTTTCTAAAACATTTTTGGTTCAGTTACCTTTTTTTTAAATGTTATACTGCAGCAAACAATTTTAAAGGGACATTTGACTACTGTAGCATTATACCTTCCGTGTTGCAATTGTCTTAAAAGAGGCAGGGCTGACAGTTTTAACCAATTTAACATCTTCCTTTTTTGTCTATCAGGGTTTCTGGGGCAAGAAGAGAAGCGGTACCAGATGAAAGAAGAGTGATTTGTGAAATCTGTAAAGTAAGCTATGGTGCTCACCATTATGAGCAATACCACAAACATCGCTGCAAAACAGAAACTACTACTGAAAGCTTTCAAGCACCGAGAAGGCTTCAAGAAGGTGAAACCAGTACATGGTCTGAAGAGAGTTCTGTTCCTATTGCATCCTTTGAAATTCCATGTCCAGAAGCAGATGATGTAGAGAGTGATTGGAGAAGCAGCTATGCCCATATGAAAGAGAGTTACAAAACGAGCGGAAAGCTAGATGTCCCCAGTAATGTGTCTGATGAAGACCTTTTTTCATTCTTTCCTGCAGTAGAATTAAATTCTGAAAACCTGTCTGATAGTGAACATGAAGAACAATGGGAAGCAACTGAAGAAAGAGAAATGGCTGAAAATATGGAAGAAGGAATTGCTCAGGATTTAGATGAGGTAGCAGAACAACTATCCTCAAGGCCAACTACAGTTCAAGATAAAGTGCAAAAGTTTACTAGATGGTTCTATGCTTTTTAATGGTGTGGCAAGCCCGATTTTTTATTTCTGATCTGGCAATAAATACCTGGATGACATTTTTAGAGAGATGTTGTCTGTGTTTGCTGAACCAGGAAATATCCTTGATTGATACTTGCAGTCTTCCCTTCAGGTGTCTATGGCATATACAAACTGTTTGGACATTCCAAAGACCCCTTTAGAAAGCTTGTTGTATGTAGGAAATGTTACACAATGTATAACATTAAGGATTGTTTGCAAATTATTGAAGGACTAACAGAGACAAAAAATGTTCATTCAGTAAAATATCCATGGCAGAGACATCAACTCCAACGGAATTTGTGTGCTCAACCCTTGCTAAAAGAAGTGACCTTGCCTTCAGGAACTAGAAGATTCTATCCCTTTAAGTGGTTTTGTTGTAGATCCATAAAAGAATCATTGAGAGAAATGGTTAACCGTCCTGGATTTGAAGACCTATGTGAAAAATGGAGAGACAGAAACATCCCAGAAGGAAAACAAGAAGATGTTATGGATGGTAAAGTATGGAAGGAATTCAATGGAAAAAGTACAATTTTTTACCCAGGAACGGTGTTATGGCTTGATGTTAAATGTGGATTGGTTTCGCCATTCAAACATGTTCAGTATTCTGTGGGAGCTGTTTATTTGACAATCTTGAACTTGCCAAAACCAGAACGTTATAAAAGGAAAAATGTAATTCTAGCAGGCATTATACCACATATGGGCAGTGAGCCAAAACCAACACATTTCTGTCTTATCTTGTGGAAGAATTAAAAGAAGCCTGGCTACATGGATTTAGTCTGCAGTCAGTGAAACAAGGCAGAACTGCAACCTTTGTCTTGCTCTGCTTGCTGTTACTTGTGACATTCCAGCCTGTCGTAAGGTTTGTGGTTTTTAGGACATGCTGCTAATCGTGGCTGTTCTAAATGTTGGAAGCTTTTCCCTGGTCAGGTTGGACAGAAGGACTACAGTGGATTTGCAAGAGATGCATGGCCGCAAAGAACTCATGAAAGACATTTGGAATGGTGTGCGCAAATTCTGGATAAAAAGACAAAGCAGGATGTAAAACTTCTTGAACGTGAATATGGGGTGCGTTACTCTGTACTACTGGAACTGCCGTATTTTGATATAGTTCAGATGCATGTTATAGACCCAATGCATAACCTGTTTCTAGGTACTGCAAAACATGTAATTGAAATTTGGAAGGAACAAGGTATTCTTACAGATAAAGATATGAAAAGTATTCAAGAGAAAATTGATGACTTTGAAGTGCCCAGTGATTTAGGAAGAATACCCAATAAAATTCAATCGATTCGCAAGCTTTACTGCCGATCAATGGAAAAACTGGACACTTTATTTTTCCATTCCTTGCTTAACAGGCATTTTACCTTCTCCACACCTGGAGGTTTGGAAACACTTTGTGAAAGCATGCTATTTGTTATGTTCATATGTAATGACACATGAAATGCTTGTTGAGGCTGACCTGGAGCTTATTACATTCTGCAAGATGTTTGAAGAAAAGTATGGATCTGACTACGTTACTCCTAACATGCACTTGCATGGTCACATTAAAGAATGTATAATAGGCTACGGGCCTGTGTATGCTTTTTGGCTCTTCAGTTTTGAGAGATACAATGGTATTTTAGGAAATGAACCGTCAAACCAAAGGTCAGTAGAGCTTCAGTTCATGAGACGATTTTTAAGAGATGGATTATTTTTGGTCAAGTACTAGAAGTGGCACAAGGAGAAGAGACTTTAGCAAATCACCTAAATATGATGCAAGACCCACCGCCTCGAGGCTCACTGCAGGATATGATGGTATCTGACTTACTGGATGTGTGCAGGATTTCATCACGCTTGACTTGCATTCGTGAGGTTAACATGTCAGTAACAAATTTAATATCCTATATGAAAAAACTATTTGGGATTTACCACCACTTGAAGTCCAAAAGCTTGAATCTATGTACCAAGCAATCTATGCAGCAAATACTTTCACTGTTGTGGCATCATGTTTTAAGGTTAAACAGCTCAGAAATGGAGGTCTTCTTTTAGGAAGTAAAGGATCAAAACAAATTCATCTTCATTTATAATGGCCTACTGGACAGATGTGAATGGTGTAATTTACTCCACTCCTGGTCACCATCAGGAGCTTGCAGCTGGGCAGATCTTATTTTTCATTGAGCACAATCTTCTTTTCCATGATGGAACAATTAAAAGCACATTCTTGCGCCGAAGTTCAGTGGTACCTAGAAATGGAGCCTGTGTTTAAAGACTACTACGGTTTCCCAGTGTCTGTATTTTATCCAAACATTTATAGACAAGAAAACAGTGCAAGTTTCATTCCTGTGCAAAGGATTAAATGTAAAATTGTAAGAAAGACAGAAACGTTGAAAAGACAACACTTGACAAGGCAAGCACTGATTACTGTTCCGAGGGATCATTTTGCTGGAGTTTAAAGAGAAGATGGCGGTTGGAGGGGGTGTAGTAAAAAGTGAGTCTTTGTTGTGTTGCTTTTGTTTGGTTGTACTGTGTTTTCCTCCAATAACTGTATTTTGATTAGGTTACTGTTTTTACTTAAACTGCTATGTTGTGGCACTGTTTTGAGGCTATAGATATTTTGTTAGGGTTATGTGACTTGTAAACACGATACAGATCTTCTTTTCTGTGAATCAGGAGCATGTGTGGACGCACGCCTTTGAGCGGTCAGTCGCACTATGCAAGTGATTTGTTTCTTTTCTGTGAATCAGGAGCATGTGTGGACGCACGCCTTTGAGCGGTCAGTCGCACTATGCAAGTGATTTGTTTCTTTTCTGTGAATCAGGAGCATGTGTGGACGCACGCCTTTGAGCGGTCAGTCGCACTATGCAAGTGATTTGTTTCTTTTCTGTGAATCAGGAGCATGTGTGGACGCACGCCTTTGAGCGGTCAGTCGCACTATGCAAGTGATTTGTTTCTTTTCTGTGAATCAGGAGCATGTGTGGACGCACGCCTTTGAGCGGTCAGTCGCACTATGCAAGTGATTTGTTTCTTTGCCTTTTTTTCCTTTGTATCGGATGTTTTAAATTCACATTAACTTGAGAATAATAAAACAAATGTTTTTATTAACTTGAATCACTTGATTTAAATCACAATTAAGTTGACATTTATATTATAAATAAACATTACTTTTTCAAATCACTGTTGTTCATTCATTCCCCCTTTCCCCAACCCCAAGTAGTATTGAATTATAGGAAACAAACCCTAATGATTTTATTAATATATAAAGTCTTGATGTAAGGAAAATCGTTCCAATTTTAAGATTCATATATACTGTATATTTGCAGAATAAGCAAATAGTTTAGTAATCTAGGCTATTTTTATAGTGGTAGTTTTTTCTCTTATTTGGAAATTAATATTCTTATTAAATAATTTTGCTGATTTACAAGATTATTTAATCAGTACTCTAGGTTATACATATGTTATACAAGCATGTCTTAAAACAAAACTTTGACCCAGCCTCTAATAGCAAACTACAAACCTGTTCTCAATGGCAGGTTTATTTATTTTTTGTCAGATGACTAGACCAGTAAAGGTTTGTAGTTCGATGCTGTGTTAGTGGGCGAGTCAAAGTTTTGTTTAATATGACACACAGTAGCAATCCTTATTTCACAACACATTTGCTCACTACAGGAAACTCTAGGTAAGGTAATGGAAGGGAAGGAGTTAAAGGTAGGACCAGTCCAAAGTGGGTCTTCTGTAGACAACGGAATGTAGTAAGACATGGCACTGTCCTCAGGTTTGTGGCAGTTATGCTACCTTTTAAACCACTTGTAAATCCAACTTTTTAATTAGGTTTACTTGTTTCATGAACAAAGTAAAATGTAGTTATCCTTCAAAATGATTGTGTGTAAACCATGTAAATGTAATTTTCACTATAGGTTTACATGACCTTATGCAAATATCTGTAAACAAAGTGTAGGATTTTTGTATAGTTTACATATTATGTGTAAACTATGTAAAATCAAGGTGTTATGTGTTATCATAATTGTAAACGGTTTGTAAAAATTATGTTTGCTAAACAGTTTACAATACCTTTGTAATAGTTTGTAAACCTTAAAGTTTGATAAGGTTTACAATTTTCCTAAACTTAGTAAACCTAATTTTTCATGCA
>CM060248.1:11219055-11231555 GCA_030684275.1 Acipenser oxyrinchus oxyrinchus
ATAGTGTTGCTATGCGGTTTGCTATAAGCCATCTCCACGCAAAGCTTTAAAAAAAATAAATAAATAAAAAAAATACAAACTCAAACGATAAATGTACAGTAACCTGCAACTGATGGCTTCTTTCTTAACTCTAAAAGTCCCTGCCTCCCTGGTTCTGCTTTCTTAATATCTCTGTCATGGTACTTTGCGCTCTTTCTTGATATAGCCAACAGCCGATAAGGAGCTTGGGTTGAGTATTGCTTCAGCTATTTTAAACAAACTGCCCGTAAGCATTACGTTTATGAAGCTTGCTTTGTTTAATTCAAATGCATTTAAAAGTTACAACAACACACTGCCAATATCTGCAAACGTGCGCTCCATCATATAAACACATTGCACAAAAAAAAAGCTTTCTCGACTGGTGTATTGAAACGTCACTGCTACACGCAGCTGACTGACACATGCCCACAGCCCATCTCTCTTAAAGGGGAACGCACCAAAAGGCTGATTGCTGTAACACTTTCTTTCTGTTTCCATCGCGGAAGCTGCATTTGCTGTCAATGCCATTACTCTCGTAGCCTACTTTTAATATTTATTTATTTATTTAGTGTGGTTATGTGACGGTCGGATATGCGATGTTCCACTGTACTCCAATGAGCAGTGTTTATTAACAACATCTTAGGACCCTTTTCTCTGCATTATGCACTGGCTGCTTTAAGAAGGTGCAATGTTGTTTTCAAAACATTGTGCATTTCTTTATATCTGTTAAGATGTGCTCTGTTGGGTTTGAATTGGGTTGCTGTGCAGGACCCTAGTTGTATAAAGGGTACTGTATAGGAAAGTGTCCCCAGGAGGTGGATTATTGGACTCTACAGCTGGATTTGCAAGCTGTCAAGGTTTCGTGGCACCGATCTTGGTGGGCTGTGTCACGTTTCAGAAAAAAAGTGTTAGAAAAGCCATCGCACCACAGCATCTAACTGAGTGCTTAGATAAAAGGAAAAACGATATGGTCCCCAGTAGCCTAACAAGTACTGTAACAAAGGGTTTCAGGTGCTGCTTGTACTTGTTTGATTACTTTGTATGTCCTATCCATTTATGTGATGCAGGTTTACACTTAGCATTTATCATCATCATTCAGTCTTCAAGCCATTGATACACTGTGAGCCAGATTGTCTCTCACGCTGCAAGGAGATGATACTGATTTGCCATATGCTTTGTTTTGTGTTGAAGCAACTCTTGCCCAGCTTAATCGAAATAAAGGTGATAAACCTGCATTCACAGAATTACGTGTTATTTTAGAGGAAAGTGGGAGAGATGAGAATACAGGGCTAGAATCTGGAGAGGAGGGACAGGAGTTTGAACTCAATTAGGTTGCTTTGAGAGATCGGGGCATTACATTCTTCAGCAAGGATCTGTATGTGGCTACACTGAAGAAATGTCACACTGACAGATTTGATGAACTGATGAACACTAGAATTGCACAAGCTGTATGAAGTTGCTAGATTTGGCAGCCTGTCCTCACAGGTGAATTGCAGGGTTCTGGTAATGAGGAGCTGAGCACTTTCCTGGATCAGTGTTCAGAGTTTTAGGTGCAAATTGAGGGGAGATTCTCTCAGAATGGAGTGAAACACTTCAGAAGCCGGAGTCTGGGGTAGCTGGCAGGAAATTAGTTTTGGAAAACTACCATGGGCATGTACAGTATAAATTGCAAGTTCCAAATGTGCATTATGTTCTGCAAATACTTCTGTCGCCATCGAATCCATGTCGCTCCTCCCTAATTGGAACTTTTACTGTAGATACGCCCCTGTTAATCACAAATTGACTGATTGTGTTCACTGTTAAATAAAAACCAAAATCCTACAAGTTATATTCTACTTTTTTTGTGTGTGTTTTGTGCGACGGGAGGGGGCAAGTATTTTTAAGAAGGACAAGTAGATTTTTAAGAAGGACAAGTTGATTTTTCTAGCATTTTCTTCCTTGGACAACAAGTTTTTTTTTCAGAAATTGTCCACCCCTGCTCTTGTTTGATTAATTTGCAGAATATTTAGAAGGACATACAATTTCACGTAGAAGTAAACAGAAGAACATACTGATCTTAAGAGTCATTTTTGCTAAATGAACGACAGCCCTTGCTTCTTGTACAGAAGTCAGCAGGAGAGCGCTGTGGGGTTTGGTTCCTCTATCTGGAGTGGGGCCGTGGGGGGAACTCTCAAATCCATCGCTTACTCATACCCATGAATGAATTACTTGCACACAGGCATTCCTGCACTTTATATGCTATACGTTTCTATTCTTGCAATTCCCAATGAGGCTGTGAATCTGTAATTGTGTACAGATTTCCCTATTACTAACTCAGATTCAATTACAGTGGCACACCCCGAGTGGTCACTTTTATAATCTGCATTGCTTAATACAGTAAAGCTATAAATATTAGCAAGGTAAAAAGCAAACGTGTCAATTCAGAATGCAGCAGACTATTTGGTTTTCTCCAGATTGAAATGCAAACCAGCATTACAATGCGTCCTCTTGGTTCTTGTGGAAATTATGTCAAACCAGAAAGAGGCAGCAGCATATTCAGTAAATGTCAGCTGGTGGCTTTACCTCCCCTTTCTTTATTATTTTAATATAAATTGTTGAAAAATGTAAAGCTTTGCCCTCTTAAATAACAACACAACAAAACAATAAAATTGAATCCCCCCAGTAAACTGACTCTATGGGCAAGAAACAATTTAACTACAGTGCTCATCCCATGCGGCAAACCATTTTCTCTGCAAAACGTGCTTCAGTGTTCAAAGGACCTCCAAAGCAACAGTCTAACCCATACTGTAAATACCAGATCAGTGCAGTGCTTGTACTTATTTGTCATTCAGAAGAAGAGTAGAGGGAGACCATAGAGAATTCAAGTTAACGTGCTTGGCAGATCTAAGTGCCTGGAAACTGGCAGTGGTAAAAAAAAAAAAAAAATCTCTATTTTAAACTTTTCAAATCTTACACATGTAAGAAATATATTAAGAAAAAACAAGTATGAGATTCATTCTCCATTATATTCAGTTTGTTAATTAATAATAATAATAATAATAATAATAATAATAATAATAATAATAATAATAATAATAATAAAGTAAATTGTTTCTGAACCCATTAATTAGCCTATACACTACTTACATTTGTATCTGAATCTCACTCCTGTAATTTTGATGAAACAGTGTGTCCATGTGTAATATGCTATTCTGCATGCTTGAAGATGAGGGTCATGTGGATTTGTTTTTTCATTATACACTTTAGTCTTTAGTGACCCTTACTCTGTAAGGGGGTTTGTAAGTTATTGTTCAAGGAGAAACAAACCCACCTGATTTCTATTAGCTTCACTGTTTTGTTTTGTTTTACAATGGTTTCTGTCTTGTAAGAACTCAGGGTTCCCTGATTCAAACTGTAATCTTGTCCCAATGGGTGTTAGAGTTTCATTTCAATCCCTAGTTCAATGCAATCGCCGTACCTTGTCAATGACATGCCTTCCCTGTGATAACCTTACTTCTACAACGTGACATCAAAGCGAATATACACAATGTTGCATTGAAAAGAATATTCTTAACAGCGTGATGGATGTTATGAGAAATATATGTAGTAAGGTGTTGATGCACTATACTGCACTGACTGGCCAAATTACAGAGTCGTCTTAATACTGTGAGGACCATGCAGCTCCTGACAGCGATGTGACTTGTCTTCATACTGTGAGGACCATGCAGCTCCTGACAGCGATGTGACTTGTCTTCATACTGTGAGGACCATGCAGCTCCTGACAGCGATGTGACTTGTCTTCATACTGTGCAGGACCATGCAGCTCCTGACACCGATGTGACTTGTCTTCATACTGTGAGGACCATGCAGCTCCTGACAGCGATGTGACTTGTCTTCATACTGTGAGGACCATGCAGCTCCTCACACCGATGTGACTTGTCTTCATACTGTGAGGACCATGCAGCTCCTGACAGCGATGTGACTTGTCTTCATACTGTGCAGGACAATGCAGCTCCTGACACCGATGTGACTTGTCTTCATGCTGTGCATTACCATGCAGCTCCTCACACCGATGTGACTTGTCTTCATACTGTGAGGACCATGCAACTCCTGACACCGATGTGACTTGTCTTCATACTGTGAGGACCATGCAGCTCCTGACAGCGATGTGACTTTTCTTCATACTGTGAGGACCATGCAGCTCCTGTTCAGTGTTGAAGGTTCTGTGATGTTGGTCACTGTAGCACGGTTGATGTTTGTCACAATATGCTAGTCTCGTGTGCAGGGCTCAATCCATCACACTCTGAGTCCAGTGCTATTTACTCATTACCCATAAATGAAATACTTGCACACAGGCATTCCTTTACATTTACATTTCTTTATTATTATTATTACTATTATTATTATTATTATTATTATTATTATTATTATTATTTGTTTATTTAGCAGACGCCTTTATCCAAGGCGAGTTACAGAGACTAGGGTGTGTGAACTATGCATCAGCTGCAGAGTCACTTACAATTACGTCTCACCCGAAAGACGTAGCACAAGGAGGTTAAGTGACTTGCTCAGGGTCACACAATGAGTCAGTAGCTGAGGTGGGATTTGAACCAGGGACCTTCTGGTTACAAGCCCATTTCTTTAACCACTGGACCACACAGCCTCCTTATTGATCTAGTGCAGGGGTCTCCAACCCTGGTCCTGGAGAGCCCCTATCCAGCAGGTTCTATAGGTGTATTTACATCATCAGTGGCTAAAGATCTGGATCACCTGTTAATCTTGCCTATTTAAGCCAATAATTGGTTCAATTAAGTAACTGAGAGATTGGTTAAAATGAAAACCAGCAGCCACAGTAGCTCTCCAGGACCAGGGTTGGAGACCCCTGATCTAGTGGATGCAAGAGTTCCAAGCCCTTTTCTTTAACCGCTGGACCACAGCGCCTCCTTCTTTACATTACTATTCTTGCAATTCCGAATGTGAATCTCTAATTGTGTAGAGATTTTGCTATATATTCATTTCACATATTACACTGAATTCTTTTTCATTTGCCATATTTTAAACTGTCGCACAATTTCTGGTGAGGCGGTAAATAACTGCAAGGTTTTTTTGTAATTTCTAGTGAATACGAACATCTGATTTTTGTATCCGAATACATGTCAAAAAATATTCTTTGGACTATTGGGATATTTGTCCCAGAACACCCTGAATAGTTGTACGCAACTCACATGGCTTACATAGGTCAAGTGGATCTCTTGACATGTCGAGTGATCACATACATTTGCAAACATTGGAAACTAAGGAATTTATTCTTAGATTTGACTTACATTCTCCAAAGTCATTGTAACATATGGTGGAAGTGAACAGCATACTGTACACACTCCTGGTGAACCTGGTGAAAGCCGTACAATGGGAGTCATTTGAAGTCTGGAAGTCTGTTAACATGCAATATCTTGAGTCACGGCTTGTTAATATATTTGTGTGCAGTTCATTAATTTAATATGACTGAACGGTACAGTGGTTCACAGTGGTGACACACCACATAATTATTAGAAATAAAAGCTTTTGGCAGTACGATAATACAGATATGGTGTGGTTTGACTCAGCAGAGAGTATTTGGTTCCCAAGGGCCCATTGCTGTTTTGAATACATTTTAATATTGGTAGCCTGGCTGCTCACTTTCTTATTGGTGGTTTATAGAGCCGTCTCGTAGAAAAAGTCTAATAGTAACACTTCCCTTTTCTTCTAAGACTGTTGTGGTCTATGGTCTTTCGTAAGACATCTACAGTCATGTTGCTCAGAGTGGCTTCTCAGAAAAACTGTGTATAAAACTGGCCATCTTATTACTGTCATAATTTGAGGGGGAGAATGTGTTGAGAAACAACGCTCAATTAAACAATATTAAATACTTTCCTCAAAAAAAAAAAACCCAAAACATTTGGTTTTTCTTTGTTAAAATTTGTAATTACATACATTATATATATATATATATATATATATATATATATATATATATATATATATATATATATATATATATATATATATATATATATATATATATATATATATATATATATATATATATATATATATATATATATATATATATATATATATATATATATATATATTAAAGTGTGTCCAAGTTTGCTATTATAAACATGCTGTTCTGGAAAAACACAGCGCTAATCAGCAGACAGGTCATGCATTAACAACACTTGATTTACAGTAATGACACAAAAGCCGATAGAATAGTTGTTGTCATCTTCAATTAATGTTACATTTATCAAGATCAACATGAATCACATAATGTATTGGGATTAAATGTCTTTTATTATAACATTAATAGCACCTTACAAGGAAAACACACCTGATGCCCACTTTTGAAATTGCAAAGCTAATACACCAGATATGTCTGAAATGTTACTGAAGCCCAAGTGGCATAAAGACAAACTTCTTAGCATTCCATGCAATGCTGGGAGGAAGCAGAGAGCTGTTTCAGTTATAGATGTGCTGTTCTTAGCATTCCATGCAGTGCTGGGAGGAAGCAGAGAGCTGTTTCAGTTATAGATGTGCTGTTCTTAGCATTCCATGCAGTGCTGGGATGAAGCAGAGAGCTGTTTCAGTTATAGATGTGCTGTTCTTATCATTCCATGCAGTGCTGGGAGGAAGCAGAGAGCTGTTTCAGTTATAGATGTGCTGTTCTTAGAATTCCATGCAGTGCTGGGAGGAAGCAGGGAGCAGTTTCAGTTATAGATGTGCTGTTCTTAGAATTCCATGCAGTGCTGGGAGGAAGCAGGGAGCAGTTTCAGTTATAGATGTGCTGTTCTTAGAATTCCATGCAGTGCTGGGAGGAAGCAGGGAGCAGTTTCAGTTATATATGTGTGCTGTCCCATAGGATTCTAAAACAGTTCATTCCAGGGTTTTCTTTTGAGCTAAAGCTTGACGATAGATAACCTTGTACTGTTGCAATTGTGTGAGCATGGCAGTTTGGATAACAGTGTCACAGTAAGGACAAGCAGGTTTTAAAGCTTGTACCACAGTTTAACCTACCCTTGGGGAATGTAAGCAAACTAACTGTGTAAGGTCTGTCTTGTTCAAATGGAGAATGCACAGACAGCTTTACTCATTAGTAAACAGTGTGGAGAGACTGGAGCTTTGAGATGATATGCTCTGCTGTCACAGACGGTTCAATAAGTCGGAGCTCTTTGACAATTTCTTGCATTGCTGCATCTCGTAAAAAAGAAATTCGGTATGATTTGTCATTTACTTTACATAATATCTCCCTCTCCTGAACCAATTCTGACAAACGCGTTAACTTTCATAGTTGACATTTTTAAATTTACCGCCTCTTTACCACGGGAAAGTACACAACAAACAGGAGATTGTAACAACCAATCATATTTCACAACCGCGCACGTGATAAACGTCACTACAAATCGCTCAGCAGACTGCTTGAAAGTAGAGCTTGTCTCTACTGTAAGCAACCAGCTGCACAACTGCTTGCAACTGGCTGCAGAAACACCCACATATAAGCGATTCAGTTGCATGCAACCAAGCTGCGCAACTGAATTGCTCAGGTGTGGACCTGGCTCGAGAAAGACGTGTCATTCTAGCAAAACCCGAAATCAGCAAGAACTAAAAACAAACAGGAAAAAAGAGAATTTAAAGAGAATTGATCCCTCACCCTGAATGAGGCATGGCTTAACATCCATTTAGATAATAGCTAAAAACAATTATTGTTTCATCACCTCTGTTCCCTAGTGACACAAATTACTTAAAATATAACGTTAGGGAGAATTATATTTAACTAGCAGCCTCAGAGGACCAATGCAGAGATACCAATAACGTGCATTCATTCCATTGGTGGTTGTATCCTTTCTGAATGTGCAAACCAGATGGTGTTAAGGTCCTCCATCAGACTAGGTAGAGCGTCAATTTACAAAAAAGGAAGCGAAACAGATGTGCGTTTCCACTAATGAAAGTGACACCCACTGAAATGGAAATTATGTCAGTTGACAGTAATAAGATGGCCAATGCATATTGAATATCCATATTCTAATCCATAACTGCATACGTGGGTCATTCTTTGAGGTCAGAAAATGCAGAACCTTTAGTTGTTCCAAACAGTAGAGCTTTTTGCTGCTGTTGCTCGGTTGTGGACCTCTTTTCTGGTTGCCATCAGGCAGATTGAAAAATGAAAACATGTGCTGGTTGTAGCTGTAGTATACTGTACATATGAGCTCTCTTGTTTTGCATTTAACACTGTAGAGCGCCCTGGGATGCAATTGCGTGAAGTGCACTATATAAAAATAAATTTTTTTATTGTATTGTATTCTGCAGGTCATTACTACAATCCATTGTCCAAACACAATATTTTTGTTCTCTTCATTGAAAAATCTAACCTATTAATGTGTAATATAGTATTGAGCCAAGGAGCATGCCACATATCAACTGCCACCGATTAGTAAATGAAGGAAGTGGTGGGATATTATTTAGTAAACTGACTGACACATCAGTACATACAAGGCATTCTTTTGCAGGGAATTTGATTCTCCACCACTTTGCAATTCATTCCTCAGGATATAAAACTGGGCTTGCATTTGTTCTGATTTGCCCTCTGCTGTTCTTACCACAAAGTGCAGATGTTCACAAGCCCAGGTCAGTGTCAAGGTTTACCTCAATAATGCAGCCTATGGCCTGGTGGTGAAGTGTAATTTATTAGGAAAGCCTATGGCTTTGCTGTTGAACAGTACAAACTTGAATAACTGGAAATATAAAAGGAGGTACCCTGTGTGAGAGAGATTTTTAACCCACATGTTGATTGATGTGCAGTAACAGTACTACCACTAATGGGCTATGGGTTACCATGCTTCATCCAATAGTAAAACATAATAGTAACAAAAAAAACTTTGAAATTGGCATTTTGTTATATTCAAATATATTCAAAGATGTTTTGTGAATATAGAATCTACCCCATAGATCCCAACACGTTTATCAAGCTTTGAAAGTTTTGTGTTTTTTTTTTTGCAGATGACTTGTTTTCTACAGAGATTCTTTGTAAAATGATGGACATACTGACATGCAATCCTTTTGGTCTGTTCTCTCTGGAATATAACCTGGGAACCAACTTTGTATCAGCAGTCATGTCAAATAACACAGTGTGACACAGCTGTCAAAAACCACTCAGTAGATTCCAACTGCCTGATTTAATCCTGTCTCCTTCCACAGTGTTAGCCATTAATGCCTTATTTTTAGTGCATTGTGGAATTAGGGAAGATTTGCTGATTCCAGTACATGTACAATATATGACAGCCACAAAAGGACAAGCAGATTTATTTGATTCAGAACTTAGATCAAGTAGTTTTACACAAGTAGCATATGGTTCCTTGGTGTCTTGTTCACACATTCTTCATTGTGTCGGTACTGCCTGTTTGCTTTAATGAAACGCTGACCTTGTTGCTTTTCCAGTTTGTTCACATTCCCTAAGAAACTTCTTGCCACGCTGTCACTTTTGCAAACTAAACAAACATGCTTCTCTTGCTGCTGCTGCTGCTGAATATCTCAATGAAGCTCCATGTTGGCTTGCCAGCATTCGTCTTTCCAATTGATCGAAGCAGATCACAATAGCGACACTGTTTAAATTATGAATAAAGGTCCCAAGGTTATTAAACATCCACAATCAAACATGCAGCACTGCATGATGGACTGCTTAGTTTCTGTCTTGAAAAATGTGAAAAATGTGACCTGTGTTTTAAAAATGAGTGACTTAATTCTCTATCTTTCACTAGCATCCTACAAAGGGATAGTTAATGTTAATTACGGATTATTACATTTTTTGGCAGGATGTGTTTTAGCAATTTACATAATAAAAAGCTGTACAGAGTGTTCCTGGCTATTTTTTGCAGCACTCAGTCTGCTACATGGGGTGAAGAAATTCTCTGCACAGTGACTGAAAGCTAATGCAGACTTGAAGATTGCTGTTTTAATTCAATCAGAACAGCATCTAGAAACGTTTTCTGAGGGCAACAGGAATGGGGCAACAGCTACTTTTCTCACCGTTGGTTGAACAAAACTTTCAAGTAATGCATAATCAGAAAATCCATGACATTGAAAGTGTATAGACAAGATATAGAATTGGTATTGTTTTTTTATTATGACTAACACAAGTTGTGTCTTTACACATTTGTAATCCCTGTATCCACAAGTCGATTTCAATGAGCATTACACTTCAATATTGCATTGTATCAAGAACAGCTTCAGCTCAAGAAACTGCAGTTATAGATGGCTGCTATTGTTGGTTTGAATTTAGAATTTGTCCTGTCTTCTAACACATTTATTTTCTTTCTGCAGGGTGTCCTATTCAGTCCACGTCTCTGAAGATTATCCAGGTAAGAAGAGCTGTGCTCCCTCCGTTTCGAATCAGCTTTGTTTCATATGAGTTCAGTAATACCCTTGTCCCCTGCCTTGTATATCCCCATTTATTACAAATCTGACCTTTTGAATTTTGATAAACACCTTTCACCTGGACAGAGGTTCTTCATGGGTCGTGGGGGCAATAGTTCTACTAGATTTCTGGATATCAGAAACTGTGAAACACTGTGAAAATGTATTTGCCTTAGACTAGAAGAAACTTTGAAGGTAGAAAGAATTGAATGTTACAGTGTGTTTCCATACATACTGTCCGTCCATTCTCAAGTTACAGCTTCCGACAGCATTGCAAAGCTCGGATTGCATGCTGTTTGACTGGATTGCTTGCTAAATGTTTCTCTCTAATAAATTACAAAGATCAAAAATGTTTAATGTGCATCTTGTAACACAGGATACTTTATCACATTAATAGCATGGATAAACAGGGTTTGATGCACTGTACAGTGAAACTCAGTGAACCCTGTATCTCTTAAGAAAGGATGTCCTCTGTCTGTTTTGTCCAAGTCTATGGTTTTATGACTCTGATCACACGCTACTGTACTTCCTCATGTTTTCATAGAGCACATTGCTTTAGAGACAGTAAACGTCTTCTCTTGCATATACAGTTGGAGTCTAAGAAAGACGCATTTCAGTGATCATCTATTGGTCTAAATCTGGGGCCTGGTTTTTAAAGCTTTGTCCTAAGGTGCAAAATGTTCAAACCTGTTTGGTATACCACGGTAGGGAATGCATTTATTTAGTATTATGTGTGGAACAATAAAGAACGCTTGTGTCCCACACCCTGGAAAGCAGGTTTAGTTGAACAATGCCAGGGAGCATCACTGGTGCTTTTTTCTTCAGTGCCTCAGCATTTGCAACTCTATTCAAGATTAATTTTTTGAAAGCACCACGTGTTGTATTATATTTATGTTCAAAGCCAAGCCAGAAGACGTCTACACAGTTTGAGTTTTAACCAAGTTGCTGTACATTATTGCTGCAGGTTTAGAGAGAGAGCTAGAACATCTATGATGGAGCTGACTTTTCAAAGGTTCCCCACAGGGAGAGTGAGGACAGCTGGTGCTTTTTTTTATTTGTTATTAAAACACAGTGAAGTTCTCTTCATTAAACCCAAACACTTCAAAGCTGCTGCTGTGCTTATTACTATTGTGCTGAACCCTGAAGCCGGAGAAAGAGTGGGATGCAAGTGTTGGTTAGTTTTGTAATTTTGTTTTTAACTTCTAATGGAAGGTGTCAGACTACTCCAAAATGACAACTGCAGTATATTAAAAAAAATGCATGTACAGAATGGAAACTGCAGGTCAGCGGGTGTGAAGGACTGAATAGCAAATAATGATATTGCATTTTTTTGTTGAACTTGCTGATTCTTAAACAGTCAAAGCTAGATCAGCCTCCTCCTTCTTATGTTTAAATATATGTCCTTGTCTTTTCATTGCTTTCTTAATAAAATCCCTTTATCTTAAAATCATGAAGCTTTTCACATTTGATTAAACACAGAGGGTATCAGGCTGATTTTCAAAGATCCTACGAATGTTAGGAATAATCACATTTGTGTTATACTGTATTTACTTTTCTTGAAAAGTTTGCTTGAAAAATCACAAATGTTTTATATTAGAATGCTACTGACAAGCTGTCAGTGGATCCAGCTTAACACAGCATGACAAAAAGGAGGATCAAGAGGCATAAGAACAAGCAAATACATCTATGCAAAGCCACACGTTCAGTACAGAAGCAACTACCGTGCTGTTCTGCACTTCATGTTGATGGGGAAAATACAGCTAGTATGCTAATGAACGATCATACTGCTGGATATTTGATACTTATCTGGAGCATGTTTTGGTGTAAATGCTTTTTGATATTTTGCAGGTGTATTGAGAAGTAAATGTAAACGGCTGCATTATGCTTTTTATAGACCGTGCAAAGAGAGAAGCCTCTTTTGTTGAGCACTGTGAAATATACAAACAGTTTAGGTGTTGT
Source organism: Acipenser oxyrinchus oxyrinchus (assembly GCA_030684275.1). Classification (NCBI taxonomy): domain Eukaryota; kingdom Metazoa; phylum Chordata; class Actinopteri; order Acipenseriformes; family Acipenseridae; genus Acipenser; species Acipenser oxyrinchus. The sequence goes on from CM060248.1 coordinate 11,231,458, forward strand.
ATGGAAGAACAGGGGAAGATGATCACTGTGGTGCTTCCTGAGCAGTGCTGTCACGAGAACGTGATAAAGGGGGAAAGAACACGCGCTGTTTGCAAAAG
>CM060248.1:11236555-11339055 GCA_030684275.1 Acipenser oxyrinchus oxyrinchus
TCAGTTTTACAACAAACTTAACATACAGTACTTAAACATACACATGCTAAAAACACTGTGTTATATGTTGTTAATATACAGTAGTTTAAGTTTATCTGCTGTATTGTACAGATACACCTTGGTGTAACAGTGACACCAAAGTGCTTGTAAAACATACATCGATATCCCTGGTTTCACATCTTTCATAAATATACAAAACAAAGGTTGTCACAGCAACGTAGCATAAATGGAATAGATAAAGTTAACGCAAGACACTACTTCAAATTCAGCACAGAGAGAAGAACAAGAGGGCACACATGGAAGCTGAGTATGAGTACGTTTAGAACAGAAGATAGGAAGCACTGTTTTACACACAGTTATAAATCCATGGAATAGCTACCAGCTGAAGTAGTAGGATCTAAAACACAGGGAACAGACTAGATGATGTGCTTTTAAATTAGTTCCTCCAGTAGGGGAGAATGGGGCGCTAACAAGGGACTTTTCTTCCTTTCTAACTACTGAAGCAGTCCAATTTACACGTTTCGTTTACCAAAAAAGTGAGTTTATATTTTTATTTGTAAAGTAAAAATGTTATGAAAAAGGAATGTTCAGAAATCCATGACAACAATCTATTTACATTTAGGGCATATTCGCCCCAGTCAGTACCCAAAACTAAGAAAATGTGTTAGTAGGAGTTTATATTTTTCTCCTATGTCTGATAGTTATTAAAGACTTTTCCGTTACTGTATGTCTAAATCTATTTGTTTCCGAGGCTCGTTTTAATTTGAATGCTTATGAAACTGATGCAGGCGCAGCACAGACAGCCTGTATTTCCAGAAAGGTGATCATGAAGTGTATGATATACACTGTATACTATACAGAAAGCGTCAATATACACGATAATCAGTGGGGTGAAAATCCTCTGCATGGCTGATAACTTTGATATTCAGCAGAGCGTGATAATAACCGACCCACTAATTCTATCTCTGTGAAGTGAAGTTTATTCCAATTGTGTGGTACAGAAAAAAAGTTAATGAAGAAATGACACATTCACTTTTCATCCAGGGAACTAAATCCACAACTAAATTGTCAGCTTTAGCCTGTGACTAGACTGACACAGCATGTCCCTTGCTGTTCCGTCTCTGCTTCATTCATAAAGAAACTCACACCAGTGAGCCTTGCTCCTCACTTCTCAGCTTTAGCCTGTGACTAGACTGACGTGACACAGCGCGTCCCTTGCTGATTATTGGAAAGCGAACACTGCAGAGTCTACTGTAGAGGAAATGTAAGGGTTAAGCCTTCACCATGCTGTTATAAAATGCCCCGGGCTACAGCAGCAGCAGCATTCTTAGATGGGACTCCAATAGAGGAGGATGGAGCACATGATAACCTGCTTTCTCTCATAGTGTATGTCACAGAGATGGATGAACAGCCTTCATTGTGTCTGTCTTTCCAGCCTTTACATTAAATGATGAATGCAGGTTGTAGAAGACCAGACCTTTCCTAACAAAGCCAGCCGTTCCAGCCCTGTTCAGAATGTTGATCAAGGTCATGGAAATTTGATTCAGGCTCCTGCAGCTTTTTTTTGGCTAGGGTGTAAGAATATTATGGGTTATCTGCTTTTCATGTGCAGTTCATGGACAGTAACTTGGGTATTAGTATCTGCAAATAGGCACCTGGACTGTTCACACTATTAAGCAGCAAAAAAGCAGGTAGCTAGGATATGTAATGTTAGCAAAGTGACAATTCTTATGGTGTTGAGGCATTCACATTCCTTTCTTACATATTCACAGAAGCAATTCTAGTGTTCTGTATCCCCCCTTTTATGATTTTTATTAGCACTTTCTGGTTCATTAGGTTTTAATTTAAGTGTCAGTTTTATCCCATTCGCTCACCTATTCACTTAACCTCAAATGAGGAAAAACACTTTTTATTAAAGCAGACTGAAGGTGCAGTAAATGGATGCATTCCACAAATCAGTAAATCATCCGTAGCATTTCCTTCTTGTCCCGTTACCTTTTTATCTGATGTTTGCAACCATTCGGTCTGCTTCTTATTCCAATTCCCCACATTGTTTACTTTTTAATCTTTTCTATGTTGAGGTGCTTGAAGCTGAGTTTAAGGGATCCTCTTCTATTATGGTTCCTGTCAGACATATACAGTATAATCCAGGATAGATTAGCCACAATGCCTTCTTTAAAAGTAATAGCCAGCACCATCTAGTGAACAGATACAAAGCATCAAGTTACTGTTCTGTATTGCTGACAATACACAGTTGTGAACCAGATGGAATCTCTATAAAACACTGCCGAATTATCCTTTAAATATCGTAACGATTATCAAAGCTTTTGGAATGGTCTTGTCTTTTGATTTATCTTTTAAATAGTGCAATACCATAAAGAGCAGCACATGCATGAATATTATATACATTACTAGTCACTTGTGTTGAGTGTTTACAAAATAGACCACTTAAGGGTACATTGTATCTGTTGCGGTATATTCAACTGCTCGAGGCTCTTACAAAAGCCACTGCCACTGAAACCGGGTGCTTTCAAATCAATTGGAAAAGGATGGGCACGGATCTTTGTTTAAAGTCATTTTAAAGGTACACAATCGTGAGGTATCTCAGACACACTGTGGTTTTCTTCCCTTAGATTCAAAATGGAATACCGTTTCTTTTTTTTATAACTGAGAAAAATATCTGTTAATACCACTGTTGACTGGTGTTATTGGGACCCTGGAAATCCGAAACTACCCTTTAAGTTAATTGTTTTTTGTTTAATTTGCCGCTTTGATTTTCTAGGGAATACGGTGCAATAGACGACGTAGACATTGATTTACACATCGATGTCAGCTTCCTGGATGTAAGTATTTGGTTTTCATCTCTCTAATAAAACAAGTTGCAATTCCCTTACTGTCACAGATAGATGTCTGGTGAAACTTCCCACTTAACTGATCCAAACTGTGCAGTATGTAACCTAGGGATGTTTAATTTAATAATAAAGTTTATATTTGTTTATTTAAAAAATAGATATTTACATGCTGACAAATGGAGTAGCCTATATCATGCCACTTAAACATGTCTTTTCTATAACAAACATTTAACTCAAAGTCTTTTCCCAATGTTTTTAAGTGTTAATGAATCTCTTTTCCAATGTTTAAGTTTTAATGGATGTTTTTTTTTTTGTAACACCTGATTTTTCGTACTCCCATGTTTCTAATTGTTTCAACAGGAAGAAATCGCTGTGGCGTGGGATGTGATCCGGAGAGAGCCTGTAATAGTGCGATTGCATTGCTCACTAACCCAGTATTTACATGGGCCAGGTTAGAGAATCATCCATTCTGAGCTTGTTGGTTGCTTATTCTGTAAATATACCATATGCCATAAAAGATACCATATCCCATAAAAGAAGACAAGCGTTGAATTGACAACAGAACTGGCAGAAGGCACAGGTGTTGTCGTCCATACATCAACAGTCCAAAGCACCTTTGATCATTGCTCCATAGTCCAATTTCTGTGTTCCTGTGCATATTTTAGCTTTTTAGTCCCCTTTCTTAACAGATATTCTTACTGCAACACATCCTTTAAGTCCTGATTTCAAGAGTAACCTTCATACTGTTGCTTTGATGGACAATGACACCTGTGCCTTCTGCCAGTTCTGTTGTTAAGTCAACGCTTGTGTTCTTTCTATTCCTTAAGGATATTATCTTTCAAGTATTGCTCATCCTTGTTAGACAGCTTTTTGGGTCTTGCAGTCCTGGGTTTATCAATTATGTTTCTCTGTACTTGTTGATTATGCATCGGATACCAATGTTTGTGTCATTTTCTTTTGCAGTTCCAACAGTTGACGTATTCCAAGTTTCCACGAAAGAACGATTTGGTCTGGGACATCAGTTGAAAAAGTATGTTTAATTAATTATATTTATAAATACATAGCAGTCATTTGTGTGTGCCGGCTCTATTTGTGAACTGTTGAGTAATCTGAGAAACCGTAAGAAACACAACCAGGAAGCCTGCATTGGTATGAATTGTTCTGCAGGGAAGCTGCTGTGAACTCATTCCTCGTAGAGCAGCAGTAATTTGTGCAGTCACTGAAACAGATGCAGTCGTTAATCGAGCACTTGTCAGCCCCTGGCAAAGGGCTGTCTGGTCCATCACGACTACAGAGCAGTACGGTGTTGCAGATAATACACTACCTGGTATGAGGTCACTTTCTGTGCTGTAGTCACATGCTCTGGTTCAAGTCACACCATTGGACAGAAAATGACATACACAGCACAGGAAGTCATTAGGTACCAGGAAGCAACAATAAGTTGTATTGCAATCTCCCTGTATGCAGAATTAAAGTATAAAACAGAATTGCTGTAAGAAAAGGGACTATTATAAACAAGTGGGAGCCGAATGAATGAATGTCTTTAAATGACATTGTCGGCAGGCCATCTATTCTAGTACTCTTGCTATGTAAAAAACAAAAAGATTACAATTTCTGTTCTTTTTTTTTTTAAGGATCATGCAGACATTTGTTACACAGCAGTGGAAGCATCAGAGTAAAGAAAAGTGTAATTGCCCTCACAGCAAAAAAGTGACAGATAAGAAAGTGAGATCTCCTCTGCACATCTTTTCTACACTCCGCAGGTAATAAAACCAGGTGAAATGCTTCAAATGAGTTTAACTACGCATTTCATTTAATAACGTTGCTACCAGAACTACAGCTGCAACTTTTATTGCATTCAATTCTACCTCAAGATTGAAAGGTACGTACAGATCTACTGTTATTTATACCTTCTCTGTGGAAAGCAGGTTTCAGTATAAAACTAGCAAGAAACAATTTACCTTCGATATATGCCTTGCATTTCAAAATATATCTCTAAAATGAGTAGTACGCTCTCAGTCCCTTCTTTATTTTGCTGTTGATCTTTAACACCTTGAAGTGAAGCCAGTCCCTGCCACGACTACGGTCCAACCTCTGAGGTACAAAACAACAGGACCTCCGATCAGAAGGGGGCTATTAGAAGTGTAAACTCTCTTTAGAAATCCTCTATTCATCCCATAGGAAGCACTGATAATATCACTACTACAGTATTGACAACCCATTCATATTGTGTGTCTATTGCTGGGACGATCCAGGGAAAATAGGGACAGGTGGCAACCCTAGCCACAACACTATAACTTTCCTCCCTGTGATACAGGTAATAGCCTTGTATTCTATGTAGGGTCAGCTTATTACCTGTAACACAGAAACTGAATGCGGAGAGAAACAAAGTACTTCCTCAAACGTAGTTTTATAGCAGGCTTCCAAAAAACAAAGTAATAAAAACTAACAACAAAATAACTCAAGGTTTGTTTCACACAACTTGAACTGCATGGTTTGTATCAGACATCACAACCCTGATTTCAGATGGTACATGAATAAGAAACGAGAAACAAATAGGAGAAAAGCAAGCGGTAACCTGAACCCCAAATGAACTACCAACAAAGCCACCCAAAGCCTTTTCTCACACCCCAATCTGCCCTGCAAAGTTCCTTTCTCCCCCTGGTGGTTGTCATAGTTAATACAGCTCTGGCCAAACGTTTTGCATCACAAAGAATTTTAGGATTGAGACGTTAATAAAAAATAAAATATGCAAACATAATTTAGATCTTTTATTTAACATCATGTAATCAAAGAAACTGCAAAATGATATTGCAAGTCTACCAGAAGCCATAATAGTAGTACAGTATTTCATGTTCAACTTTGAAATGTCACATTTTTCAATTTTTCTCAGTTTTTCGTTAAGTATATGGAAAACTACAAAGCGGTATGTAATTCAATATGTTAACGTAACATTATTCAGCAGGTTTCATTCGACTTTATGAAGCAAAATTAGTTAATTATATATAGGATGCTGCAAAACCTTTGTCCATAGCTGTAGAAATGCTTGAAATTACTGCAATGTCCAGCTATATTCTAGTCTGGGTAGTATATCATTGTCAAAGGTTTTATACAATAAAAAAACTATATATTTGTTTTACATCCTTTTACATTTTGTCAAGATGGTAGGAAAACCTGTACTACATACTGAATACAGTTTGCTTTGTGATAAAGAAGAGTGCACATGAGTGAAAAGCATGGAAGGGATGCAGTCGACAGACTCAGAGGAGTTTATATACAGTATTGTACAAAACTGAACTTGATTTAAAGGACACTGCCAAGTTAATATTATAAAAAAAAGTATTCAACATTGCTGACATTAAATGATACATTTGCTAAATATTATCATTGGTTATACTGAAGAGATTATACTGTTAGATGTGCTCAACCCTCATGTTAAATTCATTCCCTGTTGATTCCCATCACAATCTATGGAATTGCAGGTCTCCCAGTTACCCCCCTCCTGAATGTGGTAAGAGCAAATCCAAACTGAAGCCAGAGCAAGACGGAGTGCCAAAGTCCCACAAGTTACTGCGGAGAACTTGCTCAAGTACGGTCAAGGCTGAGGATGGATACGTCAACAAGTCCCATAAACCTCTGGGACACTCTTTATCCAGCGACCCAAGGGCTGAGCAGACAGCAACCTTGAAACCCCACAAGCTTCTGACTCGGACTTGTTCTGCTTCAGTAAAGCAGGACGATTGTGCCTCTTTGAAGCCTCATAAACTTCTATCCAGGTCGTGTTCTGGAGACCCTCGATGTGAGCACAGCAGCTCCCTGAAACCCCACAGGCTCTTGAGTAGATCTTGCTCCAGCACTCTCAGGACAGAGGAGCTAGATGGACTGAAGCACCAGAAGATGCTGAGCAGGTCCTACTCAAGCAGCACCAAAGTGGGCAAGACGGAGCTTTTCAAAGAGCCTGCTCCTGAGGGCAGGCGACTCTCTCTTACCTCAGGGCTTATTGGCATGCTAGCACCGGCTCTGTCCTCCCAGCCCAGTGTAAGTACTCACATAGTGCTGGGACTGTTAGCCCTCTTCTATATTCTATATTCAAAATGTTCTATTCAATTTTTACATGTTGTGTTGCATCCCACTGAGGGGCTAGTGAGGAGTTTCACACATCAGTGACAGACAGTGATACTGGCATGTGTGTTTCATTCAGACTATAATCAGTTTTTTTTTTAAATGAAAACACTTTGATTGCTATTGACAGTTAGCATATTCAAAAACAACTATTCAGAGGTGTCATCAAACAGTTTTCCCAGTGCAGAAGAATTTGCATCAGTACCATATTCACTCCTTAAATATAGGATGAGCCTTCCTCTGCTGCCCTAAAGTAATTCTTTGATAGGGATTGTTTTCAAGGTGCATTAACAACTGAACAGTTAGGCATGGCTTCTGTGTAGAATGCAGGAGCTTACTTTAAGTTTAGACAGCTAGCTAATAGTTTCCTGGGTTCCATGTGAAAGGGTGGTATGAGTAACACTGTGCTGTATTACCAGTGGAAGTGGTTTGTCACTTGGTATCAGCACTAGTAGGAGAGTAGCTATGCTGTTCATGTAACATGTTTTTCTCTCCCATTGACAGCCAAACTATGGGGCCAAGTCAATCCCGGTCAGGGATCGCGGCTTTCTTGTCCAGGTAAATGCAGTCGATTTTCTCAAACAACGTTCTCTTAAGCGTTAAACTTGGTTAAATTTGATATTTTTCAATGTGTTGTTTCTTTAGACTATGGACTATGCTGAGCAGAGGATTCCTGTTCTGAATGAATACTGTGTGGTTTGCGATGAGCCCCATGTGTTTCAGAATGGACCCATGCTGAGAGTAAGTGGCCACATTGTTTAAATTGTGCGTTTCATTTATGACTTTTTAATACATGCAGTGGAGGATGAAAGTGAACGTTCTCATCTAGTGGAAATGCATTGCCTAATTCATGACAGTCAGGACTGGCAGTAGCAACCAATAATACATTGTTAGTTAGGGACATGATGAACTACCTATCAAGTAGTTGGCATGTTACGGATATTTTTTACGGCAATTTACTACCTTTACTACCCAAATACAGAAACACACATCCCCAGTACAGAAGCAAAGATAGAAAGGCACATCCTCAATGCAGAAGCAAGGACAGATTTGCAAGATCTTGTTTTTGTTTTTTTGCTGGACTGGTGCTAGAAAAAAGAGGAACCTATGACATGTGATTCTTTTCCAATGTTAGTTGCATCTAAAAAGTTTCATTTTCAGATCTTTATATATAAACAGTAGCTAGTTTTTTTTTTCTTCATTTATTTAGAGTTATAAGCAAAGACCATGTTGACTGCTTTTAATTCTGATTCAGCATAATATAAATCGTGTTCATTTGCAATATGTCATTCATTTGGTAACTGAACTGTACATTTCAAATCTTTCTGCTCTTTTGCTAGTCTCATACTGCAGTGAACAGCAAAGTAATGCAGAATACAGCTTAATCCAAAAACATGACACTCTTTTAGACAGTAACACAGCAAGACATCACTTGAATAAGATCCATAAAATAGCTTTTTTTAAATGCCAGACATATGCCAGCGACACTGTGCTCCAGCCTTGTGCTCATCATTGTGGAGACTTTGATTTGCAGAGCCTGTGCAGTACACAGTCGCTGCATGCATACAGTATTCCACATCCCAGGTGGTCTCAAACATCTGAGTGTAGCAGTCTGTATCCTATAGTAGATGCCTTCAGAAATGTAGACTGTTTCATAAAGCAGTGGCTTGGTATGAAACAGACTAAAACAAACTGATTTAAAGTTCAGTTCATAATAGAATGGATATCAGATTAGAACTGTGTGCTTTCTTGCCAAACAGAGAGAGAAGCAAAAAATAGGCGGTATCAATTATGCATCTCCAGTAAATTCTACCTTTTGAAATATGTCCCTGTGGAAGGCCAGTGTAATCCGGTGTGGTTTCGTGTTTTCATGGGGTCAGCTGGGACACAAGTGGTTTTAGGTTCAAGTGCTGTTTTGTGCATTTTTATTGCCAGAGTCAAAATCAATGAAGATATTTTGAACCACAAAAGAAAAGCAAACAAAAATGTCTTTCTCTGACCAAAGTATAACATCCAGCTCAAGGTTTGTCAAACAGATGGACTGAGCTTTCGTTACCAAGCCCTTCTAGCTTTGAATACTCTGACTCTTTGAATAACCATGTCTCTCCTCTCTCTCCAGATTTATACTGTGGCTATTAAAGTAGCCAAGCAATCTCTCTTTTAAGCACTAATTGGTAATTCACACACTTAACTTGAAACTAAATGAATTACATCCCTCTTTACCTGAAGCGCAGTTTCAGCACAGAGCTACCATCAAACAGCCTGTCCACTGCTGAAGAATTTGCATTAGTACCATATTCACTCCTTATATGAGATGAGCCTTCCTCTTCTGTGCTGTATATTTTACTAACATGATACTGGGAGGTGTAAAGTGCATTTCAGGATTATGATTGCACACAGAGAGATCACACAGATTAATGTCTGCACCAGCAACTCTGAACACACACCTTGCAAACCAATGTATGCATTTTTTAAACCCTGGCAAAAGTTGACCCTTGTAATGCATTAGGTTTTTATTTGAGTTTTTTTATGCAGAAATCAATAGCAGAAATAATTCCAGTTTATTTACGTTGTGCCGAGCACCTGCATTGTTTGTACCGAATATAGGACATTTGCCTTGGGCTCGATTCGCAGAACCCCCCCTTCCCCCTCCTTGCAAGATGAATCTTGGTTTCAATTCTCCACCCTGGGCCTGGGAGTACTGGATCAAGATGAATCTTGGTTTCAGTTCTCTTTGCTGGCCCTGGGAGTACTGGATCAAGATGAATCTTGGTTTCAGTTCTCTTTGCTGGCCCTGGGAGTACTGGACCAAGATTAATCTTGGTTTCAATTCTCTTTGCTGGCCCTGGGAGAACAGGACCAAGATGAATCTTGGTTTCAATTATCCTCCCTGGCCCTGGGAGTACTGGACCAAGATGAATCTTGGTTTCAATTATATTTGATGGCCCTGGGAGTACTGAATCAAGATTAATTGCACAAGATGCTGTTCTGCAGAAATGAATAATATTGCATATATATATCCGCACAATGTAGTAATGCAAACAACTCCTCCTCTGGGAAATCTGAAATGTAATGAGCTTATATTTACAATTACTTCATAGCACTTTTTTATTATTATTATTATTATTATTATTATTATTATTATTATTATTATTATTATTATTATTATTATTATTCGTTTACTTAGCAGACGCCTTTATCCAAGGTGACTTACAGAGACTAGGGTGTGTGCACTATGCATCAGCTGCAGAGTCACTTGCAATTACATCTCACCCGAAAGACGGAGCACAAGGAGGTGAAGTGACTTGCTCAGGGTCACACAATGAGTCAGTGGCTGAGGTGGGATTTGAACCAGGGACCTCCTGGTTACAAGCCCTTTTCTTTAACCACTGGACCACACAGCCTCCTTCAAAAGCCTCAACTGAAAGATGCAGGACAGAAATGGTGGATGATTCAATATATGCAAGTGGAGATCAGACAGTCCTCGAAAGGCTTGTTTTAATTTGAATTTTTATATTGTCAGTTTGAAATTAAACTTGAGGACCACCAATACTGAATTTCCTGTATCAGATAATTACCCAAGCCTGAACAATCCTAGTTACAGGTCCTGAAAAAGGTGGTTGACAAGTCATCTCATCATGGTTTCTATAAACCTGCAAAAATAATGCCAGGGGGAATCTGCTACTGATAAAAAAACAAAAAAAACATTCAAAATCAATATCGTAGTGACAGAACTACTCTGAATGATAGTAACCACTATAAAAAGGTGCACAAAATACACTCACAGTTGAAGCAGCTTACCCTTTGAGGACAAAGTACCCCAAAGACTATCACATGGACTGCTGCCCCCACCCTTTTTCTTTATGATGAACATGAATGGGGTCAGTCAAATTGCAAAATAAGACAACATTCTCCTAACAACCCACCAACATCCCTATTTTACGTAACACGAAACAATTACTGCAGTTTCTCTGTTTCACGTTACTTGTACCGAAAACCAGGACCCGGGTACCGTACTGCTGTGGAGATCACCCCCAAGAAGGAAGCAGATCTCTATTTGATGTTGTAAAAAAGCATTGCAATTCCAAAAGGACTGTATAGAGCTTACAGTGAAAAAGTGCCAAGCAGCTGGCAATGGCTTGTTCTGGTGATTGTGTGAGCACCAGCTCTACAGCTACCTTAAGGGCTCCAGTTTGCATCAATCCGTGTTTATAACAAAATGACTTTTCTTTTTTAAATGTATGAACTTAGATATTATGGGATGTAATGTGTAAAGATTGGGGAAATGATTTTTACCATTAAGTCTTTTACCTACTCTTTGTTATAGGAGCAGAATTTGATTAATTTTAGCTTACAACTGAGCTAATGTTGTATGACAATTGGAGGTTGATGAGCCGTTTTATATATTACTTTCCTCATGAATCGTCTCAAGGAACTGTTACACATTGTCTAGGTGTTGTGTGGTTATTAAAGCCAGTGCTGTGTAGATTGAGTGTGCTATTGTGCCATGTAAGTAACACAACACTTTCTAGATTGAAATCAATAAGTCGACACACTGCTCAAGAATTTGCATTGTTACTGTGTTCAGCTTTCCATTTTCAATGTTTGTTAGTTTTGTTGTTGTCTCTGTATTGTTAGTGCTATGTGCTTTCCATTGTTATCTGCTCTGTGGTTGATATGTTTGACTTTAAAACGATTTGAGTGGGGAGATCCAGGGGGTTTATTAAGACGGCTATCTTTCTTTCCTTTTGTGCAGCCCACAGTGTGTGAGCGGGAGCTGTGTGTCTTTGCTTTCCAGACACTGGGAGTAATGAACGAAGCTGCAGATGAAATCGCTACTGGAGCCCAGGTGCATAAGAAATTCAAAACTCTTAGATAGGTGGGGGGTGGGGGTTACATACTAGGCATACACTTCACAAATCAATAACAATATTTATTATGAAGAATGTAATTATCCAAAGTGTACCCTGGTAAATGTGCATGGTAAGCTCTCCATTGTTTCCCCATGCTGGCCTGCTTTTTTTTTTTAACATGTTTTCATAATGCATTAAAGCACTTTGCTATGCTTTAATCATGTTATATGGCATTTAAGCAAACATGTATTCATGAGGCACTACATAGTTGTGCTCTGGACGGAGGATTCAAAAGCATGTTATTGAACATTAAGGGATTTTTTTAATACAATTACAGTAAAGGATGGCAAACATTAACTACTGTAGGATTTTACATTTCACACCTAGTGGCAACATGTTTTGTATCCTGATGTACTAAAGCATGGTGTTGAATCTGTTAGATGTGTAACTGCAGAGACTCTGTACTTCAAATAATAGGCTTGCACCAGTGTAATTGGGATTAAAAACAGACCCCTTATTGAGCGAGTTCTGTATCCTCGCTTTATTTCTGTATTTGTTTTGCAGGTTGTGGATTTGCTGGTTTCTATGTGCCGATCAGCACTGGAGTCCCCAAGGAAAGTTGTTATTTTTGAGCCATATCCTTCAGTGGTTGATCCTAATGATTCCCAGGCACTGGCCTTTAACCCGCGGGTATGGTATCCTTGTGTTAGTCAACACTTTCTGAAGTGTGGGTCAACTGTCTTCAGTTATGATGTTATAATTATTTGACATGCTTTTTGCTTCTCTTATTTCTTCATCTGGGTCTGCATCACAATGCATGTATTGTTAAAAAGGTATTTCGGTACAGTGTGTTTCTTTTTCTTTTCACACCAGAAAAAGGACTATGAACGAGTGATGAGAGCACTGGATAGCCTAACATCTATCAGAGAAATGACCCAGGTACATTCTATTGTAAGAAATTATTTCTAATGTGTGGTGTATACATTACATCTATCAGAGAAATGACCCAGGTACATTCTATTGTAAGAAATGATTTCTAACATGTGATTTATACATTACATCTATCAGAGAAATGACCCAGGTACATTCTATTGTAAGAAATGATTTCTAATGTGTGATTTATACATTACATCTATCAGAGAAATGACCCAGGTACATTCTATTGTAAGAAATGATTTCTAACGTGTGATTTATACATTACATCTATCAGAGAAATGACCCAGGTACATTCTATTGTAAGAAATGATTTCTAACGTGTGATTTATACATTACATCTATCAGAGAAATGACCCAGGTACATTCTATTGTAAGAAATGATTTCTAACATGTGATTTATACATTACATCTGAGAAATGACCCAGGTACATTCTATTGTAAGAAATGATTTCTAACATGTGATTTATACATTACATATATCAGAGAAATGACCCATGTACATTCTATTGTAAGAAATTATTTCTTTTTTTTTTTTTAATTTAGTAATCGCCAATTATTTTATTATTTTCTCCCAATTTGGCATGTCCAATTATTTTTAGGCTCAGCTCACAGCTACCACCCCTGCACTGACTCGGGAGCGGCGAAGACGAGCACACGCTGTCCTCCGAAGCGTGTGCCGTCTGCCGACCACTTTTTTTCAAACTGCAGACTCACCATGCAGCCACCTCAGAGCTACAGTGTCGGAGGACAACGTAGCTCTGGGGAGCTTACAGGCAAGTCCGCAGGCGCCCGGCCAGACTACAGGGGTCGCTGGTGCGCGGTGTGCTGAGGACACCCTGGCCGACTTAAGCCGCCCCCCCCAGGGCAGCGCTCGGCCAGTTGTGCGCCACCCCCTGGGAGCTCCCATCTACGGTCGGCAATAGAATAGCCTGGACTCGAACTGGCGACCTCCAGGCTATAGGACACATCCTGCACGCCACTCGGAGTGCCTTTTACCAGATAAGAAATGATTTCTAACGTGTGGGTTATACATTACATCTATCAGAGAAATGACCCAGGTAAATTTTATTTTAAGAAATTATTTCTAAAGTGTGATTTATACATGTACTGAATGGGTGTTACTGTTGTTTTCTGAAGTAGGCTGTTGGAAAAGAACCCTCAGATGAAACCATTGTAGCTTCCTTGTTCTTCTATATTTTAAACCTGCCTTTTTTAGGTCAAACTATTACAACCTTTAATTAGAACAATGTATTTATCACAATACCATTGGTACAAAATAAGGATACCTCTCTTAAAAGTGAAGAAATACTGCTCTAAAAGACACTCAAAATATTGGTATGATCACATTACACATTTGAACATCCATTGATTTATTATTTTTACAATATATAAAAAATAATGCATAAGAATGCATAAGGTCTTACATTACTGTAAGTGCACCCCCTTCCCAGAAAAATATTACCATAACACAGATACCTTTTAGTATTACTGCAAAGGAGGAGAAAGTGTGCTTTTTATGTTGTACAAATGCTTAGCTGTAAACAATTTTGACACAAGCCATTTTTTTCTTAACAGAAGGAGAAAACTGTTTATCTCCCATTTCTACAGGCACCTTACCTGGAAATCAAGAGGCAGATGGACAAGCACGATCCCTTGGCTCATCCACTTTTACAATGGTAATCTACATCTCAATACAGTGACTAGGTATCTTTGTACTGGGTAGATGTGATATCACTGTTACAATGGTAATGTACAGCTCAATACAGTGACTAGGTATCTTCATATTGGGTAGATGTGATGGCCCTTCTGCACCGCGCTCACAGCCTGCATGGACAGTGTACTGATAGGTTTAAACTAATAAATATGGCAATCTCATGACATGTGTAACAGGAGAATCATGCAAACAGGAAGATCAGTGCTCCTGCTTGGTTTGTGGGTAATTTGGGACATTTTAAATTAAAGGTTATTTTATATACAGTAGTGTGCAAATGTATTAGAACACCTCAAGATATGTCATTTATATACCTACCTGAAACCTCAGGGTGTGAAATTGCACATTTTCAGTCCGTAATCAGTGCTATAGAAACAAAAGGCACTCGTGTGAAAATGTTGGACGGCTTTGTGCTTTAATGAATTGCCTATTTTGACAATTTTCTAAGATTTTCAGTGACAGTGGTTTGATTTCATCATCTATACAACAAATCTAAACTACAGAAGCAATGGGGTGTTCTAATACATGTGCACACTGCTGTATATTTTTTTTGGGGGGGGGGGATTATAACAAAGAACTATGAATGTGATCTTTATTTTCTTAGATACATGTCTGTGTGTTTAAACAGAAACGCACACTCACTTTTTGATCACATTCCAGTTACCCAACCTTTCATTTCCTTTCCTTCTCCAGGGTCATTTCAAGCAACAGATCCCACATTGTAAAACTATCAGTGAACAGAGTGAGTAAACTCCTCATTCCCTTTCAGTACCATGCATCAGTGAACAGAAGGGCATTGAAATTATTGGGCATTGAAATATATTGAAATTATTGGACAGGTAGAAGCACACAGAATGATGGATCTCTTTAGGCAGGTAGTTGTTCAGTCTGGATACCTAGGTAATAAATGATGTGTGACTCTTCTGTTTGAGCCTTGAGGACTGCAAGCTGTTTGCAGTGATCTCAGAGCAGTCAGGAACAACTTAGCAGGTACAGATGTCAGTGAGCAATGAGTCGACCCTACGTCTAACAGCAACCTCAGATATGAACTGTTTTAACTTTTGTTGAAACTCATTCCAGTCAACTTGTCTTTTCTTGACTATTTTTTCAGCAGTATATTTAGAACAGTAAGAAGTGCAGGGGAAGCGTATGAATATTCATGTTTAACTTCAGTTTTCCCTGAAGTTTCATTAGGAACAGAACCCTTTGCTGTCTCAACACCCTGCTGTAACTGTGAAAAAGTTGCAGCTAATTTGGTTTTCAGTCTAACACGTGTTTTTAATTGCTATAAGTATGAGTGTGAAGTCACAAGTGGTGTGATTTGAAGAGAGCCCTGCTATAAATAAGTGAGAAGATTAACATACCCTGTTTCTTGTTTGACAGCAACTGAAGTTCATGCACACCCCACACCAGTTCCTTCTGCTCAGCAGTCCGCCCGCCAAAGAATCCAACTTCAGAGCTGCCAAAAAACTCTTTGGAAGTACCTTTGCATTCCAGTAGGTGTAACTTCCAATGTGGTGCAATGCCTGTGCGTCCAACTAACGCACTTCATTATGTATAATCAACTGCTTCCTGCACTATAACCATCATTCACAGATGTGTAAGCATGATATATGTACAGCTGTGGCATCACCTAGAATTATAGGATTGAGACATTAATTAAAAAAAAAAAACTACATAAACATAATTTTAGATATTTTATTTAACATATAATCAAAGAAACTACAAAATGATATTGCAAAAGTCTACTGGAATAAATATTCTATAAGGTGATGCAAAATGTTTGGCCATAGCTGTATGTAGTATAACAAATGATAAAAACATGTATTTGTATAGAAGGACCAACTGCCTTCCATGGTTACTGATGATGAATTGGGAAATATACAGTGCTTGGACAAAGATATGGAAACACATACCATAACCGTCAACAGGGTGTATATACTGTAGGGACACAGTGGGCAGCTGGATTAGGTCTATCCCATCGTTACCGAAACTGGTTTGCAACTGGGAGGTGCAGCTTTTCCATTCTGCTCATACAGCTGCCCACCAACAGCTGACTACTGACTGTGAAGGGTCATGTTGGATTCACCCTGATCGCTTGTCAACATTGCATCTCAGTGAACTGCCAATTTAATATTTGACAACCACAATGGGTGCTGTTTTACAAAATACATAACATACATGATCTTCTTACTTGTGTATTTCAGTGACAAACAAGTGAACATGTGTGTTCTACCCCAACATGTTGTGATTCAGTCTGAGTGCAGGCATATATAGACCTGCAGCAAACACGTGTCATTCATATGAGGGACCCCTTATAAAAGAGTACCATGAAAGCTTAGGAAAGTGTAACAAAACATAGTGGTATAGTAAAAAAATAGCCTATAGGGGTATAGTAAAGAATATAAGAAACATGGCAAACCATGGTACATTGATTGTATAATCATAGGAAAAGCATGGCACAACTGCTAAATTACCGTGCAAATTTAGCATGGTAAACATGTTGTTGCTACTTATGGTAGGTGCTTCTGCTTTTGTCCTTCCACTGAATAGTTCCCATGTTAAATAACACCGCTCTTAGATGGCTCCTTGCAAGGTCATCAGAAGTACTGTCATTGATGTGATTTATTATTAATTATAATGGATGAAAGATTCTAGGAATGCAAAGATTTTTGTATTCTTTTGTTTAACATAATGGATGGTGTTTTTGCTTTTTCAGTGGTTCACACATAGAGAACTGGCACTCAATCCTGAGGAATGGTTTAGTTGTGGCGTCCAATACAAGGCTGCAGGTAATGGACCAACTATGAAGTACACTATTATATTGTATAGTAAGCCCTGTAATGTTATGGAGGGACAGCTCCCATTGCATTTTTTTTTTTATGATTTGCAATATTCTGAAATGTGGTACTGCAGTTAATATTTGTGCACAATAAGCATCGGCACTGAAGTGTGTACCAGTTAGGGGCTGAACAAGGAATTCCTACAGTAAATATCTTCAAGCAAGTAGACAAGGTCACAAAGCACACAATACAGAAGCAGTTACTGTATGACATGAGCAGGAATGATGAAAGTAAGGAGTTTAATCTTTGCATCATTATTATTCTGTTTGCTTGCTAAGATACACAAATACTGTGTTGTACAACATACAGATTACCATAGCAAACAGATTTTACACATCATTATCCCAGCAGTCTGTGGCTGAAAAGCAGCAAAATAAAAGAATAATTAGTATAGAAGTACTGGCCCATGTGAAAGAGATGGAGAGATACCCAAATATGCAACATAGGAATGTTTTTAATTCATTGAAGTAAATCAAGTCTGGAGTTGGTGAAACTTATTTCAATTATTTTAGAGAGGTTATGAAGTTTACTGTTCATTTTTCTAAAAACAGTACTAAAGGTTTTGTGAATGGGGTCCATAATATTTTTAGAAAGGTAGTATAATTAAAGTCCCCTCTTGTTTTGATGTTGATGTTTCGGTCTTTCACACTTCACGTAGACTCCCCTGTTTCTCGTGCCACAGCACTAGAGCATGCTTGATGGTTAGGACTGTAGCTCTCCCACACTGATAGGGAACCCCCCTACCTGATCACATACAACATTTCTCTGGCCTGGATCGAGTGTGAGTGTAAGTCAGGTGAGATCCCAACCACTGTTCAACAGGAAGGGAGCCTGCTGTACAGAACTGGGGCAGCAAAATAAGCTTAGAAAAGAGCTTAGGGAAACATTGAAATGCTGTTTTCAGAGCATTGGTCATTACAGTACTTTAATTTGCAAGATAAATGTGTGCATGATCAACATGAAAATGACTAATTGGAACATTACAATTTGTTTGTGTAGCTCCATGGTGCCATCTACGGTAGTGGAATATATCTCAGCCCAATGTCAAGCATTTCCTTTGGTTACTCAGGTTAGTATTATAATGCAGCACTCCACCGAGTATTGAAGAATAAGTAAAACATTGTGAGATACTAATGCATGCACAGAAATGAACCGTGCTGCGCATCAAATTTGTATTTTTGTATTTTGTGTTAATTTTCAAAACATATAAAACTATAAAACATGCTACAGGGTAATGTCAACATGCTGCCTTTTGGGAATAACTTGCCAATATGAAGCTGACCTACAATTGTTCTAAAGTAACTGTTTTTTAAATTTCAGAATGGGGGGGGGGAGGAAAGGAAACTTTTCTATTTTGCAGTTTGAGTGCCCCTGATAGACTGAACTGTATTTAAAAGATATATTGGGTCCATTGATAGAAGCCCTTCAAAAAACATCACTACAGATCTCCTGTTTATCAAGACGACTGTGTGCTTGTTTGTTCCAGGGATGAACAAAAAGCAGCAGAAAGCAGCTTCTAAGGATGAAACTGCTTCAAACAGCAAGACCAATGCCACTCTACAGGTCAGCAGACATCACTGCATTCATACTGCTGTCTGTTTCACTTCATAACCCCTTGATTCCCAGTTTATGAAAGAAAGCTGATCGTTTGCATGGGTTTGCAATTCAAACACAAATGCTTTTTTTTTTTTTTTTTTTTAAACACTGCTGTTTAGGGGCTGCGTTTCAATAAAGCAGTTAGAATCGACTTGTCCTAGTACATGGGATTCTGAATCGCTTTTGAGATTTGAGATCAAGCAGCTGCTAGGAACCGGACAAGCACCTACCTACCTACCTACCTACCTCCCTACCCTACCTACAGCCCTACACTACCCCACTCTAACTTACCTCTACCTACTACATTTCTACCCTACCTACATCCCTAATCTACCCCTCCCTACCCTACTTACATCCCTACCCTACCCTACCTACATCTCTACTCTACCCCACCCTACCCACATCCCTACCCTACCCTACCTAGCTCTTCATATAATCTATCTATATGTCCAGTACAACTATGTACGTAAACATGCAGAAAGCTATAAGAAACTTGCAAGTGAATTAGGAAGACGTTATTCCTCGTTTTGTTTCAACATGTTATTGTTATTGATTCCAGACACACACTAAGAAAAAAAGTAATAGTGCTTTGAAAAAAAATTACAATGATAAAAAAAAACCTTCCCTTATCATTTTTTTGTGAACGGCAAATTTGATTTAATTCATCAAACAGACTTTAATAAACAGTCTTTAACAAGACATACCTTAAAAGGGTCCTTAAAGGTTAGTGACAGGGCCCTGTAACTCCTCCTATCGCTGCCAAAGGGTGCATTCCCTTGCAAAATAAGTTCCATTTCAATTCCCTGTTTAAAGCAAAGTACCTACCTGCATCTAACACTCTTCACAGTACAGCTGGCAGAACCAGTGTATTACATGAAAATACATCTGTTTAATTACACTGTCCCACACCTTTGTGTTTGCGTTTTTGCAATTATTATTATTATTTGTTTATTTAGCAGACGCCTTTATCCAAGGCGACTTACAGAGACTAGGGTGTGTGAACTATGCATCAGCTGCAGAGTCACTTACAATTACGTCTCACCCGAGCACAAGGAGGTTAAGCGACTTGCTCAGGATCACACAATGAGTCAGTGGCTGAGGTGGGATTTGAACCGGGGACCTCCTGGTTACAAGCCCTTTTCTTTAACCACTGTACCACACAGCCTCCAATTTCAATGGGAGAACCATTGAACACCACCTGTCCAAGCATTCAATACTCTTCCCCTAATAAAAAAAGACATGGTTTTATAATATACCCAGTCACTACTTGCAGAAGCATGACATGATTGTGTTCAAAGGACTAGGGAGTTGACTCTGTTTGAGCTCCTTAGTTCAAATCCTCATTTAGCAAAACAAGCTATTTTCAGATGTAGTGACACTTGATGGTGGAGCAGTGTCTTTCAATGCCCTTCGGGTTTGAAGCTGAGCTGCAATTTCTTACATGCCTGTTGCTTTCATCCCATCCAGTCACAGAAAAAAGGACAACAGCCACAGTTTCTGCAAAGCCGTAACTTGAAGTGCATAGCCTTATGTGAAGGTATGTTTGTGAACAGTCTTTTTTTTTTTTTAATTGTATTTGTAAAGGCACTGAATATTATACAAACCTAATTGAATATATTGTTGCATTGATTTTCATGCAGTTATTACTTCTCCTGATCTGCACAAGCACGGGGATATCTGGGTAGTTCCAAACACAGATCACGTCTGTACACGATTTTTCTTTGTGTAAGTACAGCTATATTACTGCAGTTTATTCATCTTTTTCATGACAGAATAATCAGGATTCTGTAGGTCATTTCACTGCAAGGTGAACGCCAGTAATGCCTCTAGTGTTTAGAATCACACTTGTCATTCATACTAATCTAGATGTGTAGAAGTTGACAGAAGGTTATTGATTTGAGTTGATATAAAAACATGTACTAGGATAGACAGGCCAGGACTGAAGGGATGTCCATTAGCTGTTGGAAAGTATTCTGACAGGAAATACTGGCCCACCGTATGACCTCTCTGAGTGGAGTATATAACGTTTCTGGGTGGTGTTGGGAGTGTTTGTAGGTAACGCGGAACAGTGGAGATATTGTGATCATTAAAATATGGGGGTATTAAGACTGTGACGTTAAGGCAGGGTAGTTAGACCAGCCGTGGTTTAGATTATGTTCTGTGCCAGATTAGTGACCCAATGAATAAAAAATATAAAACAGTCCGGATTGTTATCCAGAACTTCATAAGTAGATGATAAACAACAAGTATGTTTTAAATCCCAGAATCGCTGATCATTACAATGCAATCAACCCTTTCTAAACTGACGAGATTCACTTGAACTGTACACATAAACCCAGCAATGGATGACTGTCTGTTAACTGCTCTTTCTTCGTGTTGCAGGTATGAAGATGGCCAGGTGGGAGACACAAGCATAAACACGCAGGACTCCAGCATCCACAAGGAGATACTCCGAGTTATAGGCAACCAGACCGCTACTGGATAAGAAGCTGCAGGATATTATTATTGATGATGCTGCCTGAAAACACATAATTCAAAACCCTAACCCTAATGATAAACACGCAGGACTCCAGCATCCACAAGGAGATACTCCGAGTTATAGGCAACAAGACCGCTACTGGATAAGAAGCTGCAGGATATTATTATTGATGATGCTGCCTGAAAACACATAATTCAACACCCTAACCCAAATGATAAACACACAGGACCTCAGCATCCACAAGGAGATGGTCCGAGTTATAGGCAACCAGACTGCTACTGGATAAGGAGCTGCAGGATATTGTTGATGATGCTGCCTGAAAACACACAATCCACTCGCTCTCAAAGCTGGATTTTGAGCTGAAATGAGTGCATTGATCCTATTTTTAACACACAACTAACTCACTATTGAACATTTAAAATATGTTTTAAAAAGAAAACGTACACAAGAGCTACACACTTTCTATCCCAAGAGGTATTTCATTTGAAACGATTGCTCATTGTTATTTAGAAAATAACATGTTGCTTCAAAGTTTATAAACACAATGACTCTATTCATCACTAGCCAGGGCTTGCCAATCTGAATAAATATTAGCTACTTTTCTCAATATTTTTAGCTAACTTTGAAATTGAACTGTATTTTTTGTTTTTTTTCTGATTTTGAACATATAAATGTAGTCGTTTTGGATTTACAGGCTGTTTCTCTGCAAGAAAATGTTTCTCTTTCCTTCGTAACAAGGTGCCCAATACCAGACCTTCCTGTTCACTTTGTAAGGCTTGTGCATTTTTAAATTACAACAAAGTACTTATCATGATCCTAAAGGTGTGAATATGCGCTTCATTTGTAATTACCAGTAATGCTACATAGGATCTAAAACACAGAACTTATTACAAAATTACTTTTTAGCAAAGTCCGTGCATTCCATTATCAGAATTCCTAATGGAACACTGCTTAACTTGCACACCTACAGTAATAGAAGAACCAGATACACAACAAGCACACAGAGATCCGGGTTCCATTCCAGTCTCAAACACCCGTGGAAAACCAGTTCTAGTGGCCTACCTCTTTGTGAATACATTTCCACCCTCTCCACTTTCCGAAATAAAATACCAACACAGTAATTTGGGGCTATTGGTGTTGTACAGGTGCCAAATGGCTGCCATTGTCAACCCTAAAGGTGCTCAGTGATTTAGTTGCTAGTTTGAATATGTCTTACTGAGTAATGAACACATTTGTTTCCTGCTGGTAAACAGACCTTATCTCTGTATTGTCAAATGCAGCTTTCAAGTAACATTCTAAATTGTTTGTTTTATTTTTTCATTTAATTTTACTGAAACCAGTGTTTGGGACATATTATGTTAAAATAATAATACTAATCAGTTATGGCATGTCAATACAGGGTTAAAATGTGCGTTACTGCTTTCCTTTGATTTATTTATTTTTTACACGATCCTAAACATCCAGCACTCATTGGACCATTTTAAAAGTAAACATCGTGTTTACCCTTTTCCTGTTATTAAATGTGCAAAAATAATAACTAATAATTAGCTTTAAAATTAAACTTTATAAAGCCATTCATCCTGTCTGCTTTAGAATTTTTTTTTTTTTATCCTACCATGCTTTGTACCAGCATTTATTTTATATTTAGTGTTTGCATTTAGGCAAAAGCAGAGCCGGCTGTGAAATGAATGTCTCTGCACTACTGCACATCCACATATTGAATTAGGAGCTGGGTGGAAAAGCATTTCTAATTGATTAGTAAAACATGTCTGAAGCTGCTGCTTTCTGTACATTGGTTTCTTCATTGGGAAAACTATTGATGGTTTGGATTTTTTAAATAGAACTTTTATCCTGGCTAAGGATTATTTTTCTATTTTCAAACACTATACTGTATAGAAAATATCTAATGTTGTTTACCAGATGCACCTCACAACATTTGCCTTCTGGATGTCTGGGCTTGTGTGTACAATTCTGATTTAATAACCAACATGTTAAACTATGTTAAAATACTTCTGAAAAGAGGATCGACTTTAAATGTGAAAGTAATTGACCAGGCATGTACAGTGATGAAAGATATTTTAGTGAGAAATGGAATACAATTGTTTATTTATTAAAAGGAGGAATGTGTACACTAAACAGACCTACTCTACCCCCCGCCCCCCCTCCAAAAAAAAGTTTTAATACAAATCTGTCCTCTTATCAGAATGGTAATAATTCTAAAAAATGACCATTCCTTTCTGCATCCTACTGGTCCATGTTCTGTGCTTGAATAAAAAACAAACCAAATGGCTCCTTGTGTTAAAGTCACATATCCACACAAGTTGCATCTTATGTACATATTAAGTTACATATCTTAAAGGGAAAAATACAAATAAATACACTTGTGTTTAAAAATTAGGAATGGAAGAAACCCTACACACAGAAATAATAACAACAAAAGGGTGATCACATTTTCTTCCCAGAACTGGGTGTTATGCCAGGATGTTCTTTGGCCAAATCTTGGGCTCGGTTGAAACAGACCAGTCCCAAGTTCAGCAGGATATACCCTGGTTTAGGCTGCCATCGTCCACATTGCAAAGCTAGTCCACTTTTCTTTTTTCTTTAATCAAACTTGTATTTTATTTTCAAACATTTGTTTTATTTAACAATATTTTCTGCACTAATTATATATATATATATATATATATATATATATATATATATATATATATATATATATATATATATATATATATTAAAATGAACTGCTATTTAGCCTTCTGTGCCTTAGAAGCAGAGTAATGGCAATGTATGACAGGACTGTAGATAATGTAAATACTGCCACAAAACACGCAGGACAAATATTTTCTGTATTCAGTTTTTACAGCTTTTGCTTTCTTTTGCAAACAAATCAGCTTTTTCTGGCATTTTACTAGTGATGAAAATAGTAGCTTCTGTAAATGTTTACTTTCAATAAATTCAGATTTGGTTAAGAACTATCTGGGTCTATGCATCTTACTGAAACCTTTGCATATGAGCCTTTGTCACATTCAGTATCACATGTTCATCATGGGAGAAAATGCCTTATTTAGCAAGAAACACGATTCTATTTTAAGACCCCCTTTGATGTCAAAAGATGAATTCTCCCACACTGCAGCAGAAAACATCTAGCTGAATGCAAGACTTTAATTACTGCAGTACTTCAGGAGAAATATGTACCTGATTGACGCGGAATGTTTTGTTTCCATAAATGTCTTGCTGATGATACAAAATATGTGCAGCAGCAGGACATGGAGGCATAGTTATCTTTACAGGATTTCATTTTTAGTACAGCACTGACGACATTGATAAAGCAACATTTATATTGACAAAATCATTTAAATGTGTAAAAGACATTTTTAAAAAGTTTAGTGTTTCATTATACATACGTGTCATAAGTGAAAAAGATAGGGGAGCTATTTAAATCTCTGCACTATTTTTTGTATTCCTTAAAAAGCCTATATGCAACTTTCTCTTGATGATATCTGTCTAATGAGAAACCCTGAATGAAGCTGCAGGGTCCACTTGCCCATACATTCTTGTAACTTTCCCCAAGGACCAACAAATAGCAACACTTTCACATTTCATTTTTAAAGACAATAAGCGACTTGACTGCACATTAAATATCATTCTATAATAGCTTTCCAATCAGCTACAATTTAGCAAATACATTTGAGCATGTCTACAGTAGTTACTGCATTTCTGAAATAAATGCTTTGTTTATGGTGTTCAGTAAATCCCTTTTGCTTTTAGTTCGTCCTGAACTCGTCTGAGATAATCTGGATCTGGGTATCCATACCTATAACAAAAAATGCATTTCATTGTAATGGAGATTCTCCTGATGGTTTTTTATACAAAGTGTAATTCCTGTGAAATATTATGAACATTTTAGTACATTTTTCAAAAAGATTTCTTTGATGTCCATAGAATCAGCCAGTGTGTGTACTGGAATGTTGGAGAGAGACGAGTTCAAACCACAATAAAAGACAAGGCAAGAAGGCTACATACTGTGGGTTAATACCTGTGGGTCACTGTCATTTAGGAACTTCACGCAAGACACTCACAGAAATAATTTAGTGAACATAACAAGAAGGAACCCTGGAAAACAGCATTTTAAAAAGATTACCGTTAAATAAACGGTTGTAAAAATCTCTAGGTTAAAATCTTTACTTTCACTCCATGCTGTGAAGTACATTACTATGCAGGTGCAGAGTGTTTCTCATATTAAACTACAACCTTGCAGACGTCTTTTTAAAGGCTCTCTATACTGTATGTACAGGTTTTGTATTTTACAGAAGGAGAGTAGTATATGTATACAGTGTTTTCATTCTCATATGCATGTAGAGCTTGTACTATGTTATGTATTAGAGTGCCATCTAGGCAGGTCCAAGTGATACTGCAACGTTCCACTGCTCAAGATGTCATTCTTCAAAGGATGCATCACGCATATATAGAGGATGCTGCATGATCGTTCATTTCAAAGGGTGCATCATTATAGAGGACACTGCATGATCGTTCATTTCAAAGAGTGCATCATTATGTAGAGGATGCTGAATGACAAAAGGTGCATCATTATATAGAGGATACTGCATGATCGTTCATTTCAAAGGGTGCATCATTATATAGAGGATGCTGCATGATCATTCATTTCAAAGGGTGGATCATGAATATATAGAGGATGCTGCATGATCGTTCATTGCAAAGGATGCATCATGAGTATATAGAGGATGCTGCATGATCGTTCATTTCAAAGGGTGGATCATGAATATATAGAGGATGCTGCATGATCGTTCATTGCAAAGGATGCATCATGAGTATATAGAGGATGCTGCATGATCGTTCATTTCAAAGAGTGCATCATGAGTATATAGAGGATGCTGAATGATCGTTCATTTCAAAGGGTGCATCATTATATTGAGGATGCTGAAAGATCGTTCATTTCAAAGGGTGCATCATGAATATATAGAGGATGCTACATGATCATTCATTTCAAAGGGTGCATCATGAGTATATAGAGGATACTGCATGATCGTTCATTTCAAAGGGTGCATCATGAGTATATAGAGGATACTGCCTGATCATTCCAGGCGTATGGTTTTTATTCTCTGCAGGATGTCTCAGTTTTATGGAAGAACATCCTCCTAAGGGGAATATAAACTGTACGCCACGAACGGTCATTCAGTATTCTGTTTATACCGCATATATGTTTTTAAATTAAATAGCAATACAACTTCTTAATTTTTTTAAAATTAAATTAATGAATTCAGAGATTATTTTCAATTTAATTTTCAACAGACTATGCTTCGACACAAATTAATTTTGAACCCTGTTTATGGCCTCTTCGCAACCATCCTTTTAGATAGAGCCTTGTCTCAGTCTGTTAATGTGTAGCCCCCGTTGTTTCCCATCGTTACCGGTGTTAATAAAGGGGCGACAGGCTGTTCGGATAAGTCAGACGCAGGCAGATCAGTAGCTGGCATTTCTTGACTAAACTCAAAACAACAATATAAATTATTCCAGGCATTTTAAAGTTGTTATCAATCCTGTATCGGTGGCAGTATTGTTTGAATTAGCGAATTAGCGTCTCTGTCCTGAATTTCAGCAGCAAAGCATTGCAATGGAAGCAAAGACACATTGGAAACTAGTCCCAGTTAGCGTGCTATTCCATTCGAGTGAGATAACAAACTGTACACCCACACTTGTGGTATAAGAAACTGCATTTAACTCGTGAGTTAAGGGTTTGTGACTAGGGTCCATGGTGTACTTATTTAACAAAATAAACCTTGACTCAATTGGCTCACCTTGTTGGTCCGCCATGTGTGCTGGTTTTGTGGTGGATATCGTTCCATGTGACCACATCGCTCATGCCAGAAGTGGAGGAGGTTCCAATGGTAAAGATGAGCTGCTGATCAAAGGCTCGCCTCAGAAGGGCAAGGACCTTTCTGCCCAGTGCTGAGTCTGGAAGATAAGCTGTGCGGGACGCACCCCAATACCGTTGGCCCGGACTGGGATGCTCATCCTAATAATCCACAATTAAATGAGAAAGTTGTGAATTGGTCAGAATTCAAAGTAAAATAGAGGTGTTGCAACACGTGTGAGTGTGTGAAAAGGAAAGTATGCACTTACCCCCTGGACTCCACTGGGTATATCATACTTTATTACGAGAGTGCCATGCTTCTCATACCCAGGGAGAGATATACTGGACTGGGTGATGGACATTGTGCCATTCCTCGGCTGTGTTCCTTTCACCTCTCCATAAAGGACCCCGCAGACAGGGCAGGCAGGTTTATTATCAAAAGCACTCTTCAAGCAGCCTCTACAAAATGAATGCTGACAGCGTGCCAACGTCTCTCTCTCAGTTTCTTTAATTTCATCCAAACAAATTGGACAAGCCTCTTCTTTGACTTTGTGTTGCTCTTTCACTGGTGATGAACTTGATGCCTTATTCCTGGACTGCCTGCTATATTTACTGGTGCCGTCCACGTCAGAGGTGTTTGAATGATGGTTTCCCACATGTTTGCCT
The DNA here is from genome assembly GCA_030684275.1 of Acipenser oxyrinchus oxyrinchus. Classification (NCBI taxonomy): domain Eukaryota; kingdom Metazoa; phylum Chordata; class Actinopteri; order Acipenseriformes; family Acipenseridae; genus Acipenser; species Acipenser oxyrinchus. Next base: position 11,264,489 of record CM060248.1, read on the forward strand.
GGATTATGAGTTGATATGATCTGTTCTGCTCTCATCACATCAAGGTAGTTGCCAGTCAGCTTAAGAGAGCCCCCTTCTGTGCCGATTACCATCCTGGGGAGCTCTTGCTCAAGAATATCTCTAAACCGTGTAACAGAACTGGGTGCTTTAATCGGCAACGTCTTTACCTGCAGGTTCGTTGCAATCTTCTGATAAAAGGTTATAAATCTTTCTCTTGCTTTGGAACACTCTGGACCTGGTGTGGATTTAATGGAAATGAAATCCACAATGTCTCCTTGCCTTGTGCAGCTCCTAGTTATTGAAACGCTGTTCGCTCGTACTTTGTCCAGTTCTTTGGAGTATTTCTCATCAATGTATTTCATGACCGTTCTGTCCACTTTCACTGGCTCTGTCCTTGTAGGGTAGAGGGGACCCCGGTTATCCGAGTTCAGAAGGTGGGCGGCAGGACAGGATTTCAACGACTGCAGCTTCAAAAAAACATTTTCAATTTCATGAAAGGAGCCTGTGATTTCTAAATGTCTGTTATGTTTCGTTACATTTCTTCCCAACATCATGTTGCACACTTCATCTTCATCCTGGAATTTTTTTAAGTAAATAGTCATGGTGACATCTGTAAATATCTGAAGAAAAATATGTATTTAAAGTTAATGGGGGTGCTACACACTGGCTTGTTGTGTTTGATTAGTGCGCGAAACAGTTACAGTAACATTAAAAAGAAACTTAGTAATACAATTAGTCATTGGTTCAAAAGAAGGAAGTCAAGACTCTGGTTGTCAGAGCAACCACACTTGGCAGGTGGAGGCACCAACAAACCCAAACGCATCAACTGTTAATGTGCCCACAGCTCCACTAGCACAGGGTCCCAAACTAAGACATAGCATCTTCAAAGTCCCAACCTGAATTTATAACTGCACTACCCTGTATAGTATATACTTTTAAAGGTGCAACCGGGGGACGATGACGACTTTGAGTACGAAAAATAAATAAAGATCAAAGATAACAATATAACCTGCTTTGCGTTAATTCTACGATAGATACTGTATAAAGAAATAAAGAAAACAAATGATGCCCTTTTGAAGTGCACAATTAGCACACCTTGCAAAGTACAACATCCAAGTTATGTTTCTTACTTTACATATAAAAAAGGAACACGACAAGCAAGCTAAAAATCATAAAGTAAACAACATTAAGGATGGTACTTGCATTGACAAAGAGGGAGCGCCCCCAGAGGACCCCCGTGTCGATGAGGAGGTATTCGTATGTAAAGCAACATTATCAGTACCTGCAGTAACTGCTTTGACAATTGTACTCCTATAGACACGTTCACTTCAGAAAACGAGTACATTTTTAAAATTTAACACCACAAATCAAGGTCCTGTAAAATGCATCTACTGTACATTTACTAACTATCAGCGATCATATACGAAGTGTTCAGCAAAAGTTTTTTAAAGAAACTTCTTAATATTTAATTTAGTAAGAAACAGAACGCACGTCAATGTATTCTAAAACAGTGCATACATACCTCGCTACTGCGGGACATGACGTGTTCGTATTTTTTCTATTATAAAAACAACTGCCAATGTCTTTGTAACCATGCAGAATTCACCACAAACAAATCTGCACAAACAATCGCGTTTTCTTTCAAATTGACTGCTGCTATGGGACGGAGCTTGCTAGTCTCATTGGGTGCAGACACTCGCACACTCACACTCTGTGCATGTGATTGGCGGTTCTGCAGACACACTGCCCTCCGTCTCTAGCTCTGTGGTTAACTGAGACGCCAGTCACTCATTTTCCGCCTTCACAACAGGTTCGGTTGAAGAAAAGTCATACGAAGTAGGTCCTGCGTTTTACGGTTTTGGTTTCGCTTTTATTGTCAGCCGCTGGGGATTATTATTTTTTAAACCAACCAACCCAAGTGCTGGGATTTGCGGTTATTGTTTAAGTATCACTGCATAAAAAAAGGATAAAAACAAGTGGGGTTGTCAAAATCGTCTTTGCTGTCATTCTTATTAAAGCGCTATGCACATAATAATATCCACACTGTAGGAAACCGATATCTACTTGGCCAGTGAAGGTTCTTTTAATATTAAAGGCTTTTTGCAGCTCACGTGTGACGTGTCTAATGTTTATTTAGCAGACGCCTTTAGTTTATCCAAGGCGACTTACAGAGACTAGGGTGTGTGAACTATGCATCAGCTGTAGAGTCACTTACAATTACGACTCACCCGAAAGACGGAGCACAAGGTTAAGTGACTTGCTCAGGGTCACACAATAAGTCAGTGGTTGAGGTGGGATTTGAACCGGGGACCTTCTGGTTACAAGCCCGTTTCTTTAACCACTGGACCACACAGCCTCCTATAAGGCTAATGCAAGTTATTTAACCGATTAAGTGCCAAATTAATGTGTGTTGAAAAATATCACAACACAATCTGTATTTATGTAATTTGACACATTCAAAATCTATATTTCTTCATAGAAAAAAAGTAAATAAATAAACTTGCTACAAACTGCTACGTCGTATGTTGAGGACAGTCGACCTGCCCCTAATCAGACCAGTGACGGAAGCGCAACGCATAGCAAATTAAGCTTTGTCATTACCGGAAGACACCAAGAAATACATCATTTTTAGGCTTCAGTTTCTTATTTGATACTGAGACGTCATAAAAGCATATAGAGCTGCATTTGCAGAATTATCAGTTACATTTGGATTTAACTTTTAAGGTAAACAAAATTAGAGTTAATTACCATAACAATATAGTTAAAGGGAAACTAAAATAACAGTAGATGCTAGCTAAAAATGCTCCAAAGTAAGTTCTCTCATAAATTAAGTGAGATATTCCACTAAACGAGATTAGCGTACTGTATGGTTAAGGACTATTATGTATGGCAGTCCATATGAAATAAAACAAAGTACCTACAACAGCTTTATGATGTCATCATGTTTCTGATCCACCTGCTGCTCCTCCTTCCATGATTGCAGCAGAGTTCTATAAAAATACAAATAAAAAAGCACACTATTAAATTAAACTGTTTTAAAAGGCAGAACTCAAAGTTAGGCTGAGTGCATGAACTGAGCCAAAGAGCCAAATTCCACAAAACAAGCCTGACGTGTTGCTGGCTAATTCACCACGAAACAAGCCCGACGTGTTGCTGGCTAATTCACCGTGAAACAAGCCTGACGTGTTGCTGGCTAATTCACCGTGAAACAAGCCTGAGGTGTTGCTGGCTAATTCACCACGAAACAAGCCTGACGTGTTGCTGGCTAATTCACCACGAAACAAGCCTGACGTGTTGCTGGCTAATTCACCACGAAACAAGCCTGACGTGTTGCTGGCTAATTCACCACGAAACAAGCCCGACGTGTTGCTGGCTAATTCACCACGAAACAAGCCTGAGGTGTTGCTGGCTAATTCACCACGAAACAAGCCTGACGTGTTGCTGGCTAATTCACCACGAAACAAGCCTGACGTGTTGCTGGCTAATTCACCACGAAACAAGCCCAATGTGTTGCTGGCTAATTCACCACGAAACAAGCCCGACGTGTTGCTGGCTAATTCACCACGAAACAAGCCTGAGGTGTTGCTGGCTAATTCACCGTGAAACAAGCCCGACGTGTTGCTGGCTAATTCACCACGAAACAAGCCTGAGGTGTTGCTGGCTAATTCACCACGAAACAAGCCTGACGTGTTGCTGGCTAATTCACCACGAAACAAGCCTGACGTGTTGCTGGCTAATTCACCACGAAACAAGCCTGACGTGTTGCTGGCTAATTCACCACGAAACAAGCCTGACGTGTTGCTGGCTAATTCACCACGAAACAAGTCCGACGTGTTGCTGTCTAATTCACCATAAAACAAGCCCAATGTGTTGCTGGCTAATTCACCACGAAACAAGTCCGACGTGTTGCTGTCTAATTCACCATAAAACAAGCCCAATGTGTTGCTGGCTAATTCACCACGAAACAAGCCCGACGTGTTGCTGTCTAATTCACCACGAAACAAGTCCGACGTGTTGCTGTCTAATTCACCATAAAACAAGCCCAATGTGTTGCTGGCTAATTCACCACGAAACAAGCCCGACGTGTTGCGGCTAATTCACCACGAAACAAGCCTGACGTGTTGCTGGCTAATTCACCACGAAACAAGCCTGACGTGTTGCTGGCTAATTCACCATAAAACAAGCCCGACGTGTTGCTGTCTAATTCACCACGAAACAAGCCCGACGTGTTGCTGTCTAATTCACCATAAAACAAGCCCAATGTGTTGCTGGCTAATTCACCACGAAACAAGCCCGACGTGTTGCGGCTAATTCACTCACCCTGGGTGCCAGGCCTGTGATGTCACACAAATTGTGCCCTCCCCAGTGATACTTAACTCTTCAAGGGCTGCATTGCCTTTCCACCCTTAGTGACTAGGCCTCTGTATCAAGGCCCTTTCAAACTGATACCAACAATGTTCAATTGTGTCACAAGTCAGGGGGAGGCCATGGTAGAGCATTACAATGTCCTTTTAGTATAGGAAGTACTAACTCTGTATATTCCTTCGATTCGTCCGTTGAGATCAGAAAATGCAAAACTCTTAGTTGTTGGCAGCAGTGTGGAGTAGTGTTTAGGGCTCCGGACTAGATTGCTCCAGTGAAAACCCAACTGTATAAATGGGTCAGTGTATGTAAAAATAATGTGATATCTGTATAATGTGATATCTTGTAACAATTGTAAGTTGCCCTGGATAAGGGTGTCTGCTAAGAAATACTTAATAATAATAGTTGTTCAAAAGAAATCCTCTTAAAAATGAACTGGAGCCAGAGCTTTTTGCTGTAGTGGTTGTTTGTGGAACGCTGTTCCTGTTGGGATTATTAGACAAGGTTGACACATTGGATTCTTTTAAGTTTAAATTGAACACGCTAGATGGTCAGTATAACACCAGAACACTGTAAATTCTCGACACAAAAGTGCAAACCCTGGTTATTCCCTTTAGATGGCGCTGTAACACTAAACTTTTAAAAAAAAATCTACTTCTTTAAATACCTTGTAAAATGGAAATCATTGTTTTTTTCTGTAACTCTGTGTTTACTATGATAACCTCGTTCAGTGTGTACAGAGTAATTAATCAGCTGGGCGTAATGGACGTGTAATCCAAAACAATCATTTGTTATGTTCACTGGTATAATTGTACATTGGTTTACCCCAAAACACAGCCCTCTTTCATACTCTAATGATGATGCATGTTTGCTCGAGTTAGTTTTGTTAGAAAATAATCACTTTTTTTAAAAATTACGTTATTTTGTCAGGCACGAGAGAGAGAGAGAGAGAGAGAGAGAGAGAGAGAGAGAGAGAGAGAGAGAGAGAGAGAGAGAACTTGCTTTCATCTCTGTGCGTTTGGCGTTTATAACCTTTGGCAACTCAGCACTAAAAAAAGGCAGAAGGCTTTATGCAAATGATCCACTTTTCCCGACACTGTTTTCTATTCTGTTGTTAATGATATGGTGCTTCGAGTAACTTAAAATGAATGATAAGGTGCTGGACTAGGAGCGAGCCTGTTCAGTATGCACAGAGCCGCCACCTGCACGGGAGTGTAAGAAAATACATTGAAATGTTTGATGTTGACCCTCAGAAGGCAACAGCCCTCAATCGAATTGCGGGACATTTCGTGTGAATGGAAACGCCGACTGGACTTTTAAGGGAATCTCTTGTTGCAAGAAGGTATGAAGTATATAAAAATGCGTCATTTAAGAACTGCATATTACAAAAAAAAAAAAAAAAAAAAAACAAAAAAAAAACAGCCAATGGGGAATATGAACTCATTTCGAAATAACTTATTAAGCAAAAGTATTTGGATTGCTGGATTGCCTAGTTAAGACTTATTGGTATGGGACTGACCGGTATTAATAATACTACTGAGATAGCAGTTCAAATTAAAACGTAGCCACTATGCAATACTGCCTTCTTACTAAACAGCACAATGCACACATCCATAGGTGTGTTTCGCTAGATGTAACCTCCTTTATAGTATGCAGGTTCTATATAACATTTGCTGCTGTATATGTTCTTTGATGTGTTTTCTTTTGAATTGGAGGTTTCTTTTACAGTTGCAAAATAAACTTGCAGAAGTGTTTTTTTTTGTTCTGTTAATTCTTAATAAACTATTGTGGTTGTGTGACAATTTTGTTTTTGGTTCCGCTGGACTGTCCTTGACAAACCTTTCGTTTCGAGTTTTATATTGTACTTTTTATGATCCAGTACCCATAGCCTATCTATTCAGACTGACAGGTGATATCATGTACTCGCTATGACACGCAAAGATAACAAACAAAAGAAACGGCTTAAATACTTTACTTTTTACTGTTTGCTAACTATTTTAAAATCCGATGGTTTTGAGTATATCAGAACAAAGGTTTTGCGTAAAGGTAGGCTGTTTTTACAAACAGTTACATTAAAGACAGAAATGTTTCTCTGGCATAAAAGAAACCCCACAAAATGCACACACGTTTAGGAATAATAGCAGGACATTAAACGCGTGATTGAAAATGTCCTTAAAATCTTTTCAAGACTGTATAAACAAATTTCACAGCTAAAAATACTCTTAATGGCTATCGTTTATTTTACAGCGAAGCAATTTAAACAGTAGACTACATATCTGTACACGCACTTGCTATGCAGTTCTGCTGACCACTCTAACATTTCCAAACAGGGTTTTTGATTGATTGTCTTTGCATCATTGATAAATGAACCTTAATTAGCTAATCTCAAAACCATTTTTCAAAGGTAAAGGAGACAAGGAGAAACCTTTGCTGGTTTACTTCTCTAGATTTTTAGAAGAAAACAACTCAAATCTGCGGTGAATATAAAAAACGATGCGTGGCTGCCATGAAAAAAAAAAAAAAAAAAAATCAAAATCTGCGGTGAATATGAAAAACGACGCGTGGCTGCCCTGAATATAATTGTAACGGTTACATTGATTTAGATGATACTGTATTGCACTCATTTATTTAAAGGCTTAACCCCGAGAAAGACTTGAAGAAAGAAAGCAAAAGACCATGCAGAACTGAAATAGCCATAGACTAATGCATGGAGTACGCGTACTGTAATAATAATAATAATAATAATAATAATAATAATAATAATAATAATAATCCATTTTCGCTAGACAAGAATTTGAATATTATAAACAATGATAATTTATTGCAATTATAGCTGTTTATTATTATTATTATTATTATTATTATTATTATTATTATTATTATTATTATTATTATTATTATAATAATAATAATAATAATAATAATAATAATAATAATAATAAATAATTGTTGGCTGAAGTTGCCTTTGAAACGAGGTGGATTTTGTTTTATAGCCTGTATCTGTTTTTTGTTTTGTTTTGTTTTTTAATAGTGGAAAACGCACCTTGGTATTTATGACAATTGTATTAGTTGATTTCAGAACAAGTCCTAATTATTTCAAACCACTTCTTCCTTTTTGGGTCAATGAGGGTGTCAAAGTTTAAATATCTGTGGGTGAGGTTCCTGGTTTCAAAAAAGAATCTTAACTAACATTATTTATTTTTTTCAACCAATTAAAAACGGTTATTGAACGATATGCAGATTCAAAATGTCATTTTTGCACGATTATAATTCTATGCACAGGGGCAGCTGTTAATTCTGTAAAATAAATATACCAAATTTGCGTTTAGTAGGAATTTTAAAAGACTAAGAATCTCGGAACAATGGATTATACACGGAATCAGAGTACTATTAAATTCTAACGGGCAGATGGGCTTCTTCTATACTAGAAAAGACACACACATATAAAACGGGGTAACGTTTATTATTATTATTATTATTATTATTATTATTATTATTATTATTATTATTATTATTATTATTATTGTTGTTGTTGTTGTTGTTGTTGTTGTTGTTGTTGTTAAAGTGACTGCCATAATTGACAATAAATAAGTAAGAGTAAAATAAAACACTAACATTGCAATTTACATTTAAAATGTCACATAGCCTAATTATGTACTGTAAACATTAACATTAGACTTAATAATATATAGGCCTATTACTGCCAATATTAAACTATTCACGAAAGGCCCAACGCTATAGGCAGTATTTAATGGTTACTTAAAAGTCTAACGTATAATTTTTTTGTGTGGAATATTTCATTTCCTATTGATAACATTTATGCGGACAAAGTATCATTACATGTAGCCTATTAATATATTGGCAGATGCATTAATGATTTGTTTTGGCTATGAATCTAGCATACACATTCCGTGTGTATCAGATGCTGGTTATGAAAATAGTTTATTGATTGAAATAATAGAAGCGTTATTTTGATTTGTCCTGACATGATGGCAGATTTATAGATCCTCTCCCTATTGATTTCTCTGAGCGATGCAGTCGGATGGAAATTTTACAGAACGGCGCCGCTCCTTTAAGCGGGATTTTAAAATGTTTACTTCGGTCATCTTTTTTTTTAAGCAGAGTTCCGTTTAAATTGATATATTGTAATAACCAAAATAGTCTAGTGATCAATAATAATAATAATAATAATAATAATAATAATAATAATAATAATAATAATAATAATATACAATATGAAAATGCTGTATGAATAGCCTTTTATATATATATATAGGCTATGTTGTTACATTTAGTCTTTTTTTCTGTAACTGCCAAAAAAGGGGACATCGTCCATCTCTTGTTGATGCATTTCACGTTGTAGGCTAGCCTTGTGGATTTAATAGCAGTGAAAGTATTAGAGGGAATCGGATTGAGAGATTTGGGCATCTGTCTAATGCAGCCAATGCAATTGACATTAATGATATTGAACTGTACGGAGGACGGGAGCCGCGGTTCGAGCTGGGATTAAAGCGAAATTCCTAATCTGATCACAGAGATTCTGCCATGCTGCTCCTGAGCTCAGAAAACAGCACAAAGAGGAGGTCGCCATCTAAACGTACATTATTCATGTCTTACTTCTGCATTTAAAACGCACGGTTGAATGCAAGAACCGTACATTAAAACTGTTTTTACAAATGAAAATGTGTCTTTTGGCAGCACAATTGTTACAAAAACGCCACATGGAGGTTTTCATCTGCTCTCAATGGAGAAGTTATTTTACTTTAGAATCCCGACTATAATAATAATAATAATAATAATAATAATAATAATAATAATAATAATAATAATAATAATAATAATAATAATAATAAAAAAAAAAGAATACTCATGCTACAGTATCCAATATGGATTTCATTTAAACTAAATAAATGGGGAGGTGTCATTTGTTGACTTTCCTATTAACCAAATGAATAAACATTGTAAAATGTAGAACATACCCATGTTACTACACTGCAATGTTTACTCATGCAGTATGCCACACTGCTTACATTTCCAGTCCCATACCTCTGTAGTTATGTTCCAATCCTGAACCTTATTATTATTATTATTATTATTATTATTATTATTATTATTATTATTATTATTATTATTTATTATTATTATTATTTTCGGCCTGTTGACTGAGCAAAGGATTTATTGCTTTATTTTATCACACTGGAAATCAACCAGTTGGGTAGGTTCATTTAAATACATGTAATGTCAAATCATGTTGAGTTCACTGTAGGGACTTAATGAGTGTTTACAGTTTGTGGTTCAAACAATAGGGGGCATAATCAGAACAGACAAGGGTCCACTGGGATAGCATCAAGCCAGTCCCAAAGAAAAACAACACACCCAGTGAGATAGGCCTACATAACACGTGCCTCTGTTCAGTGGATAGCATCAAGCCAGTCCCATAGAAAAACAACATACCCAGTGTGATAGGCCTACATAACACGTGTCTCTGTTCAGTGGATAGCATCAAGCCAGTCCCATAGAAAAACAACACACCCAGTGAGATAGGCCTACATAACACGTGTCTCTGTTCAGTGGATAGCATCAAGCCAGTCCCAAAGAAAAACAAAATACCCAGTGTGATAGGCCTACATAACACACGTCAGTGTTCAGTGGATAGCATCAAGCCAGTCCCTTAAAAAAACAACACACCCAGTGAGATAGGCCTACATAACACGTGTCTCTGTTCAGTGGATAGCATCAAGCCAGTCCCATAGAAAAACAACATACCCAGTGTGATAGGCCTACATAAACACACGTCAGTGTTCAGTGGATAGCATCAAGCCAGTCCCAAAGAAAAACAACATACCCAGTGTGATAGGCCTACATAACACACGTCAGTGTTCAGTGGATAGCATCAAGCCAGTCCCATAGAAAAACAACACACCCAGTGAGATAGGCCTATATAACACGCGTCTGTGCTCAGTGGATAGCATCAAGCCAGTCCCATAGAAAAACAACACACCCAGTGAGATAAGCTTACATAACACGCGTCTCTGTTCAGTGGATAGCATCAAGCCAGTACCAAAGAAAAGCAACACACCCAGTGAGATAGGCCTACATAACACGCAAACTCAGTGCTCAGTATAATGGTTCTGTTTTGGTTTCTTATGTTTGTTTAGGAGGCTCCTACTATAAAATCATTATTGCAGGCTTTAACAGCAAATAAATGAACAAAACAACAGTGCTAAAGATCACTGCTGTTCATGCAGTGGTGTTAGCATTAAATATTTGCACACAGCTGTCATACTTATTTGGAATCCTTTATACAGCATGGATAGCAGTGTCATCATTCAAATTGACACCCAGGGTAAGTGCAGTGTTCAGTCAATGCGCTGTTACCTCTAGAGGCCTGGGTTTGGTGGTCCCGACTGAACCTTCAGTGGGTAAAAAACACATACAGTTGTCACTGGGCACTTTTGTACATAAACTTAAAAAGAGAGGTGAAGGATTGGATGTGGAGACGGAACTCTCTCTCACCTCCAAAGAGAGTGCTCCCTCCGCAGCAGACACAGTGCACAGCATCTATACAATGCAGCAACTGAACACAACAGGGTACATTATTAGTGTTATATCCACTAACCCTGAATCGTTCAATCTTCAAATCTGTGGGACCCAGTGTATTTATTACCATTTACTGTAGGACAAATAGGATAACCCTGATAGGACAAAAGTCACTTAGAAAGCACAGAGAGTTATTTTGTGTTGTGTGCTTTACATTTTTTTTAACATGCGCAGCTTTAACTGTGCAAGTGATTTTTAACACACACACACACACACACACACACACACACAATACAGTGTTGTTGTGAATCAAGTTGCGCAATCATACAAAACAATCCAGTCAAAATGGAATATGTATGCATGTACAGTACACCAACATTCACAGCATTGGTAAGACAAGTTCCCTTCAGTAACACTCTTTATCATTTCACCATATACAGAACTCTCAGGGAAGCAGGGACTCTTTTTTTGACGTCAATGTCAGGAAGAAGCATAGACAGGACTAGAAGCTGTAAAGTGAGACATAACAACTGCTTCTGAATCGTGGGAACATATACAATATGAAACACGTTGCAGCCTATATGACAGGGACAATGCTATTTTAATATGCCTTCCACTGAAGCGCAACAACATATACTGTAGTTATACATTTGTTACAAGCACAACATTATATTAGCAGGGAATAAACCTGAAACTCATGTTGTTAATGTACTGGATATATTTCCAAGATGTGTTTCTAACAATAACATACAGTACATGTATGTTAAGCACACACACAAAAATATATAAATACAAATATATAAAAAAATGGGAAGTGTGATTAACCCATTAAGTACCAAATTAGTTTTTCTTTAAAAAGACCGGGACACAAGCTGTATTTATGTAATTTGATACATTACATTTAAACTTAACATTTGCGGTTGACAAAATGAGAGCAAGTTATCATAACAATATAATTAAAGAGAAAATTAAAAATAACAAGTAGATGCCAGTTAAAAACGCTTAAAAAATTACGAAGTAGTCTGTCCTCAAATGAGGGTAATGGTACTTAATGGGTTAATATGTCTTCCAGTGACATGTACCTCACCTTTTTATTATTGAGCAATCCGGGTCTTCTGCAGCAAACTGCAATCAGGATGTATATCATATCTTCTGAATTTAATAACCGATATATATATATATATATATATATATATATATATATATATATATATATATATATATATATATATATATATATATATATATAGATACAGAGCGGTTTGCATAAGTGTTCTCCCCCCTGCAAAGTTTTCACATTTTGTTGGCACCTGAGTGTACTCCACAACGCTTTCAAATTAGACTTTACATGTAGAATCTACACAAACTACTCCACATTGATAAAGTTAAAAAATGCATATATAAATAAGTAAGATTTACAGAGAAAAACAGATTAATCTCAGTTGCATAAGTATTCAACCCCTTTGCTACTGCAGCCCTAAATCAGCTCAGGTGCAAATTATTTGTTTGAAAGGACACAAAATTAGTGAAATGGTTTCAGCCTGTGTGTCCTCAGAGAGGTTTAACTAAGATAATTTCCCTCAGGCATGTAAAGACAAGCTGCAACTCACATAGTGATCCAAAAAAGCAACCATGAAGACCAAGGAGCTTTTGAAACAAGTCAGGAATAAAGTGGTAGAGAGGCAGAGAGCAGGAGAAGGGTACAAGAACATTTCAAAGGCGCTGATTATCCCTCTGAGCACAGTGAAGTCCATCATTAAGAAGTGGAAGATGCATCATACCATCCAGACACTACCCAGATCAGGTCGCCCTCCCAAACTGAGCAGCCGGGCAAGCAGGAAACTGGTTTGGGATGTCACTCTGAAGCCAATAATGACCTTGAGAGATCTGCAAAGTTTTGTGTCTGAGATGGGAGTCAGTGTTTACACATGAAAAATAAGCCAGTCCCTACACAAAGCTGGCCTGTATGGCTGGTGGCAAAAAAGAAGCCATTACTCAAAATGCCTCATCTTAAAGCACATATGGAGTTTGCAAAAAAGCATGTAGATGATACTGCAGACATGTGGAAAAAGGTTTTGTGGTCAAGCGAGACAAAAATGGAACTTTTCGGTCTAAATTCCAAGCATTAAGTCTGGCGCAAGCCCAACACTGCACATCACCCAGTCAACACCATCTCAACTGGCAAGCATGGTGGTGGCAGCATCATGTTATGGGGATGCTTCTCTTCAGCAGAGACTTGGAAGCTTCTCAGGAAAGAGCGGAGAATGGATGGTGCAAAGTACAGGCGAATCCTTGAGGGAAAACTTGTTTGAGTCAGCCAAGACTCTGAAACTGGGGAAGAAATTCACATTTCAGCAGGACAATGACCCGAAGCACAAAGCCAAAGCCACACTGGAATGGTTGAACAAGAAGATGATTAATGTTCTTGAGTGGCCCAGTCAAAGTCCCTGACTTGAATCCAATTGAAAAAGCAGTAATTGCTGCAGAGGTGCTTCTACCAAGTACTGACTTGGGGCTGAATACTTATGCAACCAGTAAATTTCATTTTCTTTGCAAGTTTTGCTGACATTAACCTCCTCCTCATATAACAGTGTTCAGTTTAACCACTACAGCTTTGAATAAAAAAAGTTTGTTTGAAAAACTGTGCACACATTATTGGTAGGGGGTGAATACTTTTGCAAACCATATATATATATATATATATATATATATATATATATATATATATATATATATATATATATATATATATATATATATATATATATATTACTGTAGTTCAAAAGAAGAGATCAGTTGCTATATTTTGACCTATACATTGAGTTTTTGAATCATATTGATTGACAGTGTTGGAATAATTAGATTATTTCTTGAATATTGATTTTAATATTTCAAAGTGTAGAGACACGGTTACACCAGAGGTTCCCAATCTGCATCTGTGAGCAACTCACACGATTGAAACCCATTGTTTTAAACAGTTTGATTGAAAGTTGTGAAATACAATATATAAAATAAATGCATGTAACATTTATTGAATGAGGTTTCCTTTTTTTGCAACACCTTCTAGGCCAGTGCTTTGGGACGGGTTCCTGTTGTTTAGTGATATACTTCAATGCCTTGTTAGAAAAGTTAGTAAATATCACAAGGGGACTGATTCTTAGCCATAAACATTTCTATCTATTGAGCCTCTGATACAGAACACACTCCCTCATGTATTATACAATATCCAGCAGCCTAATGAGAGAGAGCTTCTCTTTAGGAACATCTTTACTGGAGAGGGAAGCTGGATGTCATCACTTCAGAGTGACGAAACTGTGCCCTGATGAACGGTATGCCTTCCTGACACTAGAAAATCATTCTACAAATGTGGAAAAATATCAGGGACTTCACAGAGAAAGACAGGGCCCCTTTATAAACGAAGCTCTACTTGATGACAGCTCCAGGGGCAGCAGCAAACCCATGAAGCAGATAATCTCCATGGTAACCACCAAAAAACGTCCAAGAGCACCTCTGCACTCCCCATATGGATAGGACAACACACAGTGAATGAAAATGAATGATGACTCAAGAGGGGAAGTAACATTTCAAACAAGTTTCTACACTTCAGCTGTCTCGCTAGTGTATAAAAATACCTACAGTGATAAATGACTAAAACAGTTCCAAGAAATGAATTATCTCTGACTGCCAGGAGTTGAGCTAATTCTTCATTGTGATCATACAGTGTTTTTTTAAAGTACTTCCCAAACTGGAACAGTTTAAATATGATATTTGAACATATTACTATCACTCAGTTAAAGGTTACTGTTAAACCATTTTATTACGATCTACTGCACTTGCTTTGGCAATCATACATTAGGTAGGACCCAACTTGCACAAACGACAAAAGCTACAATTGTGAGATTTACTAAGACACTTTTGTGAATGTTTTCATTTTCTTTTCATCAACATAAAATATATTTAGTAACCAACATTTTAATGCATCCAGTACCCCCTGACCAACACCGATCAGCTCTATTGAAATGTATTTAAAGAGCTGGGGTTAGTGTGTGCGTCCAGTACCCCCTGATCAACATGATCAGCTCTATTGAAATATATTTAAAGAGCTGGGGTTAGTGTGTGCATCCAGTACCCCCTGATCAACATGATCAGCTCTATTGAAATGTATTTAAAGAGCTGGGGTTAGTGTGTGTGTCCAGTACCCCCTGATCAACATGATCAGCTCTATTGAAATGTATTTAAAGAGCTGGGGTTAGTGTGTGCATCCAGTACCCCCTGATCAACATGATCAGCTCTATTGAAATGTATTTAAAGAGCTGGGGTTAGTGTGTGCATCCAGTACCCCGTGATCAACATGATCAGCTCTATTGAAATGTATTTAAAGAGCTGGGGTTAGTGTGTGCATCCAGTACCCCCTGATCAACATGATCAGCTCTATTGAAATGTATTTAAAGAGCTGGGGTTAGTGTGTGTGTCCAGTACCCCCTGATCAACATCATCAGCTCTATTGAAATGTATTTAAAGAGCTGGGGTTAGTGTGTGTGTCCAGTACCCCCTGATCAATATGATCAGCTCTATTGAAATTGATGTAAATAATGTGCATGGTGTTACCGGTATGCAGACCGTAGAGTTCTCTACATTACATACAGTATGGTAGCCTTAATGGAGGAATAAGCAGCTTTTCAAGACCTGTGAAGAAAATATGCTTTGCTTTGTGTATATATACAGCTATCACCCTATATAAAGAACTAATTTTGCTTCATAAAGTCGAATGAAACCTGCTGAATAATATTACGTTAACATATTGAATTACATACCACTTTGTAGTTTTCCATATACTTAACGATAAAATGACTAGCTTCAGGTAGACTTTTGCAATATATATATATATATATAAATTTTGGCCATAGCTGTACTTGTACTGCAGGTGTCCTAGTGGTGGTGTCCTACTTTACCACTCCCTGAAGTTAATCGGGTCTATTGCTAAGGGTAGGGCAGTGGGTCAGGGTGTGTCTGGCAGAGTGAAGCAGGCTTCCCACTGTATTTGAATGCTACCAGGACCTGCTGATTTGAGTGATCCACTCATGTAAGTACCAGAGAATTCATCCACTTCATTTCAAGGGACTGGCTTAAATAATGACTGTGTCTCATCATCTGTAGGTATTGTATGTACTCAGCCGACGGTGCAACCCTATTCTGCAACACAGTGATACTTCACGTCAGCAAGCAACTTTATTTTGTAGGACAATACACCCACCTATCACTTGTTCAGTAAAGTGCGTACAGCCAACCAGTAACATGCTAAATATTTGCAGACTCACGCAAATCTTAGTTGACTTTCCTTTTGAAAAAAACAAACAAACAAACAATAAAACCCAGCAGGAAAGTCAAAGGTAACATTCATGTCAACAATTAGGAGCTACAGCAAACGATGTGACTTTGCTTCATTCATCTTTCCATTTTTAACACTGTTGTATCTTCAGCCATATAATTGGTAGAGAGCAATGAACGCTGCCATTAAAGAGCAGCACAGGACAGAAAGGGTTGGCATGGTAACCAAGGGTGTGGCTTAGATTTCTGATGACATATGTAGTCTATATTTGTATAGTCTGCCGGAACAGAACTACAATAACTAATGTTAATATTAAATAGAAGCTATGTCTTCACAAATAGGTACAGCTTGATTTTAGAATGTGTTTTTCGACTCCCGAGGCCTGGGTTTGGCTTACAAGTGAAATGAGTTTAGTGAAGAGGAGTCCAAATCACAAAGCCAAGATGGCACGGGATAGGCCCAAGACTGGATGCTATAGTTGGTTGTTTTCTGGTCAAGACTGAGGTGTTTTTCCATTTGATATTGGTGGGGAAGCTCACATACACCTGAATCAGGCATGCTTGAGCCAGTCCAGTGTCATTGAGTATCACTTTTCATGAGCACTAAAAAGAAATATTCTCAAGCTGGCTGGTAACACTTTACATGGTGTGTCTCTAATTACTGTGCATTTACATGGTAGTTACATGTGTACTTCCACATAGTTCCACTGTTATTATGCATAGTTACAGTGTACTTATACATAGTAATTAAAGACACTGGATGTAAAGTGTTACCGTGGGTATACAATGGCTACGGTATGAGAAGAAGGGCGTGTTTTATTTTCTACTTCCCTTTAACTAGCAGGATGTGTTTAATTATATAATAAAGAGGGGCCAACATTCTTACTGAAATGAAGACCTGGTCTAATTCTCATCATTATTTCTTTGTAAGTCTTTAGCAAATTAAATAGCGGATTGCATACATTTAAAATAATTATATTTTCAATGGAACAGTTTAAAATATGCCCCAGTTGCATTGTTGCATGCATAATTATCACATGATCTTTAAATATGTCAGTTTTATGCCAACACACACACTGGATGTTGCAAACAGCATGATAAGCTGTCAGAGGTCTACTTCCACTTGTTTGCTCAGACAGTATAAGTCATTAGAAGCCTCTATGTGCAATGAAAAAGAAACATACTGAAAGAAATTCAAACCTGAAGACATTTCTGGGATCTATGCATTGTCCCGTATATAAGAATGTGCTGCGGTTGTGGTGGATTGCTTGTTTACCATTTTTAATGCTCTTTGTGCTTTATTACTATTGAAGGATTTATAAAAAATGGGTAACACTTTACATTGTGTCTCTAATTACTGTGTATTTACATAGTAGTTACTTAGCAACTACACGTGTACTTCCACATAATTACAATGTCATTATGCATAGTTACAATGTACTTAGTGTGTATATCTTTTTGCATTGGAGAACACAAATGCTTTTTGTTTTACTATTGTTTCTTTTTTTATAATTCTGAGAGCCAGCGCCTACTATAATTAACTAAGCTTGTGTGCCTATGTTTAAGTATTATTTTCTCCTGAAAAGATAGCAAGTAGTTTTGTCAGAAAAGACAAAAGGGAATTGTGCTTAATTACCTTTCTTGCAGAATGGAAGAGAAGCATAAATGGAAGCTCTTGATCACCAGGAGAAGCACACACAGGACTCTCAGATAAGAAAGGGGTTCTCACTATCAGAAGACCCTTTATGATGTGAAGAACACACAGCCTGTACCGTGGAAATTACTGGTAACTGAAGATAAAGCATGGACACTACACTGGTCTGCCTCTTTGACTCATTAGCTGAATAACATGAGCTGGCTTTAAAAGAAACTTTGAAATAAGTGCTCATAGAGAGGTCCTTATAACATAAATATATAACTGCTAGTACCCCAGGACATGTTTTCCTTTATTTCAAATCCATTAGCAAACCTCGGACAAAAACAATAATACAAAAAAAGCTTGTTTGTTTTGCCCAAATCACATAAAACACCACTTAAAGGTACTTAGGGTTGGAGTAGCTGTTCTGGAACCAGTTTTTTGTGTTATATATGTTTTAGGTTGTACTGAATAAAAAGCCTTTTCACAGTGTACAACTGTATATATTTTAAATGATGATTCCTTAATTAAGGGATGTCTTTTATTTTTGCATCATGAGATACACACAAGCCCTCTTCAGACATTGTCATTTTGCCCCAAACCTAACATGAGTCCCATGGTTGATTATTTAATACACACAATTCTGGGACAAGTATACTGATAAGTATGAAAATAACATCTGTGCTACTCAGTGTGTAGGAAAAGGGCACCAGTATCTCATGAACTGTATTTTAGCAGTTACTGTAGATTGTTTATTCAGTCTTGTTTCCAGACATATAAACAAAACGCATACAAAATGATACACATGTTAAAACATTGTTGAGATTTTATCAAGGTGTACTGGTGATACAATAAACCACAAGAGCAAAGCTCAAGAAGATTATACAAAGCTGGCCTCTCATTTTTCGACAAGGAGAAAAAACAATGCACATTTTATAAAAACTAGAAAAAAGAAAGATCTATTAATGTAACTGCTTCTTCCTAAACCCAGGCTGCTTCTTGCAGCATTTCTATTTCTGGACTGACACAAACAGAACAAATGCAGCCCATTGTGTAGTGCTGGGGGTTCACTCTTCCCAGGAATAAGAGTGACATTCATACTGTCAAGTTTATTTTCTAGCATGTTTTCAACGTGGCGCCCTAAACCCCACTGTAACTTGAGCTCAGAAAACAATCCCCTTTTAGCTGTTTTATGAAACAAGTATTTATAGATTGAACCTGGTTGGGAAGTGCTGGTGTGTGTGTCAGTGTGCGTGCATGTGTGTGTGTGTGCGTGCGTGTGTGTGTGTGTGTGTGACTGTGTGTGTGTGTGTGCGCGTGTGCGTGTGTGTGTGTGACCTACTAGCATTGCCACTGCTTGAGTCTACAGCTATGGCCAAAATGTTATCATCACCCTAAACAATTAACTCATTTTACTTCATAAAGCCGAATGAAACCTGCTGAACAATGTTACATTAACACACTGAATTACATACCACCGCTTTGTAGTTTTCCATATACTTAACGAAAAAATGACACAAATGAAAACAATTTTACATTTCGAAATCTAACCTGAAGTACTGTGCTACTATTGTGGCTTACTGTAGTCCCTGTGTGCAGTGTACAGAATTACTGTAATACCTGTGTGCAGTGTGCAGAGTTACTGTAGTCCCTGTGTGCAGTGCACAGAGTTACTGTAGTCCCTGTGTATGACATGCAGTGCACAGAGTTACTGTAGTCCCTGTGTGCAGTGTAGTTACTGTAGTCCCTGTGTGCAGTGTACTTACTGCAGTCCCTGTGCGCAGTGTAGTTACTGCAGTCCCTGTGTGCAGTGTAGTTACTGCAGTCCCTGTGTGCAGTGTAGTTACTGCAGTCCCTGTGTGCAGTGTACTTACTACAGTCCCTGTGTGCAGTGTAGTTACTGCAGTCCCTGTGTTTAGTGTAGTTACTGCAGTCCCTGTGTGCAGTGTAGTTACTGCAGTCCATGTGTGCAGTGCAGTTCCTGAGTCTCTGTGTGCAGTGTAGTTACTGCAGTCCCTGTGTGCAGTGTAGTTACTGCAGTCCCTGTGTGCAGTGTAGTTACTGCAGTCCATGTGTGCAGTGTAGTTCCTGAGTCTCTATGTGCAGTGTAGTTACTGCAGTCCCTGTGTGCAGTGTACTTACTACAGTCCCTGTGTGCAGTGTAGTTACTGCAGTCCCTGTGTGCAGTGTAGTTACTGCAGTCCCTGTGTGCAGTGTAGTTACTGCAGTCCCTGTATGCAGTGCAGTTCCAGAGTCCCCGTGTGCAGTGTACTTACTACAGTCCCTGTGTGCAGTGTAGTTACTGCAGTCCCTGTGTGCAGTGTAGTTACTGCAGTCCCTGTGTGCAGTGTGCAGAGTTACTGTGTATGACATGGTGTGCCTGTGGCTAACAGTCTGGAATCTGTAGAAGTGCTTTAGGGGAATCGTTAAACAGGACTGAATACAGCAGAGGAGCGCTTCTTCCCTGCTGCAGTCTGAAACTTTAATGTTAACATGACTACAAGCAGCTCCATGTGCACAGGGGATGTGGGTAACAATTGGACACTAATCAGTACTCCTGTGTGTGTTGTAATGACTGGAATAAGAGCGTGGGGGGCCTGTCTTTGTGTCTGAGAACAAAGATACAATGAGAACGCTGGAACATGTCTAAATCATAGGGCTAGTTTTGCCTCATACTTTATTCCCCTGTAAATACAACGTCCCCCTGTGCATGATAAATTATTAAACTGCTGCAAACAGCCTTTGTAACATATCTCCACTCAGCATCCTATAGAAACGGAAGGGTGTGAGGGGGTGGGTTTGTATCACCGCAGTTCAAATGAATCACACAATAAGGCTAGGATATTGTCTAGGCTAAGGCTTCTTTTCTGTTCACTTTTGATTTGCTAAAACACAGACATACAGAACTATGCAAAAGTTTTAGGCAGGTGTGAAAAAATGCTGCAAAGTAAGAATGCTTTCAAAAATAGACATGTTAATAGATTATATTTATCAATTAACTAAATGCAAAGTGAGTGAACAGAAGACAAATCTAAATCAAATCCATATTTGGTGTGACCACCCTTTGCCTTCAAAACAGCATCAAGCATCAATTCTTCTAGGTACACTTGCACACAGTTTTTGAAGGAACTCGGCAGGTAGGTTGGCCCAAACATCTTGGAGAACTAACCACAGTTCTTCTGTGGATTTAGGCAGCCTCAGTTGCTTCTCTCTCTTCATGTAATCCCAGACAGACTCGATGATGTTGAGATCAGGGCTCTGTGGGGGCCATACCATCACTTCCAGGACTCCTTGTTCTTCTTTACGCTGAAGATAGTTGTTAATGACTTTCGCTGTATGTTTGGGGTCGTTGTCATGCTGCAGAATAAATTTGGGGCCAATCAGATGCCTCCCTGATGGTATTGCATGATGGATAAGTATCTGCCTGTACTTCTCAGCATTGAGTAGCCCATTCATTCTGACCAAATCCCCAACTCCATTTGCAGAAATGCAGCTCCAAACTTGCAAGGAACCTCCACCATGCTTCACTGTTGCCTGCAGACACTCATTCGTGTACGCTCTCCAGCCCTTCGGCGAACAAACTGCCTTCTGCTACAGCCAAATATTTCAAATTTTGACTCATCAGTCCAGAGCACCTGCTGCCATTTTTCTGCACCCCAGGTCCTGTGTTTTCGTGCATAGTTGAGTCGCTTGGCCTTGTTTCCACGCCGGAGGTATGGCTTTTGGCCGCAAGTCTTCCATGAAGGCCACTTCTGACCAGACTTCTCCGGACAGTAGATGGGTGTACCAGGGTCCCACTGTTTTCTGCCAGTTCTGAGCTGATGGCACTGCTGGACATCTTCCGATTGCGAAGGGAAGTAAGCATGATGTGTCTTTCATCTGCTGCAGTAAGTTTCCTTGGCCGACCACTGCGTCTACAGTCCTCAACGTTGCCCGTTTCTTTGTGCTTCTTCAAAAGAGCTTGGACAGCACATCTGGAAACCCCTGTCTGCCTTGAAATTTCTTGCTGGGAGAGACCTTGCTGATGCAGTATAACTACCTTGTGTCTTGTTGCTGTGCTCAGTCTTGCCATGGTGTATGACTTTTGACAGTAAACTGTCTTCAGCAACCTCACCTTGTTAGCTGAGTTTGGCTGTTCCTCACCCAGTTTTATTCCTCCTACACAGCTGTTTCTGTTTCAGTTAATGATTGTGTTTCAACCTACATATTGAATTGATGATCATTAGCACCTGTTTGGTATAATTGTTTAATCATACACCTGACTATATGCCTACAAAATCCCTGACTTTGTGCAAGTGTACCTAGAAGAATTGATGCTGTTTTGAAGGCAAAGGGTGGTCACACCAAATATGGATTTGATTTAGATTTTTCTTCTGTTCACTCACTTTGCATTTAGTTAATTGATAAATATAATCTATTAACATGTCTATTTTTGAAAGCATTTTTACTTTACAGCATTTTTTCACACCTGCCTAAAACTTTTGCACAGTACTGTATCTGTTGAGGTGGGGTAGTTTTTTTTTTTTACATCCCTCCCAATTTGTTTTGTTTAGGCCCATATTGGCCCAAGTAGGATCAAAGGTTAATGCAATGCTTACATTTTACTGCTAGTAACCTGCGATGTAGTCAACCCAGAATGAGGTGAACACTGTTCCGGTACTATTTTCTATAGGCTGCAGTGGTGTAGATGAGCTGAACGCTGTTCCGGTACTATTTTCTATAGCCTGCAGTGGTGCAGTTGAGCTGAACGCTGTTCCGGTACTATTTTCTATAGCCTGCAGTGGTGCAGTTGAGCTGAACGCTGCTCCGGTACTATTTTCTATATGCTGCAGTGGTGTAGATGAGCTGAACGCTGTTCCGGTACTATTTTCTATAGGCTGCAGTGGTGTAGTTGAGCTGAACGCTGTTCCGGTACTATTTTCTATAGGCTGCAGTGGTGTAGTTGAGCTGAACGCTGCTCCGGTACTATTTTCTATAGGCTGCAGTGGTGTAGTTGAGCTGAACGCTGCTCCGGTACTATTTTCTATAGGCTGCAGTGGTGTAGTTGAGCTGAACGCTGCTCCGGTACTATTTTCTATAGGCTGCAGTAGTGTAGTTGAGCCGGAACTCGCATAACAGGCAAGCTAAGTCACATGACTCACATCTACCACATAAACTGTCATCTCCCACATAAGAGTTATGAACTTCTAAAAACAGTGCATCGACGACAACTGTGGACACAAACACAAACAAAGCCACTGACACACCCAGACACATAAATAAAGTAAAGCATTCTGATAAATGAGATCAATGCATTACCTGTGTTATTAGTTCAGTATACACATACAATGTGAATTCATATAATAATTTTTGTTTAAGAAAATCAATATTGGCAAATAGCTCAGCATCTGTAACACTGGCTGGGTAGAGCTTCAGCCTTTCTTATGGGCTTGCAGGATAAAACAAACAAGACAAACAGCCGTCATTATTTTAAAGAAGAAAAGTGACAGTAATTCAAAGCGCTTCTGTATATTACAGCTATATATGATTAACCCTTCCAATAATGAACCTTCAGGCTTTTCAAAGTGCTAACAGCTTTTTTGCTAGAAAAGCTCTTGAAGCAGTTGTGCCCATTCATTTAATATGCAGTGTTTGCATCACAAATGCAAGCCACTTCGTGTGCTCCATTTAAAATGCATAAGGCAAAGTGCATCATAACAGGACGGGCTACGTATTAATCAAAGTACTGCGACACTTCAAAGCCTCGGCTTTGTACCAGCCTGCTTTCCGATTGCAATTCATGATGGAAAGAGCCAGTGTAATAAAAAGCTTGGCAGGGTAATGGCTGATTTTTTTGCCAGGATATACTGTATTATAGAACAGGGCTACACAAGGACTGTAAATGGAAGGAATACTATTACTCTGGCAACATTTTCGAGAAAAGAAATGTACTCGCGAGGAATCATTTGCACAGACAGTGTACATTGTTCACTAGTGTGCTTTAAAGATAAGGTCATCTTTCATTTCCTTGACCAGATGCAAGTTAACCTACAGTTATGTGTTTACTTATTTACTACATCAACCAGCACTGCTGCTGGTAATCATTGGCATCACATAACCCACCAATAAGGGAAGTGGAATTAGTTACCCGGGTTTGCATGCACTGTATATGTTTCTTCTAATGCTGATGAAGGATAATGATTGGTTAATACACCTCAGTTATGCCTTGCCTGGCTGTCTTATTCCCTTTCAATCCTGACCTCTGAGGCAGAGCCTAGTGCCAGTCCCTCCATTGAAAAGGATGCAACAAAAAGCATTTGTCTTGTGTCCTAGTGTATGTAAACTGAATGATATAAAAGTATCTTTGCATCTGTTGGTGATAATAAGGATACCCCTTATTGTTGTACCTGTTGGCGTTGCAGCAGCCAGCAGTGCACTTGATATGGAATAGCTGGGACTTATAATGGCTAGTTTGTAGTTGCAGTTAGGTCCTAAAATCCATAGTTGGGTCTTCAAGGATCCCAATGATTCAGCATCAACAGCAAGGCTATGTAGCCCATTTCATACCATCTCCTTTAGACCTCAATCAGTCTTTGTTCCAGGCTAAATAGATTGAGTTCTCTCAACCTGCCTTCACAGCACTTTCTTTTCAGCCCTGGGGTTAGTCAAGCTGCTCTTTGCAGGACTCTCTCCAGGGCTGCAGTGTCCTGTCCAGTGCATTATACTGTGCAACCTCATCAGACCCCCCCTGTGATTTGTGCTCTACACTTTTGACTTTTTTATTGTTTCCCCACACTGCCTGGTGGCTGTTACTGTAGTGAAGCAGCTTTGATTCTGTATTTACATTAAACTGCATCAAGGGGAAAAAGTGAATTATGCAGTCAGCTGCATAAATATGATAACGGTTTTCTTTTACTTTTTTAAGAAAATAAATCTGTACATTTTAGACGACAACAAAGCACTTTTAAAATTAGCCTGTTAATCCTTTTCATACTCCTTATTATCACCAACAGTGCGCTAAAACCAATTGTAGTGGAATCGCTTCACTTAAGGTAATAAATCAAGATACTAGCTAACATACTTCTACCATAACTTAATTCTTTGGGAGTCGGAGAGCACTTAATGATATCAAAGAGGAGGCCATTAATACGATGAGCAAACTTTTCTGTTGGAAAGAAGATATAAAATAAATGATCCAGGCCTGACCTCAAATTGAGCTATTTTTCCCCTTGATTCTGAAATTGCATGTATTGATTTTGTTTTCATTGTGGAAAGATTACATAAACAATGTTTGCCAGCTGCATCCTTTGAACGGATTCACGCTGGCCGATTAAACGGATCCTTTTAGGGTCCACCGTAAATATAAAGCGGTAATGTATGGAATAGTGTGCATTATGTGCAAATACACCACATCAGTTAGCATTGTCATAACCCTACCTAATAAGAAATGATAATTAGCATACTTTCTGGATGAATTATGTATTAATTGCTTCGCTGTAGAGAAGACATAACTTTTATTTATGACTTTGCTTCCCTAAAAGGGTGACTGAAGGTCGCTGTTGGAGCGTATCATCTAAGTTTTCTAATCAATATTTATACATTTTCCTTCAATGCTAATGACAGCGGCCTTCATTTGTTTTAAAGTAACCATAACAACTGTCACATGGACTCGGTTCTGTGTATGCTGCTGCTTATATTCCTTTGACCTTAAAGACGAATAATAGCCATGAAGTACCAGATGTAAACAAGCCCCTAAGACATGCTTCACTGAGGAGCTTTTAAATCAGGCACCTAACACATCACACAAAGCTTTTTTTTTTTTTTTTTTGCTCAACTTCTTTTGCAGACTTTTTAGATTCTTACTTTTGTTCCTTTTTCTTCCATGATGTCATTTTGTTAACAAATCACTACACCTTCCTAACACTGTGTTAGCATTGTATACCATGCAGCAGCATTCACTACACCTTCCTAACACTGTGTTAGCATTGGATACCATGCAGCAGCATTCACTACACCTTCCTAACACTGTGTTAGCATTGGATACCATGCAGCAGCATTCACTACACCTTCCTAACACTGTGATAGCATTGTATACCATGCAGCAGCATTCACTACACCTTCCTAACACTGTGCTAGCATTGGATACCATGCAGCATTCACTACACCTTCCTAACACTGTGATAGCATTGGATACCATGCAGCATTCACTACACCTTCCTAACACTGTGATAGCATTGGATACCATGCAGCAGCATCCACTACACCTTCCTAACACTGTGATAGCATTGGATACCATGCAGCATTCACTACACCTTCCTAACACTGTGTTAGCATTGGATACCATGCAGCATTCACTACACCTTCCTAACACTGTGTTAGCATTGGATACCATGCAGCAGCATTCATTACACCTTCCTAACACTGTGATAGCATTGGATACCATGCAGCATTCACTACACCTTCCTAAAGGTTACACATCACTGTAGAACTACATTAAAGAGTATGTAGCGAGGTTCTGAAAAATATAGCATCCCCACATGTTGTTACAACTGTTTAAATAACGTACCTGTCATTGTATCTTTTCATTGTTAACATCCTGACAACTTCTTACACGTATAACTTTAAAGTCTGTTTCAAAGCTCTAGAGCACTGGAGTTTGAGATCTGTCCTCTAAATCACTGCAGGAAGAGCAATTAGGAAAAAAACCATAACAATAAGCGATCTGGCTTTTCTGTTCCGTACCACATCATGGGGTCATTATTGTTGTGTTACCTGTTTGACAATGTGGGCAATATTCCTTACACTATCACAGTGCACTAGAGCAGCCATTTTGGAAAGAGTTTTGAAGCAGACTTTAAAGTTATACGTGTAAAAAGCTGTCAAGATGTCAACAATGAAAAGAGAAATGCCAGGTATATTATTTAAACAGTTGTAGTAAGACGTGTGACACTATATTTGTCTGAGCCCCGCTACTTCCTCTTTATTCATGGAAGCTTTCCACACGTTATCAGAACATGTCTTACCACCCAAATGGACTGGAATTGAAAATGTTACATTTCAAGAGCACAGCCCGTAACCACGGAGATTGATCAAATTCCTTTTTATTAGCATTGCAGTAAAACAATTTGTTTTACAAAATTCTTATGCATATTTATATAAGCATGGAATGGTGCATTTGAAAGTGATTCTGAAGAATGATGCATATCATTATACAATGTATTAATTTCACAGATTGTATTAGATTGTGTAACATGTCTCCTACAATAATAAGAACATAAGAACATAAGAAAGTTACAAACGAGAGGAGGCCATTCGGCACATCTTGCTCGTTTGGTTGTCAGTAGCTTATTGGTCCCAGGGTGTCAGTCAATAATAATAATAATAATAATAATAATAATAATAATAATAATAATAATAATAATAATGTATAGGATAATACTGTAGTAATACTGTAGACAGGGTAGAATTGATTCTAAGTGGGGGTGGATGGATCCTTTACCAGCTCATTAATAGACATTAAAAGTAATCTAATATTATTAATAATATATTGGAAATATAATAACGTTTCTTTTTATTATTACTATTGCTGTGAATAAGAAGTATTTTTGAAAATGGTTTTCATCTTCACTCCTGTTTGCCTATTCTGCATAACAGAAACAGTGCATTTTCATTTTAACAGTGTGGCCAAAGCACACGTGTTAATACCATTTGAATAACTGTCATTTTCAGGAATATATTTTGTATATATTTGTTGTCTGCACTGACATTTCGCTGTCTTACCTGGCTACAAATCTGGACGTCTGTTGTTTATTGTGTTTGCAACTTCTGTTACAACTTTGTTTTGTGCCCCAGAATGTTTTTAGAACATCTAACAACGTAAAGTCTGAAGGCTCCATGTGGAATCATACCAGTGGTGAATAGTGACAGACATACAAAACGAAAAGAAGGAGTAGATTGGCAAAGGTATTCACGACAAAACATTGTTGTTCTTAAAAGAAAACCCCCAATTACCCCCAACTAATTTTGAGAATCTTGCCCTAAGACTGTTAACGTCTGGTTTAAGGGTAATTTAAATGCCACCATGTAATAATAATAATAATAATAATAATAATAATAATAATAATACACTTATGTTATTTGTTCTGAGTTACTGAGTATCTGGGGTTTGAACATATTATTATTATTATTATTATTATTATTATTATTATTATTATTATTATTATTATTATTTATTTCTTAGCAGAACATCAATCGGTATGTATTTGTGTCAGATTCACTGGCCAGCCCCTTCTCGTCTTCTCCGGGAGAATCAGTGTGTGTTCTTTTTGAAATCTCTCAGGAAAGCCCTGTCTGTCTAATGTTATAACAAGATGTGACACCCAGTCCTGGTTAATCAGTGTTTAGAGCAGAGCCACGACTAGGCCTGCCCTTCACTGCCTGCCAGAGCAACTGAGCGCATTTAACAGCAGCATGAAGCCCAGGAGTGGCGAGGCATCAACCTTGTATTAAAACCTGTAACCATGTAGCAACAAAAAAACAGCAGCTTCATCTTGCATTCCAAAAAGTGTCTCTCTTAATGTTCCATTTAGAGTAAATCACTGGAGCCGAGCTGAGAGGCAGGCTGCCACCAGAGAATACCACACTAGCTACTTTCAGCTAAATGTACTTTCATATGAATATTTTACAATGTCATAATGCCTCTGTAAAAACCTCAGAGGACAGATACATCAATTCACAAGGTCTGCGCTTCAGGAAACAGAAGCAGGGATAATTTGCCATTAAGAGAAATAGTTCATTATGCAGGCTTCTTCAGAGCACATCAACTACCTCCCTCGCAAACTTAAGTAGCGAATCGTCACTTTGAAGCGAGTGGAAGCACCGTGCCCTGCAGCTTTACTGTCCCGCTGGTTATTAGAACAAAGAGGCTTGTTGTGCTATTAAATATGGAGCTTGTTGCAGTAATCAACCCACATAAAAACACACTCTGAGGACAGATCTTTACAAATAAATCAATAAGACAACTTTTACTTTTTTAGATGTATTATTATTATTATTATTATTATTATTATTATTATTATTATTATTATTATTTCTATTCGGGGAAAATTAAAAAAACGATCTAAAAAAATGCATTAATAAACAGGATTTAGTTGCAAAACCACATCTTAGACTACTTTATCTGGTTTGATCTTGGAAACAATAGAAACGCACAGAGATATTGCACCTGCCAAGCAGCTCCAATGAGACTCTGAATCCATGGCGTAGTTCTGTGAAAATACTGGTCAGATTTCCAAATGAACCCATCCATGAATTAATAAAAATAGACACCATGTTACGTACTCCTGTTTAAATAAACAACCATTTCAAATAGCATTGTGACATCTTGTCCCCCATTTCCAGATTTCCTCTTTATTTGTCATCACAGTCATTAAGATAACAGACATGCATTTTCAAAACGTGCACCAATGTGAAGTATCATTGTGTGGCTCGAAGGAATGTGTATGAAAAAATACCTGCCATCTCGAGATTTAAAAAGCGGACCTATTCACTTAAAAAAAGGGGTTTTAGTCACATGTGGGGAATATTTTTGATTTCTATGAAATAATGTATCGTGAGTAGTGTTGAAAATGACACATGGGGCCCTTCAAAAACTATAGCACACATGTATATAAAACTATAGCACACATGTAATATAAAACTATAGCACACATGTAATATAAAACTGTAGCACACATGTAATATAAAACTATAGCACACATCTAATATAAAACTGTAGCACACATCTAATATAAAACTGTAGCACACATCTAATATAATATGCTTGTGTTTCAAAACACACTGAAACCCACCACAAGTTTAGAAATATCCAATTGAACAGTGGAGGAACTCATTAAAATACAAACCTATATTTTTCATATTTTTGCAGGCAGAAATAAACTAAAGAGACTAATATTAACTGTTGGATGTTAGCGCTTCCTTATTATATTATTTCAACAATAACAGTAAAGATCCACCTTTTCAATCAATGACATGTCTTTATATAAAGCCTGAGCTTGTCATTGTAGAAATAATATTGCAGGTATTTGCTGAAATTCAAATGGACCCTTATGCCTCTTTTCCACTGTTCAACCAAGCCTCGCCGGGGCCTCACGGTGCGGTTAAGGAGAGCCTGGGTTGTTTTTCAACGGCAGAGTGACGTCACACACAACGAAAGACAGTTGCTATTAATTATTGTTATTAATGAACTCAGTTTTCCAAAAGATGCGCAAACAAATGGTGTTCAAAAATGAATACACCAATGGTACAGCTGTATCTTGTATCACTATATTTTGTAAATATATTTAGGAATTTCTTTATAATTCACACATTTTACTGATTATATTGACTTAGTAAAGTTCAATTAGTTCTGCTGAAGGGAAAAAATGAAGGTTTTAAAAATATGATTTGCCTAAGATATCCCATTTAAGGATACGTGTTGTTTTTAGTAGAGTTGTTTTTTGTTTGGGTGCTTAAATAAAGAAGCTGTGCGAGTGTACCGAGAGCTGTAGTCGTGTGTATGGTACAGCTGTGTTTTGTTTTACTTTGTTTTTGGAAATTAGTTTAGAATTGTTTTATTTTCCACATTTTTTTCTTTATATTAATATAATAAATGTCAAGGCTGAGAAATTTGGCAGAATTTTGTGTTTTTTGAGTGTGTGCGGTAAGGGTACTGTACCCACAGTTTATGTCCATTTCCTTCAAATCGTCAGAAATTCAGACATAAACTTTCTCATTTCTGACACACGACTGCAGATCTTCCTGAACACTTCTATCTGCCCACAGAGAATCCAAAGGCTGTACTTTTCTCTCATCAAACTCGCTGCCCTAATGTTGTTTGTGTTTGTGGAGTGTACTGACTGATGCAATGTAATGCCTTAAATCCTTAACCCAGCCCCTGGCCTGGCTTGGCTCCGAGTCGGATTCAGATGTCTTGTGAGGCCAGAGGTTCATAGTTTGGTTCTCGCTCGGCTCGACAAATAGCCAGTGGAGAACCACCCATACCCGTACTGTACTGTGCCCTCACGGGTCGGATGTGCCAGTGAAGAAGGGGTATCATTTGCAAAGATGTATTGAGCCTGTAATATTGAATGACTATTTCTCTATTCATTCATGCTATCTAACAACAAACACATTAGCAGAGCATTAAGAGCAATAACAGACAATAACAATTTCAATCATATGCATAATAGGGTCAAGATCCACTTATAATTACTACTGAAAACATGAACTAGTACAAGCATTCCGTTCTGTGTACTCCACTACTATTCATGATATTGAAAGCATATTAACCCTTTCAGTCCTGAATTATTTTTGAGGAGACTAAGGGCCGGACCAAATCAAAGTTAGCACTTAGCGAACGAGGACGCGAAAGCATTCATGGTAATAAAACACAAGAGAAATTCTCGTGGAACCAACACAAGCCCTTTTTTGTCCTTTAAAAAGCAGCTATTGCTTGTTGACTACAAGTGGGTTGAGAAGGGGGAGTGGTTTGCTATTGCCCGACCAAGGGCCGGAACCAAATCAAACCCTGATCGCTCTTGCAGAAGAGCGTTCATGCGATAATATCGCTAGTTTCCATTGTTCTGTCACTGTTATGAAAGCGTGCCACATTGTTTTCATGATTTTTGTAAAAATCCATACCGTGCCCTTTCGCGGACTGGAAATGGCTATTTTTAGTTTCAGGATAAATAAAGTCCTGTGAGGTCCCAGCATAAATAGGGCAATGGGGCAATGGGGCAATAGGGCGCAGAAGTGGAATTAACCCAGTTTTTATTACAATAAAGGTGATCACCGCTATTTACAGTAGATCACTATGTTGGAAAAATATGAAATGAAGCCAGCAAGATATAATTTGGTTCCTGGATAGCAGGAACCAAATTATGTATCTTGAGTCTTTATGAGTATGTGTATGTAACTATTATTACAGTAACTGGAAGTTGTATAAGGATTGCAGGTGATTTCCTCTGAACATCACAGTAGGATACTGAATGATCGTTTGTGGTATCTGGTTTGTATTGGCCTCAATAACCCATAAGCCCCCTCTTTACTTTCACTGTCAACAGATTGTGCTTTGACATGGATTCATTTCGAACCCTGTTCATGGCCTCTTCACAAACCATCTCTTTCCCTGCTGTCCAGTACTGTCTTACTTTTGCCCTGTATCTGCATTGAATTGAAGCACTCAACACACTCAGCTGAGATTGCACTGTAATATAAACACATTCAACAGGTGTGGTCTCTGGTTGGGCATCAACATACTATGTCAGGGATGGTGAACCTTTTTTTAGCTGGAGTGCCCAAAGTCATATATCACTAAGTGCCAAAGGTGCCAATGATTAAAGGGATGTAAAACGTCATACAGTAACTTTTTAAAACAATATTTACATTCCTTTTTTTTGTAATTAAGTTTTTATTGAGCCCATACCAACAAAACAAAGTTTTAATATTGCAGTATTGCTACACTACAGTGAAATGCATGAATCACATTTCATTACCGGTGTACCTTTTTTTTCAACTGTGATATTTACTTCCTTAGACATATCAAAAGGAGCATCATGGTTTTTTAGGCTCCCCAACTCTGACAATTTTAATCGGAGCGTGAAGTACGAATAGTACAGGAGATAACGGTAAGCAAAATTCTTCCTCCCCGGACCGCGCGAGTCCCGCTGACACATCGATAGCTGACCACAATTACATATGAACAGACTTTTTTTATACAATCAGAATCCTGGGCCAGCGCAACAGAGTGCTGAAAGAACGAGTAACTAGATGCTTCTGGGAAATATACGTACTTGAGTAAAAGTAAAATTATCCCAAAAATAAAGTACTTAAGTAAAGTACAAATCCCGAAAACAAATACTTAAGTAGTGTAACGAAGTATTTCTACTTGGTTACTTTCCACCCTTGACATTCAATGCCCTGGAGTGCGGTTTTGCACTTATAAAACATCTTTATCTAACAGAATTGTAATTTTGTTTTTACAAGCACACCAGTGACCTGTAGGTTTGGTACTCATATATACATTTTACACCTCGGATAAAGGGGTCTGCCAAATAAATACATAATCATAATAATAATAATAATAATAATAATAATAATAATAATAATAATAATAATAATAATAATAATAAATCTGCTCTTGAAAATACCCCGTTAGGACAACAAGAGCAGTATCATTGCTACACTTTAATTAATTCTGTTATTTTTATAATAGCTACATTTCTATATTTTAGGCATTATTTGTTGACAATATCCACTAAAGGGACAAGCCTTGATGGGCCGAGATGCCTTTTCTGGTTCCCAAACGTTTCTTATGTTCTTGTGTTATAATAAATATCCCAATCACCTTCATTTGATGGCATTCTTTGAATTTCTGTAAATAAATAATCCTGTCATTTCTATTTTATTATTATCAGTAGTGATTGTCAGAAACAGCATGCCATTGTTAGGCAAACATGAATATCCTGATTAAAAATGTGTTGTTCTTTTTTTTCAGTGCTTCTACATGAAGCAGAATCCTAGTTTGTGTTCAGTGGGAATTAAAATCATCAGTTACTTAAAAGGGTCACTTAGGCTCAACTCTGATTGACAGTGTCCTTTTAACAGACTCAAGCTTTATTATCCCTGTGCAGGCGGATGCACTGGTATATAGTAAAGAAGCAGCCCATACAGTACAATGATGCGACATTTACATTTTAAAGCTACACGGGGAAAAGCTCATCCTATTGTGGGGATCCGCTTACCTGTATTTGATTCATCTTAACAGAGGAATAATGCTGACACCTGGTATGTGTGGTTTATAACCTTGACACATTGCTGGCATAACATCACCTTGCTTCTGTGTGTTTCATGAGATTCTGATTTTTAGGAGGCTATGTGGTCCAGTGGTTAAAGAAACAGGCTTATAACCAGGAGGTCCCCGGTTCAAATCCCACCTCAGCCACTGACTCATTGTGTGACCCTGAGTAAGTCATTTAACCTCCTTGTGCTCCGTCTTTCGGGTGAGACGTAATTGTAAGTGACTCTGCAGCCTCTGTAAGTCGCCTTGGATAAAGGCGTCTGCTAAATAAACAAATAATAATAATTATCAAAAAATATATAACCATTTTCACTGTATAATCAAACAAAAACTATATAAAATAATTAAAAGGTTGTTTTCCTATACTATGGGGTAACACTTAATGCATGCAGACTTGTTTTTAATCTGTGCAAGTCCATTGTAATTCTGTGGTATCCCCTCTTTAATGATTCAATTGACTGTTGGAAGCACTGTTAATACCAACCCCAAAACATGTGGTATCCCACTTGCAGCGTGTTCAGAATACAGCTGCGATAATTCTAAAGCTGCGATAAGACTAAAACCAGGAAAAGTGAACATATTACCCGTGTTTTGGCCTCTACACTGGTTCCCTGTGCAGTATAGAAATTATTTTAAGATTATGCTGTTAACTTACAAGGCCCTGAATGGATTAGCACCTAGATATTTGCAAGAGTTACTGACCCTGTATCTTCCACACCGCACTCTGAGATCACAGGATGCGGGGCTGCTGGTTATTCCTAGGGTCAACAAAAGCAACACGAGAGGCAGGGCTTTTTCTTGTAGCGCTCCTAAATTATGGAATGCTCTGCCTTCGTTTGTCAGGGAAGCTGGGACCGTTACAGTTTTCAAGTCAAGACTAAAAACGCACTTTTATAAAATTAGTTTCTTATTTTAGTGGGGTTTAATGTAACTTTAAAATTGCTGCTTTTGTATTATGTGTATAGTGTTGTTTAAATATGTTATTTAAATGGTCTGATTGTGGCAGTTGCATGTGTTACATATACAAATGTATTGTGGTTTGTTCTTTTTTTTTGTTGCTATGTACTGTACAGTGATTTGCAGCACTTGTATAAAAAGCACTATATAAATGCAATAAATAAATAAATAAATAAATAAATAGCATATGTGAGCCCAAAATTAAAGAATGAAACACGTTCATTCAGGTAATTCAGGATTCTGGTAACTGAGGCCGTCTTACAGCCTGGGGAAGACATTCACCAAAATGTTTGATGCTATGGATGAAGAGTGGATGCCCCCCTCCTATGGATGAAGCATAGTTTGTTTTGATGTTTGAAAAAACATCAAGATGAGAGCTGCTTACTTAAAACTGGTATATGATCTGTAAACCATCCACTAGCTAAACATGCCATATAACTACAGGACCTCGCAGGATCTTTTAATATACAGAATTGTGTTTTACTGATTAACTCAAAGAAAACACAATATGTAGTCTTTATGAAAGCCTTTAAATACAACTGAAAATAAGCATTAGAATATATATAAGAGACACATGGAGCTTCAGGCTCCAAATAGGGCACCAGAGTGATTAATCAGTCAATGAATGTTTAATGAGGCAATTGATTCATCAATTCATTTTTGGCATCTGTAACAGGGCGAGGTGCCCTGTACATTGTTTTGTTTGTTTATTTTTAGAACGGGGTTTTCCCCCTCCGCCCCCGTGTTATTATGTATTTTATTATTATTATTATTATTATTAGTAGTATTATGATTTTATTTTTTATATTTATGACGGCGAAGCGCCGCGTATTATAAATATGACGGCATAGCCGTGTGTTTTTAGTTTGTTTAGTCGTGTGGATGGGAAGCACCATTCACAGCAGTTTTAATTAGTAAACTCGTGCAGAAGGTGGCCATCTCCCGAATTAAGTGATTAATTTTGTTGCTAATCGGGAGATGGTCACCTGAATATAAAAAGCCTGCAGCTCTCCAGCTCCTGTGGTGGTGGGTGTTCAA
This sequence comes from Acipenser oxyrinchus oxyrinchus, assembly GCA_030684275.1. NCBI lineage: Eukaryota > Metazoa > Chordata > Actinopteri > Acipenseriformes > Acipenseridae > Acipenser > Acipenser oxyrinchus. The sequence goes on from CM060248.1 coordinate 11,300,167, forward strand.
GATGAGGAGAGCGAGAGAGCGAGAGAGCGAGAGAGCGAGAGAGCGAGAGAGCGCGGAATAAACTACAATACAGGAACAGTGACAACGACTGCCCAGCCTGACCTGTATGGTTTATTTATTAGTTGTGTTCGTGATTTGTTTTGTTTACCTGTTTTATTTTGCTCTGTGAGCAGTGTTTTCTGTTCAAATATTTTATTTCTTTTTGTTATTTAAAATAAAACGGCAGCCAGCCGATTCTTTCTTTTGAACTGCAGTCCCTGGTGTCAGTGCTTTTTCCTTCCTGCTTCTGACCTGACGTCACCGCTCAGTCACCCTGTCACAGCAACTCTATAAGGAAAAAAATGAATGTTTCAAAACTAGAAATAAACAACCTTCCAGTACGAATAAATAATAAAAAAAACCTTCAATATAAAATTATTTCTCGTTGTTTTATTAACATTTGTGTAACTTAAATGGGTGTTTGTCTTCTTTCAGAAAAAGATAATGACACTGAAATATTATCATTTGTGTAAACATCTTGTGACAAGATGGTGGTGACATCAGACCCGACAGAGACAGGACACACTTTGGTGAATGAATGCGCTGTTGCGCGGTTTAATAATAAATAAACAAAAGAAAAGGTTTGAACAAAACACTGGTACAAAACAAAACGGCACATTGGCCAAAACTGACAGACAACCAGACACGGAACACACCGGTATAAACCCAGCACCAATAGCAATTGTAATTTGTTTTAGTCTTACTTCACCTCCTGACTCTCGTTCCCCCTCTGAACACACCAACCTCAATCAGGTTTTTATACATGTGACCGTCTCCAAATTAGAAATAAATGAATCAATCTGGAGACGGTCACATTCTACACTAGTTTAGCATGGATGGGGAATTTTAACCCCATCCATGCTGTCAAACAACAATAACAAACAGGGCAGCAGTGTGGAGTAGTGGTTAGGGCTCTGGACTCTTGACCGGAAGGTCGTGGGTTCAATCCCTGGTAGGGGACACTGCTGCTGTACCCTTGAGCAAGGTACTTTACCTAGATTGCTCCAGTAAAAACCCAGCTGTACAAATGGGTAATTGTATGTAAAAATAATGTAACAATTGTAAGTCGCCCTGGATAAGGGCGTCTGCTAAGAAATAAGTAATAACAAAACATTGTGTTTTTACATCCTGTCACACATACTGTATATATATATATTTTTTTTTTGCACACATAAATATTAAGGGCTCAGTTGGCTGGGGTGGTTTAGCTCAGTGGAGAGAGTGAGAGAGCGGGTACATATTGGATACACACTGCTCCATGGTAAAGACAGAGAAGAAGCGTAAAGCAACTGGAACCAACCATGCTAGGTTTAGATGTGTTGTATAAAACACTGAAAATATGCTTGACTACAGTATGTGCAATTCCAAAAAAGCTAAATTAGTGTTACATGAATGGTGAAATCCTGTAATCTGAAGTGTGAAGAGTGTTTATGCTGGGAAGTGCCATACATTCAAATCCCCAGGCTTGCACCTCCACCCGCATACTGTATTATACACTTTAAAGACTGTTGTTGGATTCTTTGACAAAATTGTCAAAGAATAATTCAAGAGTTAATAAAGCTTTTGAATAGGGTTTATTTTGTGGACAATCTTGCATCTGTCAAGAAGTCCCACTACTCTGCCAGACATGAAAAAGAGAAAAGAACTAAACAAAGCACTTTATAAAATGCCCGTGCTTCCTGAGTGGTGGTGGAGTGCTACCTACTGCCAGCCTTCCTGGATGGATAATTATTCAGACGAAGGTACACAGCATTCAGCCAAACATGTATCTCTCACTCACCAGATGCTTCCATTGAGAGAAGAATCACTTGCATGAATTGACTGTCCCCTTGTTCTATTTGCTTATTTCGCTGTGATGAAGCAACATCAGATGGGCTAATGGTTATGAAACACCTGCTCTGCAAATAAAACAAACAAAACCTGCTGAAGTAGTGAAAGGAAAATACTTTTGTGATCAAGTCAAAATCGTTCCTGCTCGTTGTTTGCCTGGAAGCTCAGAGAGGCCACAGCAGATGTGTCACCCACAGTATACAAGGTAAGAGCATTTGACCTCTTCAATCTAAAGAGGTATGCCAATGGAGTCATCCAATAACATGGCATTTGTTAAATCTGACAAAATGATATCCATCTGAAAGTGATGTTGTGATGTTTGCTCTGCTGTGTACCAACGACTAGAGTTTCACCTGCCATTCAGATCTCTTAGACGCCGTATTTCACATACAATAGGCTATTTATTCTGGGCTAACCCAAAGTAAACAGAAGCAAGGCTGATTGACAGTGCTGCTGGAGCACGCTCAGTTGTATCGTATATCAGCTTCCTCGTCTCCTGAAATACTCGAGCGCAATATTAATATTATTTTTTCTGCTGTTTATCCTGCCGTTCTTCAAAGTTCCATGCTTTGATACCTTTCTTTTGGATCTGCTTATGTGTCCAAATTATACACAAGCTTTTGGGACTATTTTGAGAAGCAATTATAGTTGTGTTACTATATCTATCATTCAACATGTGGGATGTTTGATTTGAGATGTATATAAGCAGCACAATACATTAAGGTAGCTAGTTGGCTCTTTTTACTTTACTTTATACATGCTGTAGATAGAAAGTCGTCTCACTGCTGCAATGCACTTACTGATCAGTGAAGATCAACTGGTGGCCTCCGTTCCTGCTGGCAAGCCAATCCTCTTTTCACCGGCTGAACCTGAGTAGGTAATTGAAACCTGGAGCCAAAGGCCAGCCTGGCAAGTCTCTGATGGATTTGCTGGGCGCCGGACCGATATGAGACTAACTAGCCCCGCCCAAATTTACAACCTAACCCTACAGGAGCACAGAGGCCAATGTAGCTCTTCCTGTGGCTCCAGAGCCAAAAACTATTTCTGTCCTCTATGTACAGGTGTAAATGCAAAATTCATGTTTTATAAGAGGAGGCTCAAATCAAAGTGGGCATTTTTGGGTATAATTGTGACCTTGTGGTAGTTAAAAGACCTCGATGATGTGGAACTATCTCGGGTGTCTGTGTGGTGGCGTCTACTGCTCATGCTGTTTTAACACAAGAAGAAAGGGATTCCCTTTCTATCTCCTGAAGCACAGGTTATTCAGTCCAGTTCAGGAAAACAGACGATTAGACACTGAACAGGGTTTAATTCAATTTGCTGTGTAATTTGTTTAAAGACCCAGACCTGTAAGTAAGCCTTGTGAAAGAGAAACCAGATGATGTCCCAGTCATGTGACTTGCACACGGTCTACCCAGGTTTGAATGATGCTGGACAGCCTTTGTGTCATTCTGGCCAGCACTGTTGGGAAATAATCAGTGGATTGTGATTAACACCCCTGCACAAGGTATATTGTTACATAAGCAGTATATACTGGAAAATAAATACTGCATTAATACAGACCAGACAAGTGACATTAAAACCCGCAGACCCGTGACAGATTGTATGACCTGCAAAATAAAATGTCATTATCAACATATGATTGTATGTACACTCCATTCATTGATGGGTTCTTAATTCAAGTTGCAAATGATATAATTTTAAATTAACCAATGTTGTTTTCCTTTTCTTTTATTGATTTGAAATGCAATTTTAATAATTCAGGTCAGAGTAATCCATTTAAATGTTTCCATTTAAATTCCCTCCTAGCGCAAAAGAGATTTGTTAATGTTTTGTGCTGAAGGTGTGCCAGTAGGCTGCTGCTACTCCTTTATTCAACTGAATGTTATTCTTTTAACGGCATGTTTTTAATATGTGCTTTGTCACTCAGCAATGTGGCCATCAGAACAGATTCTTTGAAGGTGAAATTAAATGTGTCTGCTAAAATATGTAGTTCTTAACTCCCAATCAGTTCAATTTCAAAGAAAAGCTGTAAGTACTATTCTTCTCTATTCTTATAAGAGAAGTACTTTTGTATGAAAATACCCAACAGCAGGATTGGATGACGTGATTTATTGATTGAGCATCATGGAGAGCTGGGTTTGCTCCTGAAATGTCAGTGGTTTATCAGAGACGGTCTGGAGTTGTGCATATCCACTTTATACTGTATTTGTAATCTATATTTAAACAGATACAGCACAAGCAGAGGAACCTGTTTCAAGATTATTCAGAGATGTCTGTTGGGAAATTCCTAAGAATGCCCTTTCCCTGGTTGGCATTTGTTTGATTTATTTTTTGTATTATTTGCTCTGAAGCTGTGCGATAAGCATTTCTTTACATGCAACTTGCAATAGGGTTATTAGAGATAAGAAGTGGACTTGTCTCAGTAAGATGATTATTCTTCACATTGTCCCTTGAATTTGACACATTTTGACAATGACAAATGTTTCTCAATGTCTTCAATGTCATATTTTGCAGCAAAATGTTGCATGTTCTATTTAAACTCTTTCATAGTACTAACACAAGGACAGTTAGTTTAATGTGGCTCTTCAGATAGAAATACTATCTAATTAGGGCTTCATTGCATGTTTAACATGCAAGTATTTTAAAGTATTTTTTCACATATGCTACATGGTTCAACAGTTTACAATAAACACACCTTTGGATTATACATTACCTAGGTATTACATATTTAGTCTTTTTACAGATTGCACACAATCTAGATATGGGTTTCACAGAATCAGTGCTGTTGTATTTCTGTAAGCAAGAACTGGTATCTTACACAAGCTAAAGAGACCTCTAGTTCATAGAAGTTAAACCTCTTTCTGCTTGATACTTCCGTTATGAAATATTCATTCACCTTAAATCATGTTACTACATGCTTATGACCAGGGATCCTAGTTTTCCGCAATAAAAAAATGAAATTCTCCAATAAAAAAAAATAGAAATGTACGTTATTCTGCAATTAAAATAAAAGGCTAAAATTGAATTTATTTTAAAATTGCATTTTATTATTATTATTATTATTATTATTATTATTATTATTATTATTATTATTATTATTATTATTAGTAGTAGTAGTAGTCTTAATACTACTACTACTACTACTACTACTACTACTACTAATAATAATAATAATAATAATAAAACCTGATAGAATGAGTCTATTTTAACAAAAGTCATATCCAATTTCAAATATATCATATAACAAGAGTTTGGTGAACGCTCATTTTATTTGCAAAGTTGATTTAATTTGAGGTTTTTTCGTATTAAATTAAATTAGCGGTACATGACTTTGTCTGCGCGCTCTAGCTTGTAAAGCTAGTGAATGTGCATGCGTGGGGTGTTGATTTCCCCATCACAATGCCTCCCGTCTCCTACATGTCAATCACGACTCAGAGCCCGCCCCGTTGCATTAGCAGCAAGAAAGTGATGGACATCCTTTGACTATCTGCATGACCCCCTGATAATCCTGTTCCACAGACAGGCTCCCTGGTGCAGAGAACACAAAGGCAGCCGCTGCAGCTCCTTCTACTCCATATTCTGACAGCCTCGATCGAGCAAATTAGTATGCTGTGGTAAGGGCATGACCAAAGACCTTTTCAGCACCCTCTGAATCAATACAAAGACCAGCTGAGAGGCCCTTTTTCTGCTACACTTCCACCTTGTGATCCCCTCTTTCTTGTCAGAAAGGGTCAGGTTTAAGAACAAAGGTTCAGTCTTTTCATACCAGTAATCATACATGATTTCCTTTCACGAATGAACAAAAAGCATAGTCTTGTGGATTTATAATAAAATCTATCAAATAAAACCGCAGATCAGTTTAATGGTTGTTAGGGTGCTGTTTCTTGTTTCTTCTGAATTCTGATACTTGTAAGATTTGTAAAAAAAAGCTAGTTAAAGATTTCAGTTTCCTTTAGGGACACATCTGATGCTTTAGATGATTTGATATGTGGGCCTGTAGGATACTATTATTACTGTGTCATAATAAAAAAAAGAAAATAAGAAACTCTCACTGCACACCATCCTCTTCTAGAAAAGAAACCGATGCAGTACCTATAATCAGGGGTTTATAAAGATGGGTATCAATGGAATCAGAGTGTACCTGTGAATCAAGGGTTTATAAAGATGGGTATCAATGGGATCAGAGTGTACCTGTGAATCAGGGGTTTATAAAGATGGGTATCTATGGGATCAGAGTGTAAAGCAGTGGCATTTGTTTCCATGGTAGGCCCCGACACACACTGGACATACTGTATCAATGTGCTCTGTCTCTAAAGAGATGTCTTCCACTTCACTAACTTTACTCCAGGTTCCATTTCCCTGCTGGATTTACAAAAGACATTCTTAAATAGAACTAATATAATGTCTTCTAACTTTTGCCTCACCTTTTACAGGTATTTAGACTGCAACCCAGTAGTGTGCAGATGTATTAGAACACCCCATTGCTTCTGATTTTTTTTGTGCATATGAAATCAAACCACTGTAACTGGAGATCAAGAGTCCAGAGCCCTAACCACTACTCCACACTGCTGCCCCTATATATATATATACATGACTTTAGTCTTTGTTTTGCTTCCTTCCTGCTTCGGTTGTTTTCAATAGTTTTCTCTACCAATCTACAGTTGAACAACCGTATATCCTCAGTAATGTGCTTTATTAGTCTTGCAGAGCTCAATGTATTCAATCTTTGACTTCAGAGCTGCTGTTTGTTTAATTTCCCTTCTTTTCTTCATGAAGTCTTTTGTCTCTTGTGTGAGCTTCTTGTGTGTGTACTCTGTGTTCCACCAATTTTTGTTGGTGTTTCTGCAATTACTTGCGTCAGTTCCTCATAGATTTTGTTTACCTCGATTGCTTCATCTTTTTTCAGATCTTGAAGAGCGCTGAATCTATTCTTCAGTTCCAGCTGAAACACCAGGCTTTGCTTCTGGAGCGTTTCTATGTTGATTGTGTTGGATTTCGTCATCATGAGTTTCGCTCGCTCCAGTGCTGTGTTTAGGTGTATTTTGCATCTTACAAGTCTGTGGTCACTTCCTGTGTTAAAACAGTTTAATACTGAGACATCTTGTAGTGGGCTTCTTGTTGGTGAGTATGTAGTCAATTTCAGTCTTCACTCCGTTGGAAGGAAGGTGTTCATGATGAATAAGTTCTTGTTCTCTGCAAATTCAACTAGTCTGTCACACCTCTGTTTCCTGTCGCGATGTCCAAATTTGCAGACCAAATTCTTGTCTTCTTGCTGGGCTCCTAGTTTGGTGTTGAAGTCACTGATGATGAACTTATAGTGGCTCTTCTCATTTTCGTAGTTCTTGTACTTCTTATAAAAATCTTCGACTTCTTAATCCGAATAGCTTGTTGTTGGTGCATATACCTGGATGATCTGAAGTTCATACTTCCATGAAACTTTCACTATCCGTCTTGTGGACCTCTCTGATGCACTGTCAATCTCTGCTATGTTATTGTTGATTCTCTTGTGGACAATGAATCCAATGCCTCCTGTTCGTCCATCTGTAGTGCCTCGGTAGAAGAGAAGATGTCCACTCCTGAGTTATAGTAGTCCTTCGTCTTTTTTCTGTACTTCGCTTAGTCCTACGATGTCCCACTTGATTCTTCCAAGTTCTTCTTCCAACTCTTGAGGTCTTGCTTCACCTGAAAGAGATCTGCAGTTGTACGTGGCCAGGGTCAGTGTTCTGTGGCAGCCTAAAATCATAATCCGGTGATTCTTAGCACCCTCTGCCTTCATGCCTAACCGGCTGCTGCCTTGGTCGGCGGCAATCCAGCCTCCAGGAAATGAGGGCCATGTTTTTGTCTGTGCTTTCATCATGGTGTGTGTGTGTGTGCCATAACTCACCATGCTGGCCAGACGGGTTGGTGAGTGCCCATTCCACTTTGGCCGAGTATGTTACTCAAGCTTTCACAGCATGGTTGAACCTGCCAGAGTCAGGGGACCCTCCTGCCACTTTGAGGCAGTGGAAGTTGGACTTTATCAAGGGTTTTAATAGTTTTGAGTTTAAATGTTTTCCAAATGTTGAGCATTAAAATTTTTGTCTAAACTCTACAACAAATCTGCATGTGAACTAAAGATAGTGTTTATATAGCAGTAGATAATCAGTGTAAGGTTGTTTATTTAATATCATTTAATAGCAGGTATTATTGTCGTATGCATGTTTGTAGTCATAAACATTCATATTGTGTTCATTTATTTAAACTCTATGGGAGTGCTGTGTGTTACAGTTGTGCAGTTATGGCTTCATCAGCAAGCTAATTCATTTGCATTAAAGATTACGGTCATGTGAGGAACTAAAAGCTAAACCTATCATGTAGATAAGGATAGTCATGTAGATGCATTTTTCCTGTGACTGCCTTTATCACAGTGTTCATTCTTTCAAATCTTACAGTGTTACAAATAGACAGCCCATGTACACAAAAAGTATGTGCTGCATATGTCAGGTGTTTTTGTCTGAATCTGTATATGCGGCCCCAGACACTATCTTGTGCAGTGTGGTGTGCACTTCCAGCTGGTTGATTGGCATGTTTGCATATTTGTTAGCACAGTTAATAATTAATGATGCATCAACTTGCAGAGAGCTGCAATATAAGAGCCTGCCCTGCTGCTAGTTCTGCTAACATACAAACAGCATCATTGTCTCATGGCTTATTATATCATTTCTATGAACAAATATAACCCTGGTGAATTAAAGCCTCTTAAAATGCATTTTCTTCCAAACACTTGTTCTATATATATATATATAGATATATATATATATAGTATTTTTTTTTAAGTGTGGTGCATCTGTAATTTTTATTTTTTTTGCAAGGCAAATAGCACTCTAGCAATTTTGCCACCACAGTACCAGCATACAATGTCAGAATGTTAATTAGAGTTCTTTCGTAATGTGACATTGCTTCAGTCAGCAGCAACTAAAAAGTATTACTTCACCTAAAACAAAACCATGCCTATGCTTATAGAAATGTCCTGAAATGTATTATTTTTTACGTCCAAATAAACATTTTCATATATATATATATATATATATATATATATATATACAGTAAAACATTTATAAAGCGTTTTTTTCTTTAATTTGTCTAATGTGCTTTTTTTCAGGTGGCTTAATCTATCACCAGTTACCCCCGGCTGCAAAAAATGTCCCTAATATTCAATAATCATTGCTGGGTCCCACAGGGGATTGTCTGGTAGCAGCTGGGCCAGCATATGTTAGACACTGCAGAACAGGTCACTACCTCATTTTGTCACAGTCTCTCGTATCACCCAGGGAGCGAGTACCAACCCTCCCCAACACACTGCTCCAGATGACACAACACCACCGTGTCTCAGCCAATACATCTGGTTCAATGCACATTAACCCGCTCGCGCCTCAGATTCCTGGCAGCAATATCATGTGAAGTGTACAGTACCTGTGCTGGCAACTCCAGGGGCACAGGATCAAGTCTCATGAGCAACTGCTATAAATATCAGCTTCATGAGCAATCTGGAGTGTCGTTCAGCTGATGTAAGTCATGATTTAAAAAAACTGCAGCAAAGTTACTTCTAAGAAAAACAGTTCTTTTTTTAAAAAACCAGGACAAAGAACCATTGTGATCTTGTATGAATTTGTCATAAGCAATATGGATAAGTCAATTGGTCATATGTGGACGCAGTCTCGTTACCGAACTGTTTATTTATTTGTTAATCAATCTTAAAGTAGAGTAGTCCTTCTAAATCTTTTTTTTTTAATGGAGACAGACACAGCCAGTGGTGTGGCTCATAGAGGTACCACAACACATAGACATGTCAAGGTGCTATTTTATATATTGGTTACTTTCTTTTGTTCCATTACTTTCTTTTTTTGAATAGAAGCTGTCTTGCGTAATGTGTTTATTACTCCTCCTGCTCTACGGAGGGCTGCAGAATAAAGTCAGCCATGAATACAATTCCCCTATCGAAGCTGCGGCTCCCCCCACACACTGTTCCACGCTGGGGTCATTTCACTCCAGGGTTCAAACCTCACACCTGCTGCCATACAGTACAACCTCAAATATTCTACAGCATCCTTTAAAGGGATTTCCAAGAAAGAAAAGAGCAGCATTGTGAGGGGTGCTTCCCCGAGACGCAGAGCAGTGATAATATCTTCTCTTTGTCACAATATATTAATGCCAGCTTCCTCTCAGGAACAACTGCATTACTGGGCTTCAAGGGTCTTGCTTTGAACTCTTCACTGGCTTAATAAAGAATCAATACTGCTTCAAGACTCAGAGGACTCACTGTGCTCTCCAGCTTGGTTCAGCAGACAGACAGAACCGTGCAAAATGTGCCCAGGGAGCAGTCCTATTAACTTTCTAGAACTGGAGCTCGCTGTTTGGGATTCAATTGGTTAATGACTGAACTAACTTAGCTGTTGTGTATAAAGAGCAGTGAGTGACTGGCATGACAACGTTGTGAGCGTGCCCTGCAGTTCTGCAACAATAGTGAATGAAGCGCCTACATTGTCTTTGAGTAATAGCCAAAGATTGCACAATAAAAGCAGGAGAGACATTCATAAATTTTGCTGGAGGTATTTTTTATCATTCATCGACACTCACATTGTACACCTGAACAATTGCAATGAGGATTCTTTCTTCTTTTTTGTCCTTGAAGGATGACAGCTATTATAAATATTACAATCATTTTATCTATCCATGGGCTGCAAAATATGAACATTTTGTATATAACTCTTGCAATAAACCAGCCATCTATGATCATTTTCAGTAGGGCTTGGGTATCGGTGATTATACTTTTTGGTTAACCAAATAGCATTTTTAACTCCAAATCCTCCACCATTTTGTGACATTGCGTCCATTTAAAACACTGGTACTAAACATGTTTTACTTTAGAATTGTGCCATGCATTCTATTGGGTCTGTACAGAGGATACACTGTGCTGGATGAGTGCGCCTGTTTTTTCACAAGGTATTTTCGAGATTCCAATCTCATCTCTACCAACCTGTCCTTGTATACATTTCATTTGTCACACATCTGCATAAAGAAACTTTGATATTCCTCATGAATACAAAATAATTGCAATTGGTTGATTTAGCGATGTTTCTTTGAAAAACACGATAATGTAATAAAAAAAATGGCAGTGCCAGTCCATGATGTTTTCGAAGACTGCTCTGATATTTGCACCATGTTTTTTTTTTATAGTTCAACCATGAACTATAAACAAGTTTAATCCTGATTTAGCCATGGTTTACCATAGTTAACAGCTGGAAATGATTTGCAGTACATGGCACGAACCATGTTCAGCTCATTCTAGTTTCCACAGAGTTTGAGAACATGGTCATACAGAAATTGAACTGGTGGAAATGACAAATGACTGCTTCCTAACGCAATTTGTCTTTTCAAATAACGAAGACAGAATAACTAAAACAAAGGTTAGAGAACCATTGGCAAACTCAGACCACAACATGGTCTCATTTGAAGTGCTTTTTAAAACCCAAAAAGTAATGACCAAAGCTAAGGTTTACAATTTTAAAAAGGCAAACTACGAAGGTCTGAAACAGAGACTAACAGAAGTAGATTGGAGTAAAATAGAGAAAACATCCATGGAAAAACAATGTTGTTTTTTAAAAATGTAGTACTAGAGGCGCAAAACAATTACATCCCAAAAGTAGACAATTCTAAATCTAAAACAAAATTGCCAAAATGGTTTAATAGATCAATAAAAAAAATATTCAGAGAAAAAAGGCACTTTACAGAACATTTAAAAGGGACCCAGAACAAAGTGCACAGAAAGAGTACTTGGAACTGCAAACACAAGTCAAAAAGGAAGTTAGAAAGGCCAAGAGAGAGATAGAAATGAGCATTGCTAAGGGGCTAAAGCCAATTCCAAAAAGTTTTTTTTCCAATATTATAACAGCAAGAGAACATTCAAAGAGGAGGTACAATGTCTAAGAGATACAAATGGCAAAATCATAGATGAAGAGAAAAAAAAATCAAATTTAGTAAATGATTACTTTTCACAAGTTTTTACAAAGGACAATACAGGCAACATGCCCCACATGTCAACCTGTTCCTATCCAGTTTTAAATAGTTAATGTTCTTGTAATGTTCTTGTATTTTGAAGTGTATAATGTTGAAAATGTTTTGTGGAGAGATAATTCTGGTTGCTCTTCTTTGCACTCTTTCTAGAGCAGCAATATCCTTTTTGTAACGAGGAGACCAGAACTGAACACAATATTCTAGGTGAGGTCTTACTAATGCATTGTAAAGTTTTAGCATTACTTCCCTTGATTTAAATTCAACACTTCTCACAATATATCCGAGCATCTTGTTGACCTTTTTTATAGCTTCCCCACATTGTCTAGATGAAGACATTTCTGAGTCAACATAAACTCCTAGGTCTTTTTCATAGATTCCTTCTGCAATTTCAGTATCTCCCATATGATATTTATAATGCACATTTTTATTGCCTGCGTGCAGTACTTTACACTTTTCTCTATTAAATGTCATTTGCCATGTGTCTGCCCAGTTCTGAATGCTGTCTAGATCATTTTGAATGACCTTTGCTGCTGCAACAGTGTTTGCCACTCCTCCTATTTTTGTGTCGTCTGTAAACTAACTGTAAATAACTTCTTTAATTTCTTTGAGTACTTTTGGGAGGATCTCATCCGGCCCAGGGAATTTGTTTATTTTAAGAGCTCCTAGTCCCTTTAACACTTCTGCCTCTGTTATTGTATAAGATGTTTTTGTTCAGTCTGAAAACTGTTCTAAAGATTTGCCCACTGCCTTCCTGTTTACTACCCTTGTCATAGTTTTTAATCACAAGGAGCCACTCTTCTATGATATGTCAGGAAGGGCCCTGGTAAAGACAAGGTGAGTAGAGTGTGGTTTGTATAAAACTTGCACAAGAGTTAAGCTGTTCTTCAACCATTCATGATTTCTCCGTCACAACAGTTCAATACAACACAGCTCCTCTTTAATGCTATTGACAAAACAGCACTTTCCATCAATAAAAATGTCCATTCGTAACACTCACTGATCTCCGGTCCCCTGCATGCATAGTTCTTCTTCGCTTTTACAAACAAGCTGACACACATGGAAAGCCAGTGCTCTGGGTATTGTGCCTCCCCTAATCCCCATGGAGACAGCTGTACAATTCTTTTACGGACAGTGGATGGCTATTAGTAAAGGTAGACCTTATGTGTAAAATTTAAAAACACCTAACACTGACACACACACATGTATATATGTATGTCTGTCTGTCTGCTCCGAGTCATAGAGCATTTGAAATCCACTGAGGACTGTACAAGTCTGTATCCAAGCATTTGGTACAGCAAGAAATGACTTCTGGGTCAGTTCAGCTCACTTCCTTGAGTCTTTATGATATGGGTAGTGTACGAAGACTGATGGAAATAAATAAGCATGCTTAGTGGTCTTAGTTGCCCCACGCTGTTGCGTCCCATGCTATCCAGGCAGTGGACAGCTTGCCAGACCTCATTCTCCAGCTGCCAGCATTAGGACAGGGCTGGATTAACCCATCATGGGGCCCGAGGCAAACATGCACTTCTGGGCCCCTACTTTCTTATATGAATAGCAACAAATAGCTGATATGTGTGTGTATATATATATATATATACAGTATATAAGTACTATACGTAGTATATACAGTATTGTACTGTACCTGTACTAGATCAAAATACGCAGCAGCGATCTTCGTGGACGTGGACTGCTTTGGAAACCAGAGACAAGCGATCAGAAAGCAGACTTAACCCTAGGCTGGCAGTCTGAGTGAGAAAGCGGTTACAAATTAAAAACTCAAAGCAAGATCAGTGACTTTTTTAAACCAGCTCCCTCCGCCTCTGAACAATGGATATAATTTACCGATAGGTGTGTAATGTAACTTTTTGGCTGTCGGCACAGGGATATATTGTTATGCATACTAATTTGTGTTTCCACTTATTCTGGCACACTTCGATCTCTATCTGCACGAATTAACGGATGTTTGCTGTGTTTAGATGAGATATAAGCAAAATCCAGTTGGCATGTATAATGTGAAGTGGAAAAAAAAAGAAGTTTTTTGACAATGCAAACATTTGTGATCAAAAGTAAATTGAGCTTGAATACCTTGTGTTCTGTATCGCTACTGAAACCAATATATTTAAAAGTGGTAAAAAAAACAACATCCAAGCCAAGCAAAAATATTTCTATGCATTCTAATGTAATAAAAAGCAATTTGGAAAAGAACTGGGATGGTACTTTCTTGGTAGGTTTTTACTTCAAAATTAACTTTTTCTAAGCAAAATGTTTATTTAAAGGGGGAATTGTTGTTTTCCTAAACATATCTTTAATTAAAGTTGTATTCTATTGTTGTTTAAAAATGTGATTAATCTAGATTAATTTTTTTAATCGCACAATTAATCGAGATTCATTTTTTTAATCGTTTGACAGCCCATATATATATATATATATATATATATATATATATATATATATATATATATATATATATATATATAACTCATGCTCCACCAATTTGCAAAGGCATCATTTTCGTTTTTTTTTAAGTTATTATAGGCCTGCTTGGTTTTGATCAGAAATTATGCCGAATTCTAGTTATTAGTTATGACAAAAGTATTTTTTTTTTACTGACATCATTAAAAAAAACAATAAAATAAAATAGATTATAAAATAGACTTGTTTTGTGTACTTACATTTCTTGAAGTCTTATTTACTTCTTATGGTCATGCATGGACACATCTGCAGGCTGGATCATTTGCTTTGTTGGTCTGAAGCTGGTGTTGTTTTTAACAGCAGTCTTGATATTCATAATTCCATTCAGAATGTCTCTATCAGTTGCTTTCTTACGTCTGTTTGACTTCATCTGATAAAAACTTGCTTGCATTCTTCTTCTTCCCGTTTGCCCCCGAAAAAGACATCGTTTTCTGTATTCAAGCAAAATCAAACTGACTGACCTGGAATTTACTTGATGCCGCGTGAAAGTGAGCGAGAGTAAGTTCCGGGTCATCCAGTTTGATTTTGTGTGAACACACGTGAGATACGCTGCCTCGGTTGAAATGTCAGTGAGTGAAGCTCTTCCAGTTTGCACGCAATTCCGTATCTGTTTATTAAAAATAAATAAATAAATAAATAACCTTTTCGTTTTAGCTCCCCCTATGACTGTGGACCCTAGACAGCTGCCTTGTTTGCTTATGTGTTAATTCGGCCCTGCATTAGGAGCTTTATTTTTCCCTCTACGTTAAAAAAAGAGTCTTTAATCGTGTTTTATTTTCACACACTTATATAAGACTCCATCCAAATGTTGCAAAGAAATAGTTATATAAACAGTCAAACAAATGATTATATATGGTTTACATTTCTAAAACTCATTGAAATATGATGTACTCGTAAATACACATATTCAGTGTAAATTATGGACAAGGTATGATGGTGAATATAAGGGAATATCCAAACATTCTTCTAGCACAGTACTGTGGTCCATTATACCGTGGTTAAAGATTCATGAGGCAGTTTTATTAGGCCACGTTTGTAAAAGAAAATACCTTTCAACCCAACCATAGAATGAAACAAACATATTACTGTATTCAAATTTACATTTGGCATTGTATAAATGTTATTGAGCTTAGTTTAAAACAAACAAAAAAAAACAATGAACACAGATTATATGTCTGTAGTATTTTTTTAATAAAAAAAATATATATATATATAT
The DNA here is from genome assembly GCA_030684275.1 of Acipenser oxyrinchus oxyrinchus. NCBI lineage: Eukaryota > Metazoa > Chordata > Actinopteri > Acipenseriformes > Acipenseridae > Acipenser > Acipenser oxyrinchus. Next base: position 11,315,780 of record CM060248.1, read on the forward strand.
ATATATATATATATATATATATATATATATATATATATATATATATATATATATATATAAACCTTTGAAAGCCAGTGTAGTCTTTTAATATTGTTAGTCCAAAGCAGTATATGGTTGTATTTACCTTTAACCTAATAATATCAAAAAATTGATACAGAATACATGAAATTTCTCTAATGTTTTTAATTCATGCTGACACAGCAGACATGAAGATGACTCAATTAGAGGGGGACCCCCACCCAGGTCTGATACTTGCCCTAATGAAATAAAACAACACAACTTGCATCCTTGGAAGAGGACTGTATCTACACGTGAACAAACAAGGTCCTTATTCAATCAGCAAGGTTCAATCTCTATTTGTTTAAGAGCCTGGAATGAATTCAGGTGGCAATGAAGGCCCATTTTGTCGTCGCTGCATGTTGCAATGAATATCACGCTCAGCAGGACACAGTGGCACCTGGCTGGCCGGACCCTGCACAGCACAAAGCCATCTGGGGGTAATTATGACAAGGTATTCTTTAAAGGACCAGATGGGACCGTGGCACAGAAGCCCCTACCCCTCCCAGTCATTTACAAGATAATTCCTTTCAATGATATACTTAATCCTCCCACCAGCCAGGCTTTTCACTGCACTGTCGTCCTGCTCCTTTATGTTAATTCAGTGGAAAGAGCCAGAGGAGCCTCAAGGGACTGAAGGGAATTATTCATCCTCAAATTGTTTCCACCACGCCAAGTACAGCAACACATTTAAAAAAAAGAAAAAGAGAGTGTGTGTGTGTGTGTGTGTCAGTGTCAGTGTGTGTATGTGTGTTATTGTGTGTGTCAGTGTGTGTCATTGTGTGTATCAGTGGGTGTGTGTGTGTGTCATTGTGTGTGCCTGTATGTGTGTGTCAGTGTGAGAGTGTTTGTGTGTGTGTGTGTGAGTGTGTGTGTGTGTGCGTCATTGTGTGTGTGTGTGTGAGAGAGTGTGTGTGTGTGTGTCAGTGTCATTGTGTGGGTGTCATTGTGTGTGTCAGTGGGTGGGTGGGTGTCATTGTGAGTGTGTTTGTGTGTGTGTTGTGTCAATGTGTGTGTCGTGTGTGTCAGCGTGCGTGTGTGTGTCAGCGCATGCGTGTGTGTGTCAGTGTGTGTGTGTGTCAGCGTGTCTGTGTGTGTGTGTGTGTGTGTGTGTTTGTGTCAGCGTGTGTGTGTGTGTCAGTGTGTGTGTGTGTGTGTCAGCGTGTGTCAGTGTGTGTGAGTGTGTGTGTGTGCGTGTGTGTGTGTCAGCGTGTGTCAGTGTGTGTGTGTGTGTGTGTGTGGTTGTGGGGAGGCCTGAGCTGAAATTATTCTAACGAAGGTCAGAGTCAGAGCGCTACAAGGCACCAGCTGAGGTTTATCTGGCCACCTGTTTGCTGGGTGGGTTTGTTCTACTGCACCTTCTGTTGATGAATCTAACCAGTTTAAAGGGCCTTCCTTTGAGAGCGCAAGGCCAGCGAGAGACAGAGAGGGAGAGAGACAGCCTCCCCTCAATCAGAGGGCTCTAGCAGTCGCTTGGCTTTGTGATCATGCACCGCACAAGTCCTAATTCAATTACAGTGTAAGCCTATCCTGTTTAATTCAATGCCCTTCCACTTTCTGCATCGTTTGTGTTTCAGAGATGAACACTTCAGTGTTTTAATCCCCTTCCCTCAACCCCCACCTCCAAAAAATCTTTCGGTTTGTTTTGAATCAGTCCGGTGTTTATTACTTTCATGTGCTTTAGGCAATTACATGTAAATGTACCCAATTTTGTTTTCAAAATGCAAATGGTTTTCTTAATTTGGTCGTTCAAGCTAAATATTTGTGTTTGATTGCTGAGACGTGCTATTTCCTGTATGATTAAAGATTAACACACTGTGTTCAACATATAGGATCATTCAAATGACCTTTAATATTAGCTGCTTCTTTACTAATAATATGTGTGGGACTGGTTACACAATTTCCATTCATGTCTCTAATCTTTTATTATTCTTTTATTAGAACAATATTTGCTTATAATCTCAGATTAAATCCTAACGTTTTGGTCTAAAAGTTTCAATTTATGACATCAATTTAATGTTTTTCAATGTCTGCATTTTCCATTGTTATATAAATAAGAGCAGCAAGCCAAATAATTACAGAATTACATTCCTACACAAATATAACTTCTTATGTCAGCTGCTGGAATACATTTAAATAATTACTTGAAATAAGTGTGTCTTCTCGCTGCCAAAAATATATCCAGTAATGCCTCGTGACTTCAGAAAGCAATCTGACTAAATCAAAAGTTAATAGCCAGATTGGCAGACATAATAGGCCATATAAGTTCCAAGAACTCAGTAAATAATTAATCCTTTCCAAAGTACTGTACTGGCACTTCTATAATAACCTTGAAAGAACCTCAAATTAGTGCAGCATATTGTTTAAGATGCAAGAGCAGAACAAACCATATCATGAAAAAATGATGACAAAATAATGTGTATGACTAGACCAGTTCTGAACATGAACCTTGAAGAGAAATTGTGGACGCACTACATAATCGAAAAGCTGGAGTCAACTTCAGCAGGCAAGCATGGCCAACAAGGGGGTGTCTGGATGCAGCAGAAATGCAAAACCCAGATTAGAAACCAGGAATGATTTCTCTTGGAGCTGTGACCTGGGCAGATTCTCTTGGAGCTGTGACCTGGGCAGATTCTCTTGGAGCTGTGACCTAGGCAGATTCTCTTGGAGCTGTGACCTGGGCAGATTCTCTTGGAGCTGTGACCTGTGCAGATTCTCTTGGAGCTGTGACCTGGGCAGATTCTCTTGGAGCTGTGGAGCTGTGACCTGTGCAGATTCTCTTGGAGCTGTGACCTGGGCAGATTCTCCTGGAGCTGTGACCTGGGCAGATTCTCTTGGAGCTGGGACCTGGGCAGATTCTCTTGGAGCTGTGGAGCTGTGACCTGGGCAGAGGGAGGTTAACAGGATCCACAATATAGGGCAGGCAGAAGAACGTCAGAATGCCAGCATGAGTTACAAGGGAGGGGCAGCAGCAATTAACATAACAGCCCATGAGGCTATATAGAGTGGTAGAAGGACAAGATGATACTTAACTTGCAGGGAACATGACAGTAATGAAATACTGTTGTCTGATTGTAAAGACAGCGGGTCACATTGTGTTGCTGTTGTAGAGAGAAACCTTCTCAGCAAAGCAGTTGAATCCAATGATGGGCCATGAGTTGACTTTGATAGGTGTTGTATTGACTGCTTAATATAGACACCATTTAGCTATCGTTGAGATTACCCTTATAAAGGTTTCCCATTGTGAAAGCATAGCAAAGTGTAATAAAGCACAGTGAAAGCATGCTAAAGCATAGGTAAGCATTATAAAGAATAGTGAGGTATGGTGCAGCATATTAAAATGAATGCAAACCATGGTAAACTATGATAAATGCATAGTATAAGCATGGGAAAAACATGGTTCAACTGCTAAAATACCATGCAAATATACCATGGTGAACTTTCATAAGGGAAAGAAGAGACGAATGTTGCATTTTTAGAGACACACAGAATGATTTCCGTGAAGGGATATCTAAATGACAAGTAAAAAGCAGTAACAAGCTGTTCTCATACCACTGCTATAGGAAAGGTGCATGCATGCCATACAGGTAGACTGTAGGTGTTTGGTAGTGCAGAGAACTCATTCACTCATAATACAAATTAGACTTTGAGGGACTCAGTCTAAGCCCCACATAATTTGGCACAATTTCACACAATTAGAAATTGTACAACTTTGGAACCCTAACTGCTGCAACATGGAACACGAGTTTGGTAAGACTTTACTTAGTAAATACACATGTACTTACACACAATTACAATGTGCTTAATGTACTTAAAGATTTCCACATTAAGTACATTGTAACTATGCATAATAACACTGTAATGATGTGTAAGTACACATGTATTTACAAGGTAAATTATTTCTGTATGTTTAATCAGAATCATAATCAATTCTAAACTAAATGTTAAACTCTGAGAAACCTCCATACATCCATTTAAGCACGTGTTCAACTGTGCAATCAAAAAACGAAAACTATTCAGTCATATTTTTGTAGTTGCCATAATGTGTATATTTGTATTTTAACTCAACCCCCTGGACTCTGAATTCCTCTAGGGCCCTGTAGCAGCCCTTGTTTGATTGAGAGAAAAGTGTAAACCAAAATAATAATAATAATAATAATAATAATAATAATAATAATAATAATAATTTTAAATGTATAAAAGCAATGAAGAGAAGACATTTTGCATTGAACTGTACTTACACTGCGTATCACATTTTGAATGAATATCATTCTTGTGAGCCTGTAAACACACTGAAAGACATCCATTCTTAACCCTAACCCAAAGCAATCACAATGTAACTAAATGACACGTCAATATAAATGATATGTTAAGTTTACCATGGTGAACTGGCACAATCGTATTCGCATTTACTGTGTGTTACCTGACTTTTAGGGCTTTTACCATCCAATACTTCTCTATATTGTACTTACAGTTCTTGATTACCATGGTAATACAGCAGTTAACATTATTTATAAGGAGGCATTTTGTATTACTAGGCCAACATGTTTGCTCTCCAGCATTGGTTATACCCCCCTCCCCTCTCTTTCTCTCCCTCTCTCTCTGCAATACATATGTGTGTGTACAGATAGACATCTTGATTTGGACTGATTATCCATTGCAACAGAATAGAAGCTTATACATAAACTCTTAATGAAGTTTCATGGTTGTCAAGGACGATTACTCGTCTACTGTAATGTTGTTATTGTCTGGACATATAAGCCACTTAACACACCAGTAATCATGTCACACTTGCATCCAATTAAAATAAAAAAATATATATATATATATATATATATATATATATATATATATATATATATATATATATATATATATATATATATATATATTTTACATTTTTTATTATTCAATCCAAATTCATATTTTCCAGACCAAATTTGGACCTATTTGGCAGAAGGCTATTGCTTATTTTCTGCTATACTACTACTACTACTACTACTACTACTAATAATAATAATAATAATAATAATAATAATAATAATAATAATAATAATAATAATAATGTTACATAAATGACTGAAGGGGGTTTTAAAGGTCAGAGTGCCACTATGGCATCACCAAGGCAACTGAGATGTAAAGAGGTAAGAGTACCCGCCTAATTACTTCCTACTTCACTTAGGGGCCGTCCAGGATTATCGACATTTTCTGAAAGCATACGAAGTGTGCACTGGGAAATGATGAGAGGTGGGGGCATCAAGGCCAAATTGCAAGCTTTTTTATACAGCTGAAATTATGCAATGCCTACGTGTTTGTGTACAATATAGGATACAGTTAGCCAGTCAAACATGCCTAATTTCACTTTTATTATGGTGAATAATTACGTTTTGAGAACCTTCTGATATCAGCGTTTTTATGAAGGCTTTTGATGGGGGGTGGGCGGGAGGTCTTGACAAAAATGATAATTTTGGACAACCCCTTACAAAATAAAGGAACAAACAAAGAAGTTGCAGAAGATTTGATCTGCCTGGATCATTATTGCCACATTCCTAAAAAAAATGTAAAACCACCAGAAGTCACCAAATGCGACCCTAATTTATCAAACTGAATCACAGTCTTCATGCAGCTCTACCCCTCCTACTCTTTCTGTTACTAGATACTCTACCCCTCCTACTCTTTCTGTTACTAGATACTCTACCCCTCCTAATCTTTCTGTCTGTTACTAGATACTCTACCCCTCCTACTCTTTGTGTGTGTGACTTAGATACTCTACCCCTTCTACTCTTTCTGTTACTAGATACTCTACCCCTCCTACTCTTTCTGTCTGTTACTAGATACTCTACTCCTCCTACTCTTTCTCTGTGTTACTAGATACTCTACTCCTCCTACTCTTTCTCTGTGTTACTAGATACTCTACTCCTCCTACTTGTTCCCTGTCTCTGGAACTTGGCACACTGCTCTTGCTGTGTGCAGTGATTACCCAAGCCACTTCAACTACAACTTTGAGGGTCTCCGTTAGGATTTGAATAGATAATAATCAGTGGTGGTCAGTTCAGGAAATGTGGGGTTGCAATACTGCTCCAGGTCTTTAATGACAGTGTGGGTTACAGAGTCCGTGGCGGTGAGTGTTCCATTGTAATTGTAGCTGAAGCATTCTGAAGACTCACCCTGTAGTGGCATCTTCTGAAAATACTACAGGCAATGGTTTAGTATCTCAATGTCTTCTTGCCATGGTTACTCAAGCCCAGGTCTTTGACAAGTGAAGTTTCACTTCCCAGCTGGAACTGGTTACGTGAGAAGGTGTTTACAGTTATAACTTGAAGTGAAGTTACACTGGGAGTGAAGAAATAATAATAATAATAATAATAATAATAATAATAATAATAATAATAATAATATACTGCAAACACTGGCATGCATCTAGTTTAAACTAATTTTGCATAGCTCAGTGACATCTACTCTGGAGTTACTGGGTGTAGAAGAGGAAGCTGGCTTGGTCGTTGGATTGGAGGACGTCCACTGAACCATCAGTTCTCCTCAGCTGTGTGGGGAGTTTAAAACCTGGGGTAAAATAATTGGGCTGAAATCAAAATAAAATGATAAAGAAGTATAATAATGCTAAATGTTTCCACTAGTCTTTGTCAATGAAAAATGGGACAGTGCAGAATATGACATTATATATTAGGTACCTCAAGTTTGTATGTGTTGTGCCCAGTCTATATGTTTGAAAGAAAAATGAAAGGATTTGTGAAGACATTGAGAAAGACTTCTAGTTGAAGCGTTTATTAAATCATTTTAATAGTTTATTTTGACATTATCTTAAATGACTGTTAATTTTGTAATGGACTGAACAGAACATTTTTAGTGCTGATGCAAAATGTGGGAACATCACTGAACAAAGCCTGTGGATATGAAGGAGTTTGCAGTGCATGCTGTAAACAGGGTCCAATTTTAAATACCTGTTTTTTATTGTTTATAAAATATCGACATATATTGAATGCAATATCTTTTCATGAGTGTAAGATTTTTAGGAATATAGTATTTATTCTGAAATTGTTGTATTTATTGTTGTTTAGATAAGTTGATTTTGGAAGTCCCTCATAAGCAATACTGCTGTGTCTGTGTGGCGTGTGTGTAACTGAATTGAACTAAATTGAATTTAGATGTCAATTTCTGTCATTTCCAGCAGAGACATCAAGAAAAAAATGCGTGTCAGTGGCTCCACATAAATTATCCACAAAGATCAACAGAGAAATGAATGAATAGGTCTTTACGCTGTCAAAGATCAAGGTAGGATTTCTGGTGTGATCATTTATTCAACAAATAATCAACCAGCAGGATTTATAGAAAATGTGGGTTTAACTGGGAAATGTTACCTACATGTTTTTTTAAATATCTTCATATTCCAAATTGAAGTATAAAATACAAGAAAACAGCCAAGAAATGTTCCACACAGGAAAGGAGGGCCGCTGATAATATTGCTTGTTGCTGAGAAGAGGTGAGAACATTGATTTTAAAACCTTGATTAGAATTTGAAAGAATGAAAAAAATAAATGAATAAAAAATAGTATATGTATATATATATATATATATATATATATATATATATATATATATATATATATATATATATATATATATATCCTATGTACACACACACACACACATTTTTGGGTATATTTTAAATTGTTATTTTCCTAAATATATTCCACCCTTAGGCTCTTTGTTACCTCCTGTGATAGTCCATGCAGATGCCAGTTCCAATGAATAAAGCACACAATGCACACCAGCCCTCGACAAAGAGGCATTGAATTATTGCTGCGCCGCCTCACTAATTAAAATGTTGCTTGTAACTTATGTAGGTATTTGAAGCTCCCCTTTTCAATTGTGATGTGTATCCGTGAATTGCTCTGTGGCACTGGGGACACTGCTGACTAATACAAATTGAATAACATGGCTCTGCCTTGATGAACATGCTCCAATTAGATATTGGGCACTCTCCCCATTGTGCGCCTGATTGATAAACGTTGAAGAGGATTTGTCAAAACAACAGGGTCTACACCCAGTGGGATGTCAATATGCTGCACTCAGTCATCCACCACCAGACGCTTCCTTCAACGAAGTGTCACATAGAAGAAAGATTCACTGCTAACTAACTGTGGGGCCATCAGCAGAGTGGGCAGCCTGTGCTCTCGATGCAGATCAGCCCCAAGCCTGTCCCGGGCAGAGCCTGCAATGACCTCTGGAGCAGAGGCTCACTTTTCTAGCTAGGCAGCTGCTGGAGCTTTTAGCCCATTTCCTGCCAGATCTGTGCACAGATGCACTGCCCTGAGCTATAATCTGTGTCCTGGTTCAAATGACAAACGACACAGTGCAGAATATTGCATTATATATTAAGTACCTCAAGTCTGTAAATTATAAGAAGCTGCTGCTGCCATTGCGCTCAGTCCTAAAGTGTGCCTGTGGCCTGCAGAGCTGCACATCCTTTATGACTTGTTGTTTTACACGTTCAAACGGATATGTGTCTCAATGCGTGATACCTGCAGGCTCTTTCACTTGTATATGTGTCTCAATGCGTGATACCTGCAGGCTCTTTCACTTGTATATGTGTCTCAATGCGTGATACCTGCAGGCTCTTTCACTTGTATATGTGTCTCAATGCGTGATACCTGCAGGCTCTTTCACTTGTATATGTGTCTCAATGCGTGATACCTGCAGGCTCTTTCACTTGTATATGTGTCTCAATGCGTGATACCTGCAGGCTCTTTCACTTGTATATGTGTCTCAATGCGTGATACCTGCAGGTTCTTTCACTTGTATATGTGTCTCAATGCGTGATACATGCAGGCTCTTTCACTTATATATGTGTCTCAATGCGTGATACCTGCAGGCTCTTTCACTTGTATATGTGTCTCAATGCGTGATACCTGCAGGCTCTTTCACTTGTATATGTGTCTCAATGCGTGATACCTGCAGGCTCTTTCACTTGTATATGTGTCTCAATGCGTGATACCTGCAGGCTCTTTCACTTGTATATGTGTCTCAATGCGTGGTACCTGCAGGCTCTTTCACTTGTATATGTGTCTCAATGCGTGATACCTGCAGGCTCTTTCACTTGTATATGTGTCTCAATGCGTGATACCAGCAGGCTCTTTCACTTGTATATGTGTCTCAATGCGTGATACCTGCAGGCTCTTTCACTTGTATATGTGTCTCAATGCGTGATACCTGCAGGCTCTTTCACTTGTATATGTGTCTCAATACGTGATACCTGCAGGCTCTTTCACTTGTATATGTGTCTCAATGCGTGATACCTGCAGGCTCTTTCACTTGTTTATGTGTCTCAATGCGTGATACCTGCAGGCTCTTTCACTTGTATATGTGTCTCAATACGTGATACCTGCAGGCTCTTTCACTTGTATATGTGTCTCAATGCGTGATACCTGCAGGCTCTTTCACTTGTATATGTGTCTCAATGCGTGATACCTGCAGGTTCTTTCACTTGTATATGTGTCTCAATGCGTGATACATGCAGGCTCTTTCACTTATATATGTGTCTCAATGCGTGATACCTGCAGGCTCTTTCACTTGTATATGTGTCTCAATGCGTGATACCTGCAGGCTCTTTCACTTGTATATGTGTCTCAATGCGTGATACCTGCAGGCTCTTTCACTTGTATATGTGTCTCAATACGTGATACCTGCAGGCTCTTTCACTTGTATATGTGTCTCAATGCGTGATACCTGCAGGCTCTTTCACTTGTATAAGTGTCTCAATGCGTGATACCTGCAGGCTCTTTCACTTGTATATGTGTCTCAATGCGTGATACCTGCAGGCTCTTTCACTTGTATATGTGTCTCAATGCGTGATACCTGCAGGCTCTTTCACTTGTATATGTGTCTCAATGCGTGATACCTGCAGGCTCTTTCACTTGTATATGTGTCTCAATGCGTGATACCTGCAGGCTCTTTCACTTGTATATGTGTCTCAATGTGTGATACCTGCAGGCTATTTAAAAATAGCATTTAAATACCTAGGAAAGAATGTATTTACATAGGCCTATGCCTTTTTTTGATGCATTCAGTCATTTTCCTTTTGACACACTGGGGTGAGTAGAGAAACATAATAAATATGTTTGACTAACAATGAATGAAAATGAAGACTTTTGATTGAACAGTGTGATGGTGATTCCTTGCCTATTTCATTGTAAGTGCCTGGTATTTTTAATTGGGATTATTTCATTCAAATGTACATGCGAGGAGTACAAAAAAGTATAAAATAATATGATTCACTGTTACCTGCTGATTTTGCCTTGATAGTATACAATAATGTGTCAGAAAACAAGCACTCTGTGAGTTTGACTAGTTCTAACCCAAGAGTAACGAAGTCAACATTAATAGCCACATCCTGCCTTACAGACAGTTCTAGGCTAGAATGAGTAAAGGGTAGCACTGCACTAAAGCATCATATCCAATTTGAACAATCACTTTCCTTAGATCAACTTCTGCCTTTGCTTGGCAATGTGCCATCATTTGGACCTGTTGTTGGCGTTGAATGAATGCAAGATTATATATATATTATTATAATTAATTCTGGACCAGATATTCAAAGAGTTATAAGTCTTGCTACGGTTTTTTTTTTCTGCCTTGAGTAAAAGTTGAATAAAAGCTTCAGAAATTAATATTTGTTTTATTATTTCACTGCTGTATTGTTCCCAGCATGCACAAGCTACACAGCTGAGTATTTCTACAGAATCTTTTGTAATTTCAATTTTTCATTGGAAAGCTGCCCTGTCTGCACAGCTGCAATAGGTAAAGCAGAAGCAGCCTGAGGCACCACAGACTGTCAATCCCCACTTGTGATCAGCAGCCAGCCATATGGCTGACAGAGACAGATCTATAAACATGCCCTGGATTTTACCACCCGCAGCTCAACCATTTATCTCCCCCCTCGGTACAGTGGCTTCCTCCTGCCATGCACAACTAGGATCTATATACTCAAAGCACCTTTACATCTTCCAATCTAAATCATAATGAATAATATTTATTCAGTCAGGACAATCTCGCGTTAAATAACCACCTTTATTATAATACAAAAGCTTACAGATTTCCCAAAACATTGAACCCAAACAATGGGTAAATAAAAATAAAAATAAACATAGTTGGAGCATGCCGGTGCCACCTTCTAAAAAACAAACAATTAAATAATACATCTATGCGACGTGTTCATCCCGGTGAACAAAAAATATTAGGCAGAGGAGTATTGTGAACTCCCCCCCTGGACGAGGCTGGGAGTGAGGTGGTGGTGGCTGGGGAGGAGGTGGTAATTTGAAAGCATGGCAAGACTGAGTTTGCGAAATAGGTAAATGATTTCCATTACACAAGAGTAGATGTTAAAACTTCATGCTAATTTGAACTCGGCTCTCGCCAAGATAAGCACCAACTAAGACGTAGCTTTACAGTAAACTATACCTTATAGATTAATTGGAACTTGCTGGTAATAGGCTTGTAGATTAACTAATGAATGTACCAGGCACTTGTACTATAGATTTCTTGCCTGAAACCTTGCAAGATTTATATTCTGTAATATTAATTTACAACCTTGTAACCAGTTCACATAATATGCTTGTTCAATCACTGTTATGTACATATATTAGCTGATACATGTTATATAAATAAATGCAAAATTACATACATACATACACACACACACTTACACACATACATATATACATATAATTTGCATTCTTACAAGTAAGACCGTGGATCAGATGAAAGCCACTGTATCGCTGGATTAGCACTCCACTGTATCGTTGGATTAGCACTCCACTGTATCGCTGGATTAGCACTCCACTGTAATGCTGGATTAGCACTCCACTGTATCACTGGATTAGCACTCCACTGTAATGCTGGATTAGCACTCCACTGTATCGCTGGATTAGCACTCCACTGTAATGCTGGATTAGCACTCCACTGTATCACTGGATTAGCACTCCACTGTAATGCTGGATTAGCACTCCACTGTATCGCTGGATTAGCACTCCACTGTATCACTGGATTAGCACTCCACTGTATCGCTGGATTAGCACTCCACTGTATCGCTGGATTAGCACTCCACTGTATCGCTGGATTAGCACTCCACTGTAATGCTGGATTAGCACTCCACTGTATCGCTGGATTAGCACTCCATTGTTACAGTTCAGCAACTCATATGTTGTCTTTAGAAACCCAGTGACTTGCTCAAGCTGTAGAGCACACAATCATTTACATTATACACTAAACGTACAGACCTGCAACTGTATTGAGATTGCATTGCACAGATGCCCTTACAGTGCACAGACTCTCAGGCCTTCATACTGAATGGACATTCTAGAGGGGATCCTATCATCTTGAAAGGTAAAATTGAATTCAGTTAATTTGTTTCAGTAGTAGAACTGAAGAGAAAATGAAGCCTATACATTGTACCGTATACCCACATTGAACTACAATGGAAATAAGTTTAATCGTGATACAGAGAACGTTCAAAGTGATTGAAATAAACATTCTTACTTGAAAGGTCAATTATTGTAGTTTACATAGCAAGCGCCGACTGAGTATAAATAAGAAAGAAGGAAGGAAGGAAGGAAGGAAGGAAGGAAGGAAGGAAGGAAGGAAGGAAGGAAGGAAGGAAGGAAGGGAGGAAGGAAAGAAAGATAGAAGAGTGTTGGTCTGGACGACATGGTGGACTAACACATTGCTCTCTTGTGAAAGTGTTGGTCTGGTGGATATGGTGGACATGGTGGACTAACACATTGTTCTCTCTTGTCTGGGGCCCTGGGGTGTCAAATCTGGCTCAGGTCTCAAGTGACATGAATGCAGTCATGAACCTTGTCTCTCCTGGAGGGGCGTCCACATCACAACACCACTACATGATTCTAAACAATTAGGCACAGCTGCTAGTGTTCCAGGCTGAAAGGATGCAGAGAAGTGAATGAGAATGGGGAGTTAGTAACCCTTTCACCCCAGGACAGGGTGGTCCCCCCAGGTTACTGTTGAAGTGTCTGCGGAGTGGAAATGTGTGAAAAAGCCTGCACTGGGTCTGATACTCAGTTAAACAGAGAGAGAGCTTCTTCAGACATCCCTGCTGCCTATTCATAACCCTTGACCAGCACTGAATCCATCACTAAAACAACCAGACAAGCCCCACTGTATCTCTTAACAAGCAACATACCCTCCAGGTCAGCTGAATCAGACACGCTAGCAAAACAGCAGCAGCCTGAGTCACAATGTCAGCTGTGGCACCTGCATATGAGTTAGGAAAAAACAAAAACAACAACTTTATTTTTCAATGCTGTAGCTTCCTATAGAGCATGTTCTCCTCTCCCCTCTGCAGTACAGGGGTCTTCAGCAGTGTCCCCATCTCACACAGACTTGAACACACAGACTTGAGCCTGGCCAGGAAGCATGCACACACCTCTTGATGGTTCATAGAGTTTAGTGTTACAGAGTATGTTATATGTGAAAAGGGTCAAGCCCAGGCTTTGCTGTATACCCATCTGTGTCTCACAAAGATTAACTTGTATAAAGATCTCATGGCTTTAAAGAACAGCCTAGGGGTTAAATACACCGAGCCCCCCCCCCCCATCCCCCATCCCCCATCCCTTCCATCCCCCCCATCCGCCCCATCCTAAACACAGTCTGGCAGCTACAAGACAAACATAATGATACAGCTGATTAATTAGGTGCTCCAGCCCCCAGCCTGGAGAGTGATTTATTGAGACACATCTCTAACCTGCTGCATTGTGCTGCCCCGCTTAATGGCACGATCGAGGGGAGCTCACTGAGCTTATTTTAGAGACAAGGTGCTCACAGGCTATGTTCCCTTATCATGCCCACCCACAGAACATCAATTCTTCCACATGCAGTATTTTATTGTGTGCATTTTATAGACTTGAATATGTGTGTGTTAGCTTGTATAATACCATTTCTGTTTGTATTGTGGAATAAACCTAGAATTGTAGAACAAAAGTACAAAAAGGTAACAAAAGGACAAAATCTATATCTTTGTAAATCTTGTATATGTATGTTTTTAAATTGTAGAACAAGATTTCTGAAGCGGACTCCTTCTAAAATATATTTTCTTTGCTTTGAATTGAATGCAGACACCTGCAGATATTGAGAGCCCTTATCTGTTGGTCAGCATTTCCCCAGGGTGTTCAGCTGCAGCTGTGTTAAATTGTCTAGTAAAACACTATAAATAACATATCCTGAAGAACTGAAGATACACTGATATATCCTAGCACTAATGTCAATGAGAAATAGTTTTATTTAAAAATACTACCAAACTCAAATTCAGATCAAGACATCAATGCAATTCAAGGTATTTATGTATCACCTATTTCCTGCTTTTACCTAAACATGTATAATTTGTATTATTATTATTAGTATCTAGTACTGTAAGTAATCAATAATTTGCTGTGTATTGCTGCTGAATGTGAGTCTTCTTGGTGTGGTCAATATAAATGAGATGCCAGTGTTTTAACCTGGTTAAATACTGGACTCCATTGATTTGAATGGTTGTTTCTATGTATTTAATTGATTTGCTTGTACACTGGAGGATCATCTACTTGACGATCTGGAGGTGAGAAGTGGTTGGCCGCAGACCCTGTCATAGGTGATGGAAGTGAAAAGGTGGAGAGCCTTTTTAACATTGAGTAAATATTCAGTAAGCTCTTAGCATACACTTAGGAAGGTGGAAGAAAACATTCTGTATGTGTGGAAGCAAGTCGAGCCACTACACAACAAAAACTGAAACTTTTGTTTAAAAAATGTTTTTTGTTTGTTTTAGTTTTTTTTGTAGATCCCTATAATACTGATTCAGATAAAAAGTGTGAATGATTTTAATTTAACAACAGTTTGCTTCAGATTTAATTTAATCTGATCAGTCTTCATGGATAGAAATGTATAATACACATTCTCCGTTTTTAAAAACAAATGAAGAAAGTATAAATTTGCTTGTTACAATTTGTCTTTTAACTTGTACACAATGGTTTACAATAATGGAAATTCTGAGCTGGTAGACTGCAGGATTTCACTCAGAACACCATCCTGACAGGAGCTCAGTGCTGCACAGCCAGATGATTACCAGACCGTTTTTTTTGTTGTTGTTGTCTTTGGTCTGGGACAGATTCAATCCCCAGGCCTTAATTAAAAACCCACCGCATAAAGCTAACATTTATCCACCTTGCTCGAGAGGTTTGGGAAATGTTTACATTGGCATAAATCCTGAATTTCCTCTAATGCATCAACGCCAATACTTTAACCCATGTGCTATCCAGAAGCCAAAGCAGCTTATGGATCACTGGTCTAGATAAACGTGGATGGAAATAAGCACTCCTAGCTATTTGCCATTTATAATACGCAAACTGAAGAAAGAAAAACGCCTAGTTACAGTTTCTTAATAGTTTGGATATGCAACTTTTTGTGTCCTTAATGATTACATGGAGTTGTGGTCTCTGAGTAAAAGCATGACTGGTATTCATAAACGGGGAACATTTGATTCTTGATGAAATAAAGAGCACAGTGGAGTCCCCACACATGTCAGCACTTATTGAATGAAAATCATTGAGTGCTCGCTACACTGTAGCATGACTTTATATACTGCTCAGGCAGAGTCGTTTTTACCATTTATCACTGAGGGTTACAGTCTGTATGGACAAGGACTCGGGACTTATCTGAAGAGCAGTTCTGCTTCTCTCGCTGTCTGGCAGTGCTGTCTGTACTCAAGACAGATGCTACTACTGAGACGGGTAAGTACTGTAAAAAATAACTTCATTCTGGAACATGTACATGAAATCAATTATTTTCTATATAACTGACTCTGTTCTGGAAGCAAAGTCAATGAAAGATTAAAGTGACATTATCTGATACAATTGCAACCTTTGTAAGTTTAAGTTTGAAAGGCAAACCTGTTTTACAATCATGATAGTCAATCAATCAAACAATCTTTATTTAGTATAGCACCCTTCACAATGATAAAAAAAAAAAAAAAACACCAGTACATTGTCAATTTAAAACAGAATCCTGCAGGCACAGGAATGAAAGGTTAATACAATAACACAGTAAGAACAGAGCAATAAAAGCTGCAGGCAAGTCATTTTTAAGATATATTGGCTTGACTATAAAAATGTGTCCCAAGTCCCAGGTCTCTTGCAGACTTCAGGTTTTCCTCCAGGATTTCTCTGTACTTTGCTGCATCTATTTTGCCCTCTATCTTCACAAGCTTTCCAGGCCCTGACGCAGAGAAGCATCCCCATAGCATGATGCTGCCACCACCATGCTTCACGGTACGGATGGTGTTCTCAGGATGATGTGCGGTGTTAGGCTTGCGCCAAACATAGCGCTTAGCGTTGAGACTAAAAAGCTCTATTTTGATCTCATCAGACCATAGAATCTTCTTCCACTTGGTCCCAGAGTCTCCCACATGCCTTCTGGCAAACTCTAGCCGAGATTTCATGTGAGTTTTTTTCAACAATGGCTTTCTTTTTGCCACTCTCCCATAAAGGCCAGTTTTGTGAAGCACCCGGGCTATTGTTGCCGTATGCACAGTGTCTCCCAGCTCAGCCGTGGAAGACTGTAAGTCCTTTAGAGTTGCCATAGGCCTCTTGGTGGCCTCCCTGACTAGTGCCCTTCTCGCCCTTCTAAGTTTTTTAGGACGGCCTGTTCTAGACAGATTCACAGTTGTGCCATATTCTCTCCGTTTCTTAATAATGGACTTTACTGTGCTCCGGGGGATATTCAATGCCTTGGAAATGTTCTTATATCTGACCCCTGATTGGTGCTTTTGAAGAACCTTATTCCGGATTTGCTTTGAATGTTCCTTCGTCTTCATGATGTAGTTTTTGTTAGGAAATGTATTAACCAACTGTGGACCTCCCAAAGACAGGTGTATTTAACCTGAAATCATGTGAAACACCTTAATTGCGCACAGGTGGACTCCATTCAACTAATTATGTGACTTCTAAAGACAATTGGTTGCACCGGAGCTTATTTAGGTTTGTCATAGCAAAGGGGGTGAATACTTATGCAATCAATTATTTTCTGTTTTATATTTGTAATTAATTTAGAACAATAAGTAGATTTTATTTTTCACTTTGACATTATGGACTTTTTTTGTGTTGATCAGTGGCAAAAACTCCTAATTAAATCCATTTTGATTCCATGTTGTAACACAATAAAATGTGGAAAAGTCCAAGGGGGTTGAATACTTTTGAGAGCCATTATATATTTTTTTTCTGGTTGAGCATCATAATCTAGTGACATTTCACAAAACCGTCATGTTGCTTATCCATCAGGGGAACCTGTGACGGGAGGGGTCTGATAAACGAGTCTGATTCTGTTACACACCCTCCCGCTTGTATCTGTCAGGGGAACCTGTGACGGGAGGGGTCTGATAAACGAGTCTGATTCTTTTACACACCCTCCCGCTTGTATCTGTCAGGGGAACCTGTGACGGGAGGGGTCTGATAAACCAGGCTGACTCTATTACACACCCTCCCGCTTGTATCTGTCAGGGGAACCTGTGACGGGAGGGGTCTGATAAACGAGTCTGATTCTGTTACACACCCTCCCGCTTGTATCTGTCAGGGGAACCTGTGACGGGAGGGGTCTGATAAACCAGGCTGACTGTATTACACACCCTCCCGCTTGTATCTGTCAGGGGAACCTGTGACGGGAGGGGTCTGATAAACGAGGCTGACTCTGTTACACACCCTCCCGCTTGTATCTGTCAGGGGAACCTGTGACGGGAGGGGTCTGATAAACGAGGCTGACTCTGTTACACACCCTCCCGCTTGTATCTGTCAGGGGAACCTGTGACAGGAGGGGTCTGATAAACCAGACTGACTGTATTACACACCCTCCCGCTTGTATCTGTCAGGGGAACCTGTGACGGGAGGGGTCTGATAAACGAGGCTGACTCTATTACACACCCTCCCGCTTGTATCTGTCAGGGGAACCTGTGACGGGAGGGGTCTGATAAACGAGGCTGACTGTTGAAAATGTGTTTTAAAACAGTGGTTACATCAGCATATAGTAAATCTGAATTCAAAGTGACATAATAGAAACTGCAATTAAAATATTGAATTGACCTGCTTCATGGAATGGACAGCATTTATCTCTGCATAGTTTTGTAAAGAGAATGTATTATTTATTACACGCCAGGGAATTTTGACTAATGTGTCAAACTAATGTGTGCAAAATAATAAGATAAGCACAGCAGGCTTTGAAAAAAAAACTTTATACTAATTACATGAATGAAAAAAAAGGTTTGGTCAAAAAGTTTTTTTTTAAATAAATGAAAACAATTGCATTGCCCACTTATGGAATGGTTTAGTTTATTCACTTTAGTTTTTTCAGTTTGCTCTTTAATCAGGAATCTTACACAACTTCTAAAAAGTCTCATGCATTTTACCATTTGTGTCTATGTGTTCCTTTTCTCTTACTATTTTAAAAATAACCATTTTGCGATTTGAGCATTGATGAATTATCCAAGAACGAAATAAAATTTTATTCCGGTGTTTGAGCAAATTATTTTGCTCTAACTGCAAAATAGAAAATACCAAACAAGCAAAGAATGAAACACAAAAGAAGAGACAGTTTCTAAAGTAAAGCTGCCTCTTTGAGTAAAGAGATATAATCAACTTACCAACAAAACCAACTACAGTACATCTAAATGGAAGCCAACTTATTTTAAAACAAAAGTAATTTCAGCTATGTATTTTTTACATTGTATCTTTTTTGTGTTCCCTGAAAAACGGACAAGGTTTGGAACAGTCCAAAATGAAATAATCAGATATGCTTCACACTCGTTTAACCGCCACTGAAGTCAGAATTTTATAGGGTCAGATATGTGAGTGCTGACTGTATATGTAGTTGAAGGAAACAGCATCTTCACAATGGACAAGGCAGAAGATCTCACAGACTTTGAAAGAGGGCTGATTCAATAGGCAGTTGGTTAAGTTTCCTAAAATGCACCAATCGCTGAGTTTCCCAAGGAGCGGTCTCAGGGCAGTGGCTCTGATGGGCCAGTGTGGAGCAGCTTGGAGTTTCAGCACCTCTTCTAGATCCTTGCCCTTTTTCCTCCTCTTGTATGAGGCGTGGGAGGTCTCTGACAATGGCTGTTGTTGGCTGTGCCTCACTTATCCACCTAGGATAAGTCTCCAGCCACAGAGGCTTGTAAATATGTGCTTTGTATTGTTACTGTAGCATGACGGAAGTTAAGAAAAGGACAGCGTGTCGACTTCATAAAGAGGTAATAGGGCATTGCAAGAGCAGCTTCACACCCGGCTTGTCTGTCAAGGGGGCTGTCGCATTCACAACAATGCCCCAATGTTTTGGTAGGCAGGCTCCAGTCCACTTAACAAGTGAGGAGGCATGGCGGGAATGCCAGGTATGTCTCCAGAGTGGAGTGGTGCAGGCAGGCTGACGCCAGGAGAGAATAGGCAGGTACCTATTGGGTTACAGGATTCCTGCAAATCTAATCCACGTGTAACGTGAGCCTCATTACAGAGCCGGCTTCCACCAAGGCTGTGAAAATCCAGGGATGAGAAGGGCCTGAAGGCAAGGATCCGATGAAACCTTAACAACTTCACTGCATTGTGCCACTGACCAATTTCATTTGAAGCTCATATACATTTAATAGTCTTTTTGCAGCGGTTTTATATTTTCTTGTGCAATTAGTGCCATTAACACTTTATCAAATATTGTGTTAATGTAAGCTCCGCTCTATGCTCACAGATTCAGTATATATGGTCAGAAGTTTATTTTTGGTTTATTAAGAGTAAAAAAATGTGTATGAAGTAGCTGGTTAATAAAATAATACGAAATACAATCTGATTTCAGTAGTAATGGGTAAGAGTCAAACACTGGTTTTCTATTTCAAGTAAATGTATACTGTAGACCAGCCATACACTTACAAGCACACTAAGCTTAATTAATACAACCCAAAGAAAGATTTAACTCAAAATGAGATCCCATGAAAAAAGTTAGTCAAAACTAGAACTTTCACACATGTTGCATAAATGAACATTATTTGCAATAAATTGAAGCAACAACAATATTCAAGGACTACAAGTTAGTCTGTACAATTCACATGATTAATATTTCATTTGTGTTTCATTTATACCTTTACATAGTATATGTAGCACATGGGAGGGGCACTCGTTCTTTCTGAATGGGGTGGGATCAGTCAGGCAGAATACCAGAAGGAAATAAAATAAGACCACAACAAAATGGAGGGCAACGAATATTGTTTTATTAAATACAGGTGGTTAACTATATTTAACAAATAGAAAAAGTATAGAATACAGTCACGGCATGGGGTTTGCACTATTCAATAAAAACAATAAATAGTTAATTATAATTAAAGCATAAAGTGCAGTGCTGCTCAATACGGTCACAGAGACGGGGCTTACTAAAAACAACAATAAAACCAATACTTTAAATCTCCCCGTCTCCAGCACTCCTCCAAAATCCCCAATGCGTTTAAAAAAACTACTAACTCTAAAACGGTTAAAAGCACACACACACACGCACACACACGCACACACACACGGAGGGAGACAGGAAGCACGGCAGGAGCCTCGCTCTAAATGTCGGCGGCTGTTTCATTCATTTTTCTCCAATCCCACCGCCGAACACAAACAAATCGAATTCCTTCTCTGCTCCTGCTGGCTGTGCATCCAACCTCCACTCCAGACAAACCCGGGTTCACATCAACGACAAAAAACAATCTCTCCAGGTGCTCAGCTTCTTCAAATTATCCAACTGACACCTATGGGGTCTGAGAACATGAGAGCATCAACATGCCAGTGGGATCTGTGCTTAAACTACAAAAGCAATGTGCGATACAAAATAAACAAGCTTTATAACAAGGTGTTAAAATCAAAACAAACTAACATTCGTGATTACTGTAATTTAAAATGTTAACAAAAAGTGCCTAAATAAAGTGCCATGGCTCACCCCCTTACATATACTTCCACGCTTAACATTCCTACCCATTGCAATAGTAACACTGAGGCTGACTGCAGCATTGCAATAGTAACACTGAGGCTGACTGCAGCACTGCAATAGTAACATTGAGGCTGACTGCAGCACTGCAATAGTAACACTGAGGCTGACTGCAGCACTGCAATAGTAACATTGAGGCTGACTGCAGCACTGCAATAGTAACATTGAGGCTGGTTGCAGGATTGCAAAATTCACCTACCTCTGTGGTAGGTAAGCGGAGGAGAGAAAATTCTTCTAATCCGCTTTAGCCTCTGTGAAGACCTCTTAAATGTGGCATTCAAAACTTGCAAAAACAAGACTATAAAGGACAATCTACAGTAATCTCTGGGACACAAAAGACACTTGGGATTAGAATTGTTCAATGTTTGAATTGGTGTCAGATTGCTAAACCCTGCCTGCCCCTCTTCAGGGCTTGAACTTCTTTTGCTGATCCTGAGAGCTGTCAGGGAACTCCCTACGCACACGAAGTATCCTTTCAGCCCATCTTTACTGGGATTACTGCAGGGGATTGTATCGTGCAGTGGGTTCACCCAGGAACTGGACCCACAAGCAGGTCCACTTTATACCACTTCATACATGGCAACGCAGGCCACAAAGCAAGCAAACCATCACATCTACACCAAGGAGGGGAATTCATACAATGCAATGTGTCTTGAATTAATTTGCAGCACACTGAAAGAAGGGGTTGTGTAGCTTCTCATGCTACACACAGTAATGCACAGACTGCATACATCTCGAGGAAGGAAGGTTGTGCATATTGATAAAACAAACATATATATATATATATATATATATATATATATATATATATATATATATATATATATATACACACTACCGTTCAAAAGTTTGGGGTCACTTAGAAATTTCCTTGTTTTCGAAAGAAAAGCAAATTTTTGTCCATTAAAATAACATCAAATTGATCAGAAATACAGTGTAGACATTGTTAATGTTGTAAATGACTATTGTAGCTGGAAACGGCTGATTTGTAATGGAATATCTACATAGGCGTACAGAGGCCCATTATCAGCAACCATCAGTCCTGTGTTCCAATGGCACGCTGTGTTTGCTAATCCAAGTTTATCATTTTAAAAGGCTAATTGATCATTAGAAAACCCTTTTGCAATTATGTTAGCACAGCTGAAAACTGTTGTGCTGATTAAAGAAGCAATAAAACTGGCCTTCTTTAGACTAGTTGAGTATCTGGAGCATCAGCAATTGTGGGTTCGATTACAGGCTCAAAATGGCCAGAAACAAAGAACTTTCTTCTGAAACTCATCAGTCTATTCTTGTTCTGAGAAATGAAGGCTATTCCATGCGAGAAATTGCCAAGAAACTGAAGATCTCGTACAACGCTGTGTACTACTCCCTTCACAGAACAGCAAACTGGCTCTAACCAGAATAGAAAGAGGAGTGGGAGGCCCCGTGCACAACTGAGCAAGAGGACAAATACATTAGAGTGTCTAGTTTGAGAAACAGACGCCTCACAGGTCCTCAACTGGCAGCTTCATTAAATAGTACCCGCAAAACACCAGTCTCAACGTCAACAGTGAAGAGGTGACTCACGATGCTGGCCTTCTAGGCAGAGTTGCAAAGAAAAAGCCATATCTCAGACTGGCCAATAAAAAGAAAAGATTAAGATGGGCAAAAGAACACAGACACTGGACAGAGGAAGATTGGAAAAAAGTGTTATGGACAGACGAATCTAAGTTTGAGGTGTTCGGATCACAAAGAAGAACATTCGTGAGACGCAGACCAAAGGAAAAGATGCTGGAGGAGTGCTTGACGCCATCTGTCAAGCATGGTGGAGGCAATGTGATGGTCTGGGGGTGCTTTGGTGGTGGTAAAGTGGGAGATTTGTTCAGGGTAAAAGGGATCTTGAAGAAGGAAGGCTATCACTCCATTTTGCAACGCCATGCCATACCCTGTGGACGGCGCTTGATTGGAGCCAATTTCCTCCTACAACAGGACAATGGCCCAAAGCACAGCTCCAGACTATGCAAGAACTATTTAGGGAAGAAGCAGTCAGCTGGTATTCTGTCTATAATGGAGTGGCCAGCACAGTCACCGGATCTCAACCCTATTGAGCTGTTGTGGGAGCAGCTTGACCGTATGGTACGTAAGAAGTGCCCATCAAGCCAATCCAACTTGTGGGAGGTGCTTCAGGAAGC